>JAZKJV010010200.1:0-159147 GCA_037367405.1 Ottelia alismoides | reverse complement strand
TCTCGCGTTACCCGTCATTCACCACCTCCTTCCCTCACAACCTCCCTCGACTTCAGGCCATATCCTCCTCCAAAGGTGGAGGAGATCCCCTTTCGGGCACTGCCTTCTTCTCCCTACAAGCCCATTACTACACTCCCCTTCACTTTAGCTATGTCCAATTAATATGTTCTATTGGTTCCCCCTACATATGCCGGACTATAGGCGGAGCTCAGTTCTAGAGATTCGCCTCTAGTGAGGCTTCATCAACGAATGACTCAAGTACCTCTCGTGCCTCCTTCGAGCTTAGGACTTCATCACTATCTGCTCCTCATGTCGTTCGGATCTTCAAATTGTAAGAAGGGGTGTAGTGGAGCTATGGAAGCTTCCTTGGAGCTCCAATCACGCTGCCCATATCACGATAGAGAAGATGTCCCAAAATGAGCAACTATCGTTGAATGGTGCCTTCTCGACGACCATCTAACGGTCTTGATGGAGCCATGTCGCCTCGCCGAAGCTACGCAATGCGGTAGAGGGGTCTGCTCCTCGTACCGTACGGACCTTCAAATTACACGAAGCAGAGTGGTGGAGCTCTAGTAGCCTCGCCGGTGATCCAATTGCGTCACCCATAGCACAATAGAGCAGGTGCCCCAGAATGAGAAACTACCATTGGAGGGTACCTCCTCGACCACCATCCAATGGTCTTGATTGTGCCACGTCGCCTTACCGAAGAAACACAGCTCGATGGAGCTGAGACTCCGCCCGAAGCACTTTGGTATACCACACTACCCGAGGCTCCTGCAATGGCACCCGAGCCTTACCCCGAACCTACCAGTACGTGTGCCTAATATGTGTGGTTGGGTAATTTGCATCCAACTCCCTCCCCATTTTTGATAATTACGAAGAGACCCCTCCTAGGCGTGCATGCCTCACGTGTCGTGCATGGGTAAATTGTAAAAGGGGCGTACCAGCTTCTAGAAATTACAAAATGACCCCATCCAGAACCAAATTACAATATTTATTTTTTATTCATCATGATTTATTTACATAATGACCTTGCACTCTTTATTTAATATCTTGAGCATATGAACTCCAAATACAGTGATTTCAATCTCATTACGATGTTAATTTAATGATATGTCTGATGATCGTAAAATTCACCTCTTTAATAATGATGAATTGTAGTATAGGAGGGGAATTTCGATCGTCAAAATACCACAAGCTTTGAATGTTGTGGAGTATTTATACTTGGAAGGTCTACCAAGGTCGAACACAAGGACACAACTACTTAATTTATTTATCGAATTTTGATCCATGAAGCACAAGTGTGAATTATTCTCAAGTTCAAGTCTGCGAGATGTACTATGTTGATTATAATGCAATAAAATGATGCATGCTATTTTTAGTTGATTTTAATGCAATTTAAAGTGATGCATGAGTAATTATGCAAGGTTAGATGTATGCTAAACAAGAGATTACAAAAATACCCTAAAAGTATGAGCTTCATAATAGAAATAGAAATTAGGGTCAATTTAATCACAACATGAAGAGCAGTCATCAAATCAGAGCAAGATCAAGGAGAGTAGAACTAGCATCTATCACAAAAATTCACTTCATTTAAAATAATGTCGGATGAGAAAATTAAACATGCTATGATGTACAGGACAAAACAAGGATCAAAACGACACTAAAATCATGCAATTTGGACCTACGATGCTCAAGTTATGCTAAAAACAATGCAGGGGCAAAATTGTAATAAAAATGCAAGAAAATAAAAGGATAGTTTTTACATTTAGGTCCCTGGAGGGACCTGAATGTAAATACCAAAAACTTCCTGGGCCCGATGCAATTTTTCCTTATGTGCAAGGGCCTTTTGCAAATCTTCAAAACTTTGAGGGCCTCCCTGTAATTTACCCAGGCACGCCCGTGAGGCACGTGCCTGGGGACCAAATTGTAAATAGCATAAGTTACAGGGTCTGTCCTGCAAAATACCCAAGTCCTCACGTGCGGTGCACGTGAGGGACCTAGGCTCGGAAGGTAGTTGTGGCTCGGGACACATGGCAGTAGATGGTCGCTCGGGTTGAGGTTCGTATCGCCCGAGCCTGTAGGCTCAATATGGAGGCTCGGATGTCGGCATGGCTCGATTATAGCCATCTGATTCGAATGATCGGACGGCACCTGAGTCTTCTTCCTCCGTCGCAGGCCACTGGAGGAGGCGGGGCTCCGGCGACACGGGAATTGCTCCTCCATGCTCCAGAGGGTGGTCTGAAGGTCGGAGAAGAGAGTTGGAGGTCTGACGAAGGTCTCT
The DNA here is from genome assembly GCA_037367405.1 of Ottelia alismoides. NCBI lineage: Eukaryota > Viridiplantae > Streptophyta > Magnoliopsida > Alismatales > Hydrocharitaceae > Ottelia > Ottelia alismoides. Next base: position 156,863 of record JAZKJV010010200.1, on the reverse strand, counting down.
GAGCCGGTGCGAAGCTCCATAGATGTCTGAAGCTTCCAGTCGGAGCTTGGTCATCGGAGGAGTAATTCGAGACCGACGGGGAGGCGCAAGCTCTGGCCATTGAAGAAGATAGATCTGCAGGTGTTAGTATAGCTGAAGCGTGCTTTGGTGTGTGCGCTGTGAGTGAAATGGAGGCCCGTGAAGTGTCGGGAGATGGTGGCCATGAAGCTCCTCCTCTGGCGGAATGGAGGAGAAGATGGGTCGGAGTGTGAGGGGTTCTGGAGAAGGGAAAGGGGGTCGGCGAGGATGCTGGTGGTTGGGTGGAGCTCGTCGGATGGTTAGGCGGTGGTGGGGGTCATTGGGTACGGTGAGAAAATTGCAAGAAGGTGAAGGTAAACCGAGGGATAGGGTACCTGATCGGAATGTAACTACGGTGGAGGATGCGGCTTGGGCTGAGCACCTTGGAGGCGCTCGGGTCGTCGCCCGTCGAGGTCAGCCGAGTCCTCGGAGCTCGGCGGTGGCAGAACAAACCGTAACATGGCCATGATGGTCGTGGGTCAACACTGGGCGAGAGACCATCATCGCCTCGACGAATCGCCCCTCCGCTGTCACCGGAGGGGCGAGGGAAGCTGGGTCTAAGCCTAGAATAGGTGGACACGGCTGAAGGTGGTGGAGGAGGTGGTTAAATAGGAGAGGATGGCCAGACGTTATGGAGTGATCGGGGGGGTTTGAACGAAGTTTTAACGGTGGGGGAATGAAGGAGGAGGTGTTATGGTGGTTTCGCGAAGATGGCGGATGATCAGGCTCTGTGTAAGGGACGTTATGGAGTGGGGAGAAGGTCTGCAGGCAGCATGAAAACGGAAAGAGGGTGGTGCTCGTAACGCCTGGAAAGAGCGGGTAACGGAGGTAGGAGATGAAGTTCTTACCGTTGGATCCTATGATCCAACGGTTGGGATGGTAGAGCAGGCGGAGGGCTGCGATCAGATCTTGTGGATCTGATCGTGCGATGGAGGAATGGGCGCTAAAGAGCGGCCCAGATGGAGAGGTAGGAGAGATCGAATGGTCGGGAGAGATTGGGCGACGTGGAGAGATGGGAGTCATTGGATGCAAAGGGGATCGAGTGGCTGAAAAATGGGCGGGAGCGGATGGATGAAATTAGATCTCAGGAGAGATCTGATGGCTGGAAGTGGTTGATAGATGGACAGCAGAGATTGAGGCAGGACGGAGTGGATGCAACGGCCCAGATGGGTGCCGGGTGGCGGAAGGGGAAGCGGGCCACGTGGGCGGCCCAAAGGGCGCCACGTGGCCCAATCAGAAAAATCAGAAGGATAAATACAAAGAGAAATACAAAAGAAATAGATAGATGCAAAATTAGGAAAAAATCAAAACATGAAAGTTGCTCGTCTCGACGAGATCTACAACTTTCATGTTGGAAAAAAAAGCCAAAAGAGGATGTTTGTACAAAAAGCAATTTTTGGGGGTATTTTTAAAGGGCTAAAAACACCGACTTTTGTCTTTTGATTTGTTTTTGTATTTTTTAGACTTTTAATGGTCAGTGAATTATGGAAAATTAATTTATCTAATTTTTAGGGTTTTTATGATAAAATAATTACAATAAAAATAAAGGAAATTAAGGACAAATAATTAAGGTTAATTGTACACAATATAAGACAAGATAAAAATACAGAATTATTGGTGATTTTTATTGGATTAGTTAAGAAAGGGGTTTTAATATGAGACTTTTAACATGATGAATACGAGATTCATCATACCCCTACCATTAAACCATGCTCGTCCTCGAGCATCTAAAGAATGAAGGAGTCGGATTAATTCCTGACAGTGTACGTGAAGATTTCAAGGCTTGATCTTTTGAAGACCCTTTATTTAAGAGATCCTAAAATGATGGGTTTATCCAAGCCTTAGTAAGAAGGAATCCCACTTCTCTAATTATCAGACTCTCTTTTTGTACATATGATATAAGGATATGACATTAGGTGTACTGCATTTCATGAGAGTAAAGTTGAGCCATCACCCAAAGTTCCAGTCCCGAAGATTCTCCTCTAGACCTCATCCTCAACACTAGAGAATAAGTCTATTCCTGCTTCAGTCAACTGTCTCATTAGTTCGTCAGACTTGACATGTAGATGGACGGCCAGATGATGGAGGGCATAGGATTGTGCCTATTTTTCTCTCCCTCACATTGGAACAAGGGGCCTCTCGAGTGCCTTTTTACTCAAAACATATAAATTTTTAGATTGTTGACCAATATGTCCGTCAAGAGAGTTGGAGTCATCTGCACTTATTTTTCTGGGAGTACACCGGGGTGTGTCAATTTTGAGTATCTAAGAGACCTTCGACACCCAGACTTGTAGCATTTACGATGCAGAGCCCTTTTTTGGTGTCAGCCCGACTCCATGGTCCTAATTAGCTCTTGGTCCAAGCGGACACTTTGAAAATGTTTGGGAGCGCTCGCCATTGGTGGAAGCTCATTTATAATTTGACTTGGATGATAGAGCTTTTCTTTGACATTTCATTGCTTTTGATGGCTAGCTCCACTGCTTTTACCAAAAGTTGGTGCACACGGATCAACAATTTTCATTAAATTTCATCACATCCTGTCACTTTAGGTAAATATCAAAGAGATAACATATGAAATTGTTCACATGCTGGCTAGGATTTGCTGACACTCAGGTTTTCTGAAGCCTTCGTTAACTTTATCCCATCCTTGAATTTCATCAGATCGGGTCTAAACTCAAATCTCTAGTCCTAGTTCCTCAAGTGATAACTCATATCATCTCATTGATCATGCAGTTGTGGAGGTGATTGTGTTGATCATATTCTTTTGAAAATAGAGATGAAGAGTGCAATATAGCGCTCAAATCTTTCAAACCAGGGAAATGTGGACAATTAAGTTTAAAACCCTAGTGACTAAGGCATGTTAACTCAGACTCTCAAGATCACAGAAATCCAGTGTCCTCAAAATCCTTAAGCCTTGAGTGAATCTGAATATGTCAGGAATACATCAACTCCTTAGTTAGTGATTTTAGTGTGATTTTTTTTATTTTGCAGATTTTTATGGATTTTAATTTTTTTAATTCTTTGGAGAGATAATGACTGTCCCAAGCTCAAATGAATAAAAGTATCTACTCTCAGCCAGTATGGGTGTAAGTACGAGCCGATAAACGGACATGTGACCTTAAGGACGGAGCCAAATGCGATGTCCTTTAAACCACCCACTTTGCTAAGCGAGACCGAAGTTCCCTTACTGAAAGTGTCTACTAAGCCTAGTAGTCAGAGTCTAATTCAAAGAAAGGGTTTCAATTTTTCAATTTTTCAATTTTTTTGAAAAGGGTTACTTATACAGAATAATCCCTCAATTTTAAGAAAACATTTTTACAATTTTTTACAAAACTCAGTTCATAGGTTTACCAAAGCCAAGCCCGAAAACAAAATTTTCAGAAGGTTTAAAAATACGAGCTATGACTAAAGTAAATATACAGTAATATACGGTATACCCCCCTATACTTAAATTTTGCTATGTCCTTATAGCACAAGTGCCATGAAGTCATGGCTTGATCAAATATAGGGTGATATAGCGGAACTGAGGAGGAGGGTCTCCCTATACTTAGGTCGAAAATTGGCCTAAGTACAAGAAGACAATTTGAGGGAAGGATGAGCAGGAGGTCCCCCCTATAGGCTACAAATAGCCTAAGTAAGGTCTGAGTTAGGGGGGATCTGTACTATGATACAAGGGTGGAGAGGAGGGGGAGATTGGTGAAATATACAGAGAGAGAGAGAGAGACTCTCTCTCTCTCTCTGTGTGTGTGTGTGTGTGTGTGTGTGTGCGTGTGTGTGTGTGTGTGTGTGTGAAATATGCAGAGGGAGATGGGGGTGAGTGTGTATGTGCAAGTGTGTGTGTGGGGGGTGGGGGTAGATCATCAAGTGATCTACTTCTTTCCTTTTACAACATGCAAGCTCTCTAATGAGGACTGTTAAAGTAAATATGCACATGCAACAATTTTTTTTTACAGGATGCAGGTGACTGGTAAGTGGGCTGCGACTGCTGGTACAGCTCTGCCTGTACAAGGTGAACCTGTCTAGGTTGCTGGTGTGAGCTGGAGCGCTGGACGAGCTGCTACTGCTGCCGTGATCGCCTCACGACAGAAGACGGGGCTGGGAAGCTGTCTGTGCCTCCTGGAGACACATGAGCTGGGTCTTCATGTCGCTCAGAGTCTGTGCCATCTGCTCCATCTGAGTGATGCCCTGGCACTGCTTCTTCTCTATCAGCTCCATTCGATCCAACTTCTCGCTAATGATGCCCATGTCTGCAGCTGTGGACTCTGCCTGTGCTGCTGCTGGTGACCGTCCTGACCACTAGGGTATAAGGTGCTAAATGGTCGTTGCGACCCAAGCAATCAGGCTCGATCAATCAAGAAAAATAGACCACCAATATAAAAATCAACTCGAAAATCAATAGCGGTCTTGCTATTATTTTAACCTGGTATAGTGACCAGGGTCGAACTCAAGGAGCACGAAATGGCCTCGCAGCCTACGAAGTAGTCAAAAATAGAATGAAAGAGAAGAAAAGAGTATTTTTGGTGGTTTTTAATTCTTTTTATATTTTTTTGGATTTTTAATTAATTAAGAAACTAAGGAAAACAAGGAAAGCAAGCAACTCAACTATTTATTTAATGCACTAAAAATCAACCAAAAATTCAAATAAAAATATTTTTGTGTGTTTTATAATTTTTACTGTTTTTAGTGAATTTTTGAGATTTGTCTGATGTTTATTTAATTTTCTAAAAATCAAACAGTGAAAGGAAAAGATGGTACTGACCAGCCAAGCTTAAGGGACCTAGATAAAATATCTACAAATCTTCAATAAGCCTGGAGGTAATTTTCCTGTATAGAGAAAGAAACAAGGAAAATTTTGGCACCTAAATTATTATTTTTGGGTTTTTAGTTTATTTATTAGAATTTTTAGGGATTTTTAGGTGTTTTTCAATTTTTATGAGTTTTAGATAATGAAAAATAGCCAAAATTGGCTAGAAAATCAAGCAAGCCAAAACAAACAGAAGCTAATTTTTTTGTAATTTTTAGATAAGTTTTACTATTTTTTTTGTGATTTTTCAAATTAGACAGTAAAGAAAATACATGTTTTTGAATTTTTAAAAATATCCAAACAAAACAAAAATGTTTCCAAAATTTACAGAAAATTTTACATCATGACAGGAACCATGTTTCCAATTTTCATCAAATTTGGAGTTTATTTGCTATTTTATTAAAATCAAACACAAGGGCACAGTACATAGGGACCTAAATGCAATTAAAATAAGTTCCAGGGGGTCCGATGCAAAATTCCCAAGGATCCACGTGCAAAGCACGTGACCTGAGGCACTCAGGGACCTATTTGCAAGAAAAATTAAGTTCCTGGACTAATTAGTAACACGTACTAAAAGTCCAGGGGCTTCAGTGTAAATTACCCACTATATAACGCACATGCACAATCACACCATTCACAGGGGCATATTTGCAAATCTTAGAAACATAAATTCATTCAGAAACACCCTGAAACTATAGGTCTATATATGCAAATAACCCAATAAAGTTCATGTGACGAGGCACGTGGTCCACGTAGACAGGGGCTTAAATGCAAATACCAGAAACTATAAGGTCCAAAATGCAAATGTACCAAACTAAAATAAACTATCTAAAATATTTACAAGACTCAATAGTAAAGACAAAACAAGAGGGGGCCTAAGTGATATTTACCCCTTATTTATTAACCGAGGAGCTGGGTGTGCGCCACGTGTCTGATCGGTCGGTGGAGGATGCGCGACGCACGACAAAGGGAACCCTCGGCGAGATCCGACGGCTGGGAAGAGCCCACGTGGATGATCGAACGGCTGAGCTGCGACGTGGGACTGCGAAGGTGCCTGGCTCGGATCGGACGGAGGAGGTGAAGCCACGTGTTAGATCTAACAGCTGCAACACGGCGTGGCTAAACCTCGGTGAACGGACGCTTGCGATCGAACCCCAAAGGATCTGGCGGTGTAATAAAAATGCAAGAAAATAAAAGGATAATTATTACATTTAGGTCCCTGGATAACCCTAAGTGTAAATACCAAAAACTGTTTGGGCCTTCATGCAATTTTTCCTTATGCGTAAGGGCCTTTTTGCAAATCTTCAAAACTTTGAGGGCCTCCCAGTAATTTACCCAGACACGCACGTAAAGCACGTGCCTAGAGACCAAATTGTAAATAGCATAAGTTACAGGGTCTGTCCTGCAAAATACCAAAGTCCTCACGTGCAGTGCACGTGAGGGACCTAGGCTCGGGAGGCAGCTGTGGCTCGGGACACGTGGTAGTAGATGGTGGCTCGGGTTGAGGTTCGTGTCACCCGAGCTTGTAGGCTCAGTATGGAGGCACGGATGTCGACGTGGCTTGATCATAGCCGTCAGATCCGGATGATCGGACGGCACCTGAGTCTTCTTCCTCTACCGCGGGCCACCAGAGGAGGCAGTGCTCCGGCGACTTGCGAATTGCTCCTCCGTGCTCCAGAGGGTGGTCTGAAGGTTGGAGAAGAGAGTTGGAGGTCTAGCGGAGGTCTCTGAGCAGGTGCGGAGCTCCATAGATGTCTGAAGCTTCCCGCCAGAGCTTGGTCGTCGGAGGAGTAATTCGAGATCGACGGGGAGGCACAAGCTCCGGCCATTGAAGAAGATAGACCTGCATGTGTTAGTATAGCTGAAGTGTGCTTTGGTGTGTGCGATGTGAGTGCAATGGTAGCCCGTGAAGTGTCGGGAGATGGTGGCCATGAAGTTCCTCCTCTAGCGGAATGGAGGAGAAGATGGGTCGGAGTGTGAGGGGTTCTGGAGAAGGGAAAGGGGGTCGGCGAGGGTGCTGGTGGTTGGGTGGAGCTCGTCGGATGGTTAGGCGGTCGTGGGGATCATTGGGTACGGTGAGAAAATGGCAAGAAGGTGAAGGTAAACCGAGGGATGGGGTACCTGATCGGAATAACTACGGTGGAGGATGTGGCTTGGGCAGAGCGCCTTGGAGGCGCTCGGATCGTCACCCGTCGAGGTCAGTCGAGTCCTCGAAGCTCAACGGTGGCAAAACCAACCGTAACACGGCCATGGTGGCCATGGGTCTACACCGGACGAGAGACCGTCGTCGCCTCGACGAACCGCCCCTCCGCTGTCACCGTAGGGGCGAGGGAAGCTGGGTCTAAGCCTAGAATTGGTGGAACACGACTGAAGGTGGTGGAGGAGGTGGTTAAATAGGAGAGGATGGCCAGACGTTATGGAGTGGTCGGGGGTTTTTTAACATAGTTTTAATGGTGGGGGAAAGAATGAGGAGGTGTTATGGTGGTTTCGCGAAGATGGCGGATGATCAGGCTCTGTGGAAGGGAACGTTATGGAGTGGGGAGAAGGTTTGTAGGCGGCATGAAAATGGAAAGGGGGTGGCGCTCGTAATGCCTGGAAAGAGCGGGTAACGGAGGTAGGAGACGAAGTTCTTACCGTTGGATCCTATGATCCAACAACTGGGATGGTAGAGCAGGCGGAGGGCTGCGATCAGATCCTACGATCTGATCGTGCGGTGGAGGAATGGGCGCTAAAGAGCGGCCCAGATGGAGAGGTAGGAGAGATCGAATGGTCGGGAGAGATTGGGCGACGTGGAGAGATGGGAGTCGTTGAATGCAAAGGGGATCGAGTAGCTAAAAAATGGGCGAGAGCGGATGGATGAGATTAGATCTCAGGAGAGATCTGATGGCTGGAAGTGGTTGATAGATGGACGACGGAGATTGAGGCAGGACGGAGTGAATCCAACGGCCCAGATGGGTGTCTGGTGGCGGAAGGGGAAGCGGGCCCCATGGGCAGCCCAGAGGGTGCCATGTGGGCCAATCAGAAAAATCAGAAGGGTAAATACAAAGAAAAATACAAAAGAAATAGATGTGAAACTAGGAAAAAGTCAAAACATGAAAGTTGTTCATCTCGACGAGATCAACAACTTTCAAGTTGGACAAAAATCCAAAAGAGGACATTTGTACAAAAAGCAATTTTTGGGGGTATTTTTAAAGGGCTAAAAACACCGACTTTTGTCTTCTGATTTGTTTTTATATTTTTTAGTCTTTTTAATGGTCAGTGAATTATGGAAAATTAATCTATCTAATTTTTAGGGGTTTTTAATGATAAAATAATTACAAGAAAAATAAAGGAAATTAAGGACAAATAATTAAGGGTTAATTGTACACAATATAAGACAAGATTAAAATACAGAATTATTGATGATTTTTATTGGATTAGTTAAGACATGGGTTTTAATATGAGACTTTTAGCATGATGAATACGAGATTCATCAATGTCGAATAATATAGATAGTTCCTTGATTTGACACTCGGTTTAACATGATAATTTTTTAATAGTTTTTGTGTCAATTACTCAATTGCTTTTTAGTAAAATGCCATTAATGGGAACTGTGCTTTATTTTTTTCCTTTAAATGGCACTAAAAATGACCTCTTTTTAAATTTCTCAATAGTTCAACTATTTTTAGGATATATTTTTTCTTACATCATCATACAACATTTGCATCGTATTTATTTTGCATAAAAATAAAAAAAGCATCTCTCATTTTATGTGCATCATTTGTTTAATTGTCTTGTCAATTACATCATTTATTTTATGCATATTGTCTGTGATTTTTGTGATGTGCATTAAGTCGGCATGAGAACATCTAGATCTATAAATTCAATCATTCGTATCCGATTAATTAAGTTGGATGCTCGTGTCCCTGTGCCCGACCTTCGCACACTTATTAAGTTATAAATACTCCATATATTCACAAGTGTGGTTCTTCATAGATCCAAAATCTCCTCTTGTGTTATGTTGATAAAAACGACTAATTAAGCATGTGATTTGGAGGTTCATCAGGTAAAAACCAAACCCATTATCTATCATACTAAACATCAACAATGGAAAAGGAAAGAACATTTATGGCTAGTAGATGCTTCATTATTGAGGTAACCTAGAAATGGCAGGGAGTTCCTCAATGGGACAAACCTATGTTGGGAATTCACAAACTGAGTACAGAAGAGGGTTCTAGGGCCAATCTGGTAATGTTTGAAGGAGGTAGAACTATCCAAAATCATGCTAGGGATTTCATCCTTGCGTTTGGATTTGCTACAAACATGCAAGCTGAACTCTGAGCTATAGTTGAGGGTACTTAGATACGTGAAATAGAAAATAATAATAATAATAATATTTGGTTGGAGATGGTAGAAGGATATTATTCACCAATAGCAGGGACGGAGGGAGGGGGGACGGGAGGGGGCCAGGCCCGTGATGAACCGCTAATTCGGCCCTCTAATCTTATGGAATTAACACTTAATATGTCATTGCAGTCGAGCCGAACTAGGTTCATCAAAAACCATCAAATTAATCTATCCATAGAATAAGATGGTCTTATTTTTATTTTACTTGGCAAGAAACCAAGGTTGAACTCAAGGACACGAGCCTCTCTCGGGTTATCTAGATTTCTACTCATTAATTAAGTGTTGAGTTAAAGAATAACATAGGTCAAACAATACAACCAAAACGAGACAAGACAATGCATTAAAGCAAAACTTGCATTTTTTTATTTTATTTTAATCATGCGAATAAATGTGATGACATGCGATGCAAACAAGCCCTAGACGATAAATACTTGAGCCATTAAAAATGCGAGTCTAACAGAGTCAAATAATGAAACACTCTTCATTTATGTAGCAATTGGGCATGAGAAACATGGAAATCCGGACACTTAGCCAATAAAATAATGCATTAGATTTTCATAGTGTCAAATTAAAATACAAGCATGCCACAAGGAAGACAAAGAGAAGAGCTTCAAAATGCCACTGAAATCATCTCAATCGGAGTTACAAGGCTCAAGATATGCATAAAACAAGACAATGGCATAAGTGCAATAGAAACATGAAAGATAACTACAAATAGGTCCCTGGGAAGGACTAAATTGCAATAAAAATAAAGCGCAAGGCCTTCCCTGTAAATAACCTACACGCGTGGGGGCATATTTGCAAATATTGAAACCTGTAGGGGCCAACATGCAAAATACCACTAGCGCGAAAACCCGGAACTATAGAAATGTCCTATAACTCAGCAAAATGGCCGAGATCGTCTTGTGTTGCACGTGCTGACAGGACCAAACTGCAATATGCGAAAGTTGCGAGGGCTCCGATGCAAAAATCCCAGCACCCACGTGCGTGAGGCACGTGAGTTCAGGTTTGGGTGGGGGCGAGGCTCGGCGCAGCGTCGGATGGCCGTAGCAGGTGGCTCGGGCCACGTGGCGGCTCGAGGGTGCCTCGGGCGAGGCTCGGTCCAACCGAGCCTCCGCGCTCCGGGACGGCGACGTGGTTGCTCCAAGGCCATTGGATCTCCGTCGTGGGGTGAGATCCAACGGCATCTGCATCTTCTCCTTCCTCGCTGGGTGGCGACACGATTGGAGCTCCGACGTGAGGCCTGGAGCTCCTCCGCATCTCTCTGTGCTCGGTGAAGGTCGGGGGTGGAAGCTGGACGCCATGCGATGAAGATCCAAGGTTGAGGAAGATGCGGGAATGCCTGGATTTCGGGGTCGACGCGTGATCGTCGGAGGCGGAGTTCTAGAACTTGGCTCCGCCCGAGGTCCGGCCAATGGAGTTGGTTGACCTGCAAAAGGGATTAGATGGAAGTCGAAGCATGTGTGCGGGGAGGAGGAGGGCTGGGCCTAGCCCTTCGTGAAGGTGGACTAGGTGATCAGGCGGAGGATAGGGGGTATTTGAAGGGTGAGGGTAGCGGTTCCGGTCAAGGTGATCGAGGTTTGACCGAGAGATAAGGAGCGACTGAGGGTCCTACGTGGGTTGAGGAGTGACTCGCGAAGGTGCAGGATGATGGGGGTTCGTGGTGAGGCGGTTAGCGGGAGGAGAGGTAGTCAGAGGAGATGAAGATAATGGGAAGGGCGGAAGTGGATCGCAGGTTGGCGAACGTGGGAGAGAGGGGGGCTGGAGGTAGGAGACGAGGTCTCGGCCGTTGGATCTTGCGATCCAACGGTTGAGAAGATGGCGTTAAGGAGCGGTACGGATTGGTTCTGGGACGGTGCGATCAATGGTCGTATGGTACGCCACGTGTCGTGCGGTGGAGTGAGCACTGGCAGACGGGCGCGATGCGAAGGAGACGCTGATCGAAGGGCTGATAGTCGATGCGGAGATAGCGGCTGAGATAGAGGGACGAGGGCGCAATCGAATGGAACAAAAGAGTGCTACGTGGTAGGCAGATATCAAAGCACCGACGGGTGGTGGAGATGAAGTTATGAGCTCGATCGGACGATGGCTATCAAAGCAGCATTGAACGACAGTGATCAAAGAGATAAAGGCGATATCGGAAGGCGCACAACGCGCCACGTGGCAAGCTATGAGCGAGGTGCTAACGGGCGGTGCAGATCAGAGATGGGGGAAGATCAGGCGGCTAGGTAAAAAGGCGTGCGTGGAGAGAGTGGAGCCGTTGGATCAGAAGGAGATCCAACGGCTAGGAGGACGGGCGGACAGTGTAAAGGGAGACGGGCCACGTGGCTCACCCAGAACGGGCCACGTGGCCCAATCAGATTATTCCAAGAAAGAAGTTGATTTTTAAAGCGCCAAATGTTCGAATTTGAGAAAACTCAAAACATGAAAGTTGTAGACCTCGATGAGATCTACAAGTTTCATGTTGACCAAAAATGAAGATGAGGTCATCTGAAGGTACAAAAAATATTTTTGAGGGTATTTTTAAGGCTAAAATACCACGAATTTTACTTTTGCTATTTTTGTGATTTTTAATTTATTCAATACTCTGATAATTACAGGACTTTATCTGGTTTTTATTGACACAATTTTAAGCAAAGGGGTTAATAATGGAAAATTATGAGATGAAATCCGGTTTCATCACCCCCCCCCTATACTTAAACTATGCTCGTCCTCGAGCATCAAAGAGAATGAATAAGTTGGATTAACCCCCTTGTGCATGTGAGTACAGAATTTAATTTGTTCAAGTCTTCTCAACTTTAGAGGTCCAAAATTCTAGAGTTCAACCCAGCCTTAATCAAGAGGCACCCCATTCCTCTAATTCTCTATACTCTCTCTGATGTACATATAAATTAAGGGTATGACATTTAGTGTTGACTGCGATTCTGAGAGTAGAGTCAAAACGTCACCCAAAGTCTTGGTCCAAGAAATTCTCCTAAGGACCCAATCCTCAACACTAGGGAATAAATCAAATCTTGCGTCCAGTCCACCGTCTCTTTAGTTGTCAGACTTAGAAAATGTAGATAGAAGGCCAGTAATGGAGGGCATGGGATTGTGTCATTTCTTCTCTCCCTCTCATTGGAACAAGGATTCTCTCTAGTGCCTTTTTACGCAACACATATTTTTGGTGTTGATCAATGCTTCTGTCAAGAGAAGTCGGAGCCGTATGCACTTGTTTTCCTGGGAATACACCGGGGTGTGTCTCTTTTGAGTAGCTATCGTACCTTCGACACCCAGACCTGTAGCATTTACGATGCAGAGCCCTTTTAGGGGCAAGCCCGACTCCTGGTCCTAATATCGGTGGTCCAAGTGGACACTTTGAAATGGTTGGGAGCGCTCGCCATTGGTGGAAGCTCTTTGATATTGTAATGAGAGATTTTCTTTGAAATTTCATTGATTTGTAGCATTTTTGGCTAGCTCCACTGCTTTTACCAAGAGTTGGCGCACAATGATCAACAATTTTTTTGTTTTATCACACCCTGACACTTAGGTCAATATTAGTATAAGAACCAAGTTCTCATACTGACTAAAATTGCTGACACTCAGGTTTCATGAACCCTCCAAAGATTTTATCCCATCCTCGAGCATCATTAGATCAAGTCCAGACTCAAATCCCTCATCCCAATCCCTCAGGTGAAAAGTCAACTCATCTCATCGAAAACCACAGTCGTGCATGTGATGTGCTGATCATATTTTTGTTGGTCTGAGACTAAACACGAAATATAGCATGCAAATCTAGAAATTTCGGGGAATGTGGATGATTAAGTCTAAGACCCTAATGGCTAAGGATGGTTAACCTAAAATCTCAAGACCTCATAACTCAAGCTTCCTTGAACATTTCAAATCCTGGGTGGAAGTGTGAAAATAGAGGATTAATCCAACTCCTTCATTCAAAAACACCTTTTTTTTACGCTTCAAAAGATATTAGGACTGCCTGAACTCAATTAAATAGATGCATCTGCATTCAGCCAGTATGGATGTAAGTACAAGCCAGAGCATGTTACTTGAGGACAGGGCCTTCCGCGATGTTCTCTAAACCACCCAATCTGCTAAGGGAACCCTCACTGAATGCAGCTACTTAATTAGGTTAAGTAGTCACTAATGACTCCTAAAGGATTTTTGGATTTTTCTCATTTTTATGTATTTTAATTTAAAGGTTAAAACAATTGTTAGACTCAACTTTCCTTGAAACGAGAGAAATTTTTCAAAACCATGTCACAAAAAAATTTCAAAATATTTTCAAAAAGACTTTTCAAAACAAGAAAAACTCATTTTTTAAATCATTTTCGAAAATATTTTTATAAAAATAGTGTAACATAATATAGAAAAGCTATGAAAAACATTTGAGTCCACTTAGTTCAAATAATTTTACTTTAGCCAAAAAGTTTTAAATTTTTCAATTTTTTTTTCAGATTATGGCTAAAGTAAGTATATTGTATATACGATATACCCCCTATGCTTAAACTTCGCTTTGTCCTCATAGCACTAGATGATACAAGTCCATAGGTCCATTTAAATATAGAGAAATATACGGGAGCTAAGGGGCTCCCCCTGTACTTAGGTTAGAAATAACCTAAGTATAAAAGCAAGGAAAGATGAGTGGAGAAAATCACAGGGGCTTGGGTCCCCCCTATACTTAGGTTGAGAGTAGCCTAAGTATAAAGATAGAGATTTGACGTTGGGAGAGACCCAAGGTGAACGAAGAAGATGGATGGATATACACCTGAGTGGATGAATCTGTGGAGATGAATGGAGTGTTTAAGGTTCGGGGGAGTGTATAGAAGCAAACATGGCTCAATCAAGCATGCAAAACCCTCAATTTCACCACCTCACATATGAAACCAATCGAAGTTGGTTTATTATCTTGTCGGCTTTATTGATGATTAAAACATTATATTTTATGCAGAAAAAGTGTCAAGTAAAAATCAATGCGTAAACAAGGGTGTTGCTCTCCCAAAACAAAATTTTACTCCATTTTTTTAAGTCGACTTGCAATCAACTGTCCCAGTTATTATTTAAGGTTGTCATTGAATTAATGTTAGCACAAAATCAAGCAATCATTGTCTACCGTTCATTCCCAATTTCCATTAACCTAGGTGATCAATCTAGGAAGGGAAATCGAGAAAAACCATGTATTCGATAAAAACCATGATCAAAGCTAAGCGATAAAACGTGCAGTGACTTGGCGAAAATACGTAAAAACTGGGGCTGTTTTTTTTAAAACCAAAACTCATGTATGCAAGTCGATCAGAATAGCCGCACCTAATCATGCTTCTATTAGCGGGGAGAATGTCTATTAAATTTGGCTAAGTGAAGCGAGATTATGTGCGTCTAATTTTTTAGTGTGTCCTACCTACGAGCAAGCACACAAAAATTTGAATGACAAAATAAGCTCGAAGAGCCGCGTGCTTGGTCCTAGGTCGACACTCAAGTGGGGACGACACATATAATCGTTCTTTTACAACCGCGAGCCTTCGATCGAAGACCGTTGTAAAGACGGTTATTACATGAGAGAATGATATGCAAAATGACATTTTTTCCTTTCTTCTCGACTTGCTGTAAGTGTGCTTCTACGACTCCTCACAGCGGTTAGCTCCTGCTCCTCGCCTCCTTGAATCATCAAGGGCCCTGCCACAAAAGCAACTATTAGAGATCAATCAAAAAGAAAAAAACTTTTATAATGTAAAATAGATGAACAGAGTGACCTATATAAAAGAAACACTTAATTAAATAAACAGAAACCCAATAATACAAGAAATGAGCCGTGTCCCCGGCAACGGTGCCATTCGATGAACCGCTAATTCGGCCCTTGAATCTTGTGGAATTAACACTTAATATGTCATTGCAGTCGGGCCGAACTAGGTTCATCAAAAACCATCAAATTAATCTGTCCATAGAATAAGTTGGTCGTATTTTTATTTTACTTGGCAAGAAACTAAGGTCGAACTCAAGGACACAAGCCTCTCTCGGATTATCTAGATTTATACTCATTAATTAAGTGTTGAGTTAAAGAATAACATAGGTCAAACAATACAACCAAAACGAGACAAGACAATGCATTAAAACAAAACAAGCATTTTTTATTTTATTTTAAGCATGCGAATAAATGTGATGACATGCGATGCAAACAAGCCCTAGACGATAAATACTTGAGCCGTTAAAAATGCGAGTCAAACCGAGTCAAATAATGAAGCATTCTTCATTTATGTAGCAATTAGGCATGAGAAACATGGAAATCCGGACACTTAGTCAATAAAATAATGCATTAAAGTTCATAGTGTCAAATCAAAAATACAAACATGTCATAAGGAAGACAACGAGAAGAGCTTCAAATGCCACTGAAATCATCTCAATCGGAGTTACGAGGCTCAAGATATGCATAAAAGAAGACAAGGGCATAAGTGCAATAGAAACATGAAAGATAACTACAAACAGGTCCATGGGAAGGACTAAATTGCAATAAAAATAAAGCGCGAGTCCTTCCCTGTAAATAACCCACACGCGCGGGGGCATATTTGCAAATATTGAAACCCGCAAGGGCCAACATGCAAAATACCCATAGCGTGCGTGTGCTGCACGTGCTGACAGAACCTATCTGCAATATGCGAAAGTTGCGAGGGTGCTGATGCAAAAAGCCCACCACCCACGTGTGTGAGGCACGTGAGTTCAGGCTCGGGTGGGGGCAAGGTTCAATGCAGCGTCAGATGGCCGTAGCAGGTGGCTCGGGCCACGTGACGGCTCGAGGGTGCCTCGGGCGAGGCTCGGCCCAACCGAGCCTCCACGCTCCGGGACAGCGACGTGGTTGCTCTAAGGCCGTTGGATCTCCATCGTGGGGCGAGATCCAACTGCATCTGCATATTCTCCTTCCTCGCTGGGTGGTGGCGCGATTGGAGCTCCGGCGTGAGGCCTGGAGCTCCTCCGCGTCTCTCCGTGCTCGGTGAAGGTCGGGGGTGGAAGTTGGATGCCTGGCAATGAAGATCCAAGGTCGAGGAAGATGCGGGAATGCCTAGATTTCGGGGTCGACGCATGATCGCCGGAGGCGGAGCTCTAGAACTTGGCTCCATCCGAGGTTCGGCCAATGGAGTTGGTTGACCTGCAAAAGGGATTAGATGGAAGTCGAGGTGTGTATGCGTGCGAGCTGAGGTGGATGGAGGGCTTGGCGAAGGCGAGGAAGCGGAGCCCTTGGTGGGTTCTCCTCCACCTCCGACGGAGGAGAAAGCCTAGGATGAGGGAGGTCTTGACGGAGGAGGAGGATGATCGGAGGCGCTGGCGAAGGCGAGGAGAGTTCGGCGGAGCTCGGGGGGTTCAATGAAGCAGGGGTTGCATGTAGGAACCTAGAGAATTACGAGAGAAATCAAGAGAAATTCAGAGGAAGTCGGAGAGCTTACCTGAAGAATCATGGTGGTCAGAGGCATGGCTAAGCATCGTGGAGATGCCCAGGGTCGCACGTCAAGGGCGGCTATTCCTCGGAGCTCGGGCGGGGCTGAGCCATCGCATCACCACCAAGATCGGCGGTGGGTCTCACCAAGGGCATAGGTCATCGTTGCTCTATCTTAGCTCCTCCCCCTGTCACAGGGAGGAGGATGAGGGCTGGGCCTAGCCCTTCGTGAAGGTGGACCAGGTGATCAGGCGGAGGATAGGGGGTATTTGAAGGGTGAGGGTAGCGGTTCCGATCAAGGTGATCGAGGTTTGACAGAGGGATAAGGAGCGACTAAGGATCCTACGTGGGTTGAGGAGTGACTCGCGAAGGTGCAGGATGATGGGGTTCGTGGTGAGGCGGTTAGCGGGAGGAGAGGTAGTCAGAGGAGATGGAGATAATGGGAAGGGCGGAAGTGGATCGCAGGTTGGCGAACGTGGGAGAGAGGGGGGTTGGAGGTAGGAGACGAGGTCTCGGCCGTTGGATCTTGCGATCCAACGACTGAGAATATGGCACTAAGGAGCGGCGCGGATTGGTTATGGGACGGTGCGATCGATGGTTGTATGGTGCGCCATGTGTCGTGCGGTGGAGTGAGCACTGGCGGACGGGCGCGATGAGAAGGATACAATGATCGAAGGGCTGATAGTCGATGCAGAGATAGCGACTGAGATGGAGGGACGAGGGCGCAATCGGATGGAACGAAAGAGTGCTACGTGGCAGGTGGATACCAAAGCACCGACGAGAGGTGGAGATGAAGTTATGAGCTCGATCGGATGGTGGTTATTAAAGCATCATTGAACGGCAGTGATCAAAGAGATAAAGGCGAGATCGGAAGGTGCACAACGCGCCACGTGGCAAGCGATGAGCGAGGCTCTAACGGGCGGTGCAGATCGGAGATGGGGGAAGATCAGACAGCTAGGTAAAAAGGCGTGCGTGGAGAGAATGGAGCCATTGGATCAGAAGGAGATCCAACGGCTGGGAGGACGGGCGGACAGTGTAAAGGGAGACGGGCCACGTGGCTCACCCAGAATGGGACACGTGGCCCAATCAGATTATTCCGAGAAAGAAGTTGATTTTTAAAGTGTCAAATGGCCGAATTTGAGAAACCTCAAAACATGAAAGTTGTAGATCTCGATGAGATCTACAAGTTTCATGTTGACCAAAAAGGGTGATGAGGTCATCTGAAGGTACAAAAAATATTTTTGAGGGTATTTTTAAGGCTAAAAATACCACGAATTTTACTTTTGCTATTTTTTGTGATTTTTAATTTATTCAAGACTTTGATAATTACAGGACTTTATCTAATTTTTATTGACACAATTTTAAGCGAGGGGGTTAATAATGGAAAATTATGATGATGAAATCGGGTTTCATCAGCCCCCTCGTTCCTCCACGCCTCCTCCTTTTCCTAAATTTAGAAGCCCATTATTGACCCCCTCTTCCTCCGTGTATCCCTTATTGGCCCCCCTCTCCCTCAGTGTATCCCTAATTTTAGGTGAAAAAACTGCCCCTACATCTTCCCTCTATTTTTCAGGGGTATTGAGATCCCACGCCCCCTCCCCTACCCGTGCCTTCCATCCCTAAAATTAGGGGAAATAATATTGGCTCTATACGAGCCAAACTCCTAATTATAGGAACACTATTTTAAAATTTTATAAATTTAAAAAAAAATATTATTAACTATTTTCCAAGTGGACATGATTAATATTTATTTCCATAATACCAATACATAGTGCATGCATCCCGCCTATTTTTCTTTCTTTCTATTTTCGATTTCTCGATTGGACAACGTAAACTTGTATATCAAGCATACAGATGCAAACAGATGGATACAAATACATATATAGATGGTACCATATCCTTATCCATTTTTAAGATTACCATCTTAAAAACAAATTTCATTGAGAAAGAAGTTTCTCAAAAAAATGTAAATATGTGGTTGTTGGATTTTTAAATACGAAGATGATTTTCTCATGAATTATTTGTTGATATATACTGAGAAAGAAGTTGCAGAAAGTAATTCAGCAGAATCAATTATTGTAAAGCCTTGAACTTGGCATATCTCGGATCCTATATAATATGATCCGACTCGACAAGAGAAAACCAACGAAATCTGTTTCATATGAATAGGACTTCATTTTGAATTGTTATGATTTTCGGAAGAAAGAGAAGTAAGAAAGGCTAAGATGTCATTAACCCATAATGACTGTCATTAAGACTAATTAAATATGATTAACGAAACTAATGACGGATTGAAAACTGCTAATGATCATTAGCAAACACTAATCAATAGTTAGCAAAAGATAAGCAGAAGCCACGAAAGTTAAATCGCGATTAGTGAAAGTTAATCACGATTAGTGTTAATTAAGCGTCATTATCGAATCTAGAATCATCTAGAAAGTTCTAACTTAATCCCCAAGTTTGGGATAAGTTTTGGCCAAAAACATGGGCCAAAACCATGGGCTGCTAAACCATGGTTTTCTAACCATGGTTATTGGTTTTCTGGGGCCTATAAATAGACCCCCCCCTACCCATTCATTCTCTACGACTTCCACTACTACTACCACCCCAAGGGCTAGGGTCGAGAGGTCAGGAGGAGGAGTAGGAGGCGAGGGAGGAGCGCTAGCGAAGCGCTGCCGGGAGAAGGAGGAGGAGAAAGGTATGATCCTCTCTTAGTTTGCTTCGTAAGCTAGACTTTCAATTCATCCTCTTGTTCTTCCAAGTTTTGTTATTGATTCATCTTTCTTTCCGATTCGTTTTCCTGTTGTGGTTCAAGGAGAAATCTGTGTAACACCCTACTTAGGTGCGGGCGGCTATGCACATCAGTGACCATGTGATTCGTCACACGTTCACTCATCTAAGACGCGTGGTGTCTACCGATTCTCCATCGTTTATGTTTCTATTCTTTCTATTATGCTTTTATAATTATTTTGATGGAGAAATCTGTGTAATACCCTACTTAGGTGTGGGCGGTTATGCATGTCAGTGACCCTGTGATTCGTCACACGTTCACTCACCTAAGATGTGTGGTGTCTACCGATTCTTCATCTCTTGTTGTTTGAGTATATTCTTTCAGTTTCATTGTTATTTTCCTCTCGATTGATTTTATAGAGGAAACTCTTTTTGTTTTTATTTTGAAACATGTCCTGATATAAGGGGAAACTCTGCCGAAATTTTCCGAGAAATATATCCTGATATAAGGGGAAACTCTGCCGAAATTTTCCGAGAAATATGTCCTGATATAAGGGGAAACTCTGCTGAAATTTTAAGAGAAAATATGTTCTTGGCGTTCTTCGTGTTCTTCGCATTCTACGTTTGTTCTTCACGTTCTTAGTGTTTTTGATACGAAAATGAAATTAGATCTTTTCAGGAGCCTTAAAATAGCCTTTCTAAAAACGAAACACGATAAAGCCTTGCATACACGAGAGAGAGAACTCGATTAGGTAACGAAATCCTTCCTTTTGCTATTGGATTTTCATACGAGATTATTGAAATTCTTAATTTTATGTTCTTTGCTATGAAGAACCCTAATTTTTGGCTATTTTTGAAAAGGCCTGAACAGTTTGTTTGTGATTCCCACAATAATAAGGTTTAAGCATCAAATCGATGCGGTGGCTTTGAAAGTTAGGATTTGGGAGTTAAAATAGGCATAAATAATAGTATATATGGTTATGAATAATATATATGTGAGTCTATACTAAGTGTTGTTAATTATGCAAGTCGAAGACGTAACGAAAGAATTACATCATGGGAATTGATGTGGCTTGTTAGATCATGAAAAGGATCGTGTGTCACGTTAAGGATGATTGGGAGTAGAACTACAGTCGGGCATGCAACCTGTAGGTTTGTCAGAAGGAACCCGTATTGGCATTTCCTTACCTAGGTGGTACACGGTTGCCCTGTTATGATAAGTGCGCACGAAATGAATGTTTTGCAACGTGTGGTACCGGGAGCCAATATCTTCGGGTTGAACGACGTAACATGTGGTCGTGCCATGTGGAGGCACGGGTGGTTCAGTAGCGGCTGGGTCACGATAATATGTATTTAAAGCTGCTAGGTTATATGATTGAATGTTAGCCTGAGGTTTTAAGCAACCAAGTCCTCGAGGACGGTGTGCTCATTTGTTTTTCCAGGTTGAGGGTTGAGACCCTGTTTAATAAAAGAAAATTGTCAGGGTAGTATTGGAGGATTGGTTGAGGCGACGCACGACGGCATAAGCTTACTAAGATCAACGCAATCTCCAATCCGGAAGTGTCCACATCTTCGGAGTCCTTATAGTGGTGAGGTAATTCCCCTGGACTAATCCCTGACGTGGAATAGAAAGGAATAGGACTTAAACTAACAAGAAGGAATGAAATCTTTTGTGATAACAAGTTTTGCAAAATTACACAATTTGTTTGCTTTTCTCTTCTTCGTTACTTAGCATTCGCTAATTTTTATCCTATGATATGTGGAAAACCCAACAGGTGTCAGTGAGACATCGCAAGGACTTTAAAAATTCATCCAGCTTACATACTAGACATCCAATCAGCCACAGTAGCTTTACTTTTTAAGGTAGTTGGTAATCTTTTGTGTATTTTCCTTTCAAGCTGATGTACATGTAAATGGTTACAATGGGACAGTGTATCATCTGAACTTTATTTTGTGAATGTAAAAGTGTTGAAATACTTTCTACTGAGTATTTTTATTTGCATTTTGTTTCTGAATGTTAGTTGTGATTGCTGAATAAATTATTGCTGAGTAACCCAATTCGGATATGGGAGGATCCGACGGCCCGTGAATCGGGGTCGTGACAGATTGGTATCAGAGCCTGATTACTCCATTAATTTATTTAGTAATCAATAACTATGAGTGGTATTCAGAAACTAAGGTTGTATTAAGATCCTTTGATCTTAATAATTGACTGCAATACCATTCACAAGTCATTGTCCTTTATGTACATCACACTAAGACATGTAGGATCTGACCTTTGACCTTGACTCATCCCAGGATCATGACAGACTAAGATGTGTCTAGGCAATTAGCGGCTATTATGGCAATACTCCAAGACATGGGGCAAAGGCAACAAGCATTGGAGGAGAGGCTCAATGCACAAGTTGAGAGACCCGAGGCACCTAAGCCTGCGGGTGCCAGGATTGAAGGTTCTATCCCTCTTTTTGAGGAAGAATCTAGTGACCATCCTTCAACTGAGTCTGCTCCTACCCCGGCTGAAGGAGCAATGGAGAAGGCTCTTCTTAGACACCAAACATTACTAGATAATTACCGAAATGGAAGGATTCCTCGATTTAAAGGCATAGAGACACCTGCTGAGGCAGAACTATGGCTTGATGATGTCAGCACGATGTTGAGAATAATACACGCACCAGCAGATACTTGGGTGCACTTTGCTGATTACTCCTTAGCAGACTATGCAAGACAATGGTGGAGAGCCATTTCTAAGAAATTAGCAGATCTTGTTCCATGGGATGTTTTTGAAGAGAGGTTCCGAGCCCACTTCTGTCCCTCCCATTGCAAAGAATTGAAGAGGAGGGAGTTAGCTTCTTTGACCCAAGGATCCAAGAATATACGAGATTATCATATTTACTTTACGGAGCTACTACGTTACTCCCCAGTTTTAGAAGCTTCTCCACAAGAGTGTCTTACCAAATTTGTTAGCGGTCTTCAGGGAGATTCGAGAGAGAAGCTTGCAGGTTTTAGAGCCACCACTGTAGGTGAGGCCATGGACATCGCCTCTCGTATTGAGATGGAGAGGGATGAAAACCGCCAAAGAAGAAGCTTTCACTTTACTGGTGGATCATCCAAACGTAAGGTGAATTATAACCGAAGAGACAATTGTTATCATCCAATCGATTCCAATATAAGCTCACCACAGACCTTGGGCCAGGAATTATCTGGAAGAGGTGATTTCTCTAGACCTCCATTATATCCCCGTAACTCTGCACCAGGAACTAGTACCTCTGTAGTTGGGTCATCAGCTCAGACAGGAATGTCTACATGTTATCACTGTCATCAAGAAGGTCACATTAGGAAGGACTACCCACAGTTGAGAGGTTCAGGGTTTAAACCAACTCCGATTAATAGTATAACATCCACCCCGAGCAATGGAGCAACACACGGAGGAAGACATGGTAGAGTTCGTGGCTCGCAAGGAGCATCTCCTACACAGCAGCCACCACAAAATGTTGTGGTTCTAACTTGCCTATTCCTAATGGCTAGCTCAATGCAATTACTGAAGAACAAGCCTACAATTCAGGCACAGTCGTACGAGGTACTGTTACTATTCATGGCTTTTCAGTAAATGCTTTATTTGATTCCTGTGCTTCACATTCATTTATTTCTCGATGGTTAGTACCCACTTTGGGTAAGATACCAATAGAAGTACAACAGTTCTATCTGATCATTGGACCAGGAGGACAAGTATTTATAATCCGAGAAATCCTAGATAATTGCATAGTAGTGGTAGCGGGACATCAGTTACATGTTTCACTGCTACTAATAGAAATGGAGGTCTTTGATCTTATCCTACGGATGGATTGGCTAGAAAGGCATCATGCATGTCTTGACTGTTTTCAGAAGACAATAACGTTTCACCTTCCTAACTCGATAAAGTTCCAGTTCATTGGAAAGACATCCAATGACAATATCGAATACATCTATTTAGCTTATGTAACCACTACATCAGGGTCAGAAAGAATGATGGAAGATATACCTATAGTATGCGAGTTTCCTGATGTATTTCCAGAGGAACTACCTGGATTACCACCTGAGCGAGAGATTGAATTTGAAATCTCTCTCATACCTGATACTCAGCCTATCTCTATGCCTCCGTATAGGATGGCACCAGCTGAGTTACGAGAGTTAAAAGTACAATTTCAAGAACTGTTAGATAAAGGATTCATTCGTCCTAGTACTTCACCATGGGGTGCACCTGTCTTATTTGTCAGGAAAAAGGATGGGTCAATGCGGTTGTGCATTGACTATAGACAACTAAACAAGATGACAATAAAGAATAAGTATCCACTGCCAAGAATAGATGATCTCTTTGATCAGTTACATGGTTCAACTATGTATTCCAAGATTGATTTAAGATCTGGATACCATCAATTGAAAACTAAAAATACAGATATTCCTAAGACAGCTTTTCGAACTAGATACGGGCATTATGAATTCTTAGTTATGCCTTTTGGACTAACAAATGCCCCAGCAGCCTTCATGGATCTCTTGAATAGAGTATTCAAGGAGTTCTTAGATCACTTTGTAGTAGTCTTTATTGATGATGTGCTTATTTACTCCAAGGATAAGTATCTGCATGAATACCATCTCAGGCGGGCACTTGAAACTCTAAGAAGAACAAACTGTATGCTAAATATAGCAAATGTGACTTCTGGCTATCTGAAGTATCTTTCTTAGACCATGTTATTTCTGGGGAAGGTAAATCAGTTGATCCTGCAAAGGTTAGTATAGTGATGAGTTGGGAACGCCCGAAGACTGTCACAGAAATACGATCTTTTATGGGTTTAGCTGGATATTATAGAAGATTCGTGAAGGACTTTTCACAAATATCATTGCCAATGACTAGATTAACTCAGAAGGAGGTCCCATTCTTATGGCATGATACATTTGAAGCTAGTTTTCAGACACTGAAAGAATGCCTAACATCTGCACCAATCCTTACTTTACCCTCTGGGAGTGAAGGGTTTACAGTGTACACTGATGTGTTTAAAGAAGAACTTGGGGCAGTTCTTATGCAACATGGTAAGGTAGTTGCGTATGCATCACGACAACTCAGGATACATGAAAAGAACTACCCAACACATGACCCTGAATTAGCTGCTGTAGTTTTTGCTTTAAAGATATGGAGACATTACCTCTATGTTATTACTTTTGAAATCTTCACTGATCATAAAAGCTTGAAATATCTATTTGATCAGAAGGAACTCAATATGAGACAGAGACGGTGGCTAGAGTTGTTGAAAGACTATGATTGCACTATCTCCTACCACCCTGGTAAGGGGAACGTCGTAGCAGGTGCCCTTAGCAGAAGAACTTATTCACCTGGGTTGGTAAGTGATATCCACTTCTGGGGTTTACTATCAACATTAAGTGAATGGAAACCATTTGATAGCAGTGTTGATACTATAACTATTCCTCACCAATACAAACCAGAGATCTGGGATAGAATAAAGAAAGGACAGGAGGATGATCCAGTCCTTAAAGACTTGAGAAAACAACTTGAGAAGAATGAGATAGAGGATTCCAGATACAAGATGGGTTACTCTATAACCATCACAGAGTTTGTGTACCAAACACACCTGAACTAAGGAAAGACATCTTACGAGAAGCACACTGCTCGAGATTATCTATTCATCCAGGAATTACAAAGATGTATAGGGATCTTCATTCATAATTTTGGTGGCCAGGAATGAAGAAAGATGTTGCTGAGTTTGTGAATTCATGTTTCACTTGCCAGCAGGTAAAGGCTTCACACCAAAAGCCACTGGGATTATTGCAACCCCTCCCTATACCTGAATGGAAATGGGAAAGCATTTCCATGGATTTCGTTACTGGCTTACCTCAGAGGACTGGTAGTGAAGATAGTATCTGGGTTATAATATATCGTCTGACAAAAGTAGCACGCTTTATTCCGATAAGTTTATCGTTCACCCCACACCAGCTTGTTGGGTTATATATTACACATAATTCGCCCCCATGGTATCCCAAAGGAAATAGTTTCCGATCGAGATTCACGATTCACCTCACACTATTGGCAGAACTTCATGAAAGCCTTAGGTACACAGTTATGCTTAAGCAAAACATATCATCCACAAACAGACGGTCAGTCAGAATGTACGATTCAGACACTAGAGGATATGCTACGAGCATGTGCCTTAGAATGGAAGGGATCATGGATTAAATATTTGCCTCTTGCAGAATTCACTTACAATAATAGTTACCATACAAGTATTGGCATGGCACCATGAAGTACTATATGGACGAAAGTGTACTACTCCTTTGTGTTGGCAAGAGGTCGGAATAAAGAACCTTTATGATTCAAATAGACTTCAGGAGACACGGGAAGCTGTAGAGCTTGCTAGAAAAAGACTATTAACTGCCCAGAGTCGCCAGAAAAGTTATAGTGATACCAAGCGAAGAAACCTTGAATTTGAGGTAGGTGACTTTGTATTTTGCAAAGTATCACCTATGAAGGGTGTTCAGAGATTTGGCTTGCGTGGGAAGTTAGCACCCAGGTTCGTGGTTTCATCACCCCCCCCCCTCGTTCCTCCACACCTCCTCCATTTCCTAAATTTAGAAGCCCATTATTGCCCCCCCTCTTCCTCCGTGTATCCCTTATTGGCCCCTCTCCCTCTGTGTATCCCTAATTTTAGGTGAAAAAACTGCCCCTACACCTTCCCTCTATTTTTCAGGGGTATTGAGATCCCACGCCCCTCCCCTACCCGTGCCTTCCATCCCTAAAATTAGGGGAAATAATATTGGCTCTATACGAGCCACACTCCTAATTATAGGAACACTATTTTTTAAATTTTATAGATTGAAAAAAATTAATAATAACTATTTTCCAAGTGGATGTGATTACCTCTGATATTTATTTCCATAATACAAATACATAGTGCATGCATCCCGCCTATTTTTCTTTCTTTCTATTTTCGATTTCTCGATTGGACAACGTAAACTTGTATATCAAGCATATGGATGCAAACCGATGGATACAAATACATATATAGATGGTACCATATCTTTATCCATTTTTAAGATTACCATATCCTTAAAAACAGATTTCATTGAGAAAGAAGTTTCTCAAAAAATGCAAATATATGGTTGTTGGATTTTTAAATGCGAAGATGATTTTCTCATTAATTATTTGTTGATATATACTGAGAAAGAAGTTGCAGAAAGTAATTCAGCATAATAAATTATTGTAAGGCCTTGAACTTGGCATATCTCGGATCCTATATAATAAGATCCGGCTCGTCAAGAGAAAACCAACGAAATTTATTTCGTATGAATCGGACTTCGTTTCGAATTGTTATGATTTTCGGAAGAAAGAGAAGTAAGGAAGGCTAAGATGTCATTAACCCATAACGACTGTCATTAAGACTAATTAAAAATGATTAAAGAAACTAATGATGGATTGAAAACCGCTAATGATCATTAGCAAACACTAATCAATAGTTAGCAAAATATAAGCGTAACCGTGAAAGTTAAATCGTGATTAGTGAAAGTTTATCACGATTAGTGTTAATTAAGCGTCATTAGCGAATCTAGAATCCTCTAGAATGTTTTAACTTAAGCCCCAAGTTTGGGATAATTTTTGGCTAAAACCATGGGCCAAAATCATGGGCTGCTAAACCATGGTTAAGGTCAAAACCATGTTTTTCTAACCATGGTTAGTGGTTTTCTGGGGCCTATAAATAGACCCCCCTACACATTCATTCTCTACGACTTGCACTACTACTACCACCCCAAGGGTTAGGGTCGAGAGGTCAGGAGGAGGAGTAGGAGGCGAGGGAGGAGCGCTAGCGAAACGCTGCCAGGAGAAGGAGGAGGAGAAAGGTATGATCCTCTCTTACTTTGCTTCGTAAGCTAGACTTTCAAATCATCCTCTTGTTCTTCCAAGTTTTGTTCTTGATTCATCTTTCTTTCCGATTCGTTTTCCTGTTGTGGTTCGAGGAGAAATCTGTGTAACACCCTACTTAGGTGCAGACGGCTATGCACGGCAGTGACCCTGTGATTTGTCACAAGTTCACTCATCTAAGACGCGTGGTGTCTACCGATTCTCTATCGTTTATGTTTCTATTCTTTCTATTATGATTTTATGATTATTTTGATGGAGAAATCTATGTAATACCCTATTTAGGTGTGGGCAGCTATGCACGTCAGTGACCCTGTGATTCGTCACACGTTCACTCACCTAAGATGCGTGGTGTCTACTGATTCTTCATCTCTTGTTGTTTGAGTATATTCTTTCAGTTTCGTTGTTATTTTCCTCTCGATTGATTTTATAGAGGAATCTCTTTTTGTTTTTATTTTAAAATATGTCCCGATATAAGGGGAAACTCTGTCAAAATTTTCCGAGAAATATGTCCCGATAAAAAGGGAAAACTCTACTGAAATTTTTCGAGAAATATATCCCGATATAAGGGGAAACTCTGCCGAAATTTTAAGAGAAAATATGTTCTTCGTGTTCTTCGTGTTCTTCGTGTTCTTCGCGTTCTTCGCGTTCTTCGTTCGTTCTTCACGTTCTTGACACGTTCTTAGTGTTTTTTATACGAAAATGAAATTCGATCTTTTCAAGAGCCTTAAAATAGCCTTTTTAAAAATGAAACAGGATAAAGCCTTACATACACGAGAGAGAGCTCGATTAGGTAATGAAATCCTTCCTTTTGTTGTTGGGTTTTCATACGAGATTATTGGAATTCTTGATTTTATATTCTTTACTTTGAAGAACCCTAATTTTTGGCTATTTTTGAAAAAGTCTGAACAGTTTCTTTGTGATTCCCACTATAACAAGGTTTAAGCATCAAATCGATGTGGTGGCTTTGAAAGTTAGGGTTTGGGAGTTAAAATAGGCATAAATACGAGTATATATGGTTATGAATAATATATATGTGAGTATTAAGTGTTGTTAATTATGCAAGTCGAAGACTTAACGAAAGAATTACATCATGGGAATTGATGTGGCTTGAGTTAGATCATGAAAAGGATCGTATTCACGTTAAGGATGACTGGGAGTAGAACTACAGGTCAGGCATGCAACCTGTAGGTTTGTCGGAAGGAACACATATTGGCGTTTCCCTACCTACGTGGTAAACGGTTGCCCTGTTATGATAAGTGCGCACGAAATGAATGTTTTGCAACGTGTGGTACCGAGAGTCAATATCTTCGAGTTAAACGACGGAAGATGTGGTCGTGCCATGTGGAGGCACGAGTGGTTCAGTAGAGGCTGGGTCACGATAATATGTATTTAAGGTCGCTAGGTTATATGATTAAATGTTAGCCTGAGGTTTTAAGCAACCGAGTCCTCGAGGATGGTGTGCTCATTTGTTTTCCCAGACTGAGGTTTGAGACCCTGTTTAATAAAAGAAAATTGTCAGGGTAGTATTAGAGAATTGGTTGAGGCGACGTGCGGCGGCATAAGCTTACCAAGATCAACGCAGTCTCCAATCCCGAAGTGTCCACAACTTCGGAGTCCTTATAGTGGTGAGGTAATTCCCCTGGACTAATCCCTGATGTGGAATAGAAAGGAATATGACTTAAACTAACAAGAAGGAATGAAACCTTTTGTGATAACAAGTTTTGCAAAATTACACAATTTGTTTGCTTTTCTCTTCTTTGTTACTTAGCATTCGCTAATTTTTATCCTATGATTTGTGGAAAACCCAACAGGTGTCAGTGAGACATCGCAAGGACTTTAAAAATTCATCCAGCTTACATACTAGACATCCAGCCAACCACAGTAGCTTTACTTTTTAAGGTAGTTGGTAATCTTTTGTGTATTTTCCTTTCAAGCTGATGTACATGTAAATGGTTATAATGGGACAGTGTATCATCTGAACTTTATGTTGTGAATGTAAAAGTGTTGAAATACTTTCTTCTGAGTATTTTTATTTGCATTTTATTTCTGAATGTTAGTTGTGATTGCTGAATAAATTATTGCTGAATAATCCAATCCGGATATGGGAGGATCCGACGGCCCGTGAATCGGGGTCATGACACTTATAGATGAGTATGATTCAAAGTTAAGGAGAGTGCACTTTAAAAAACTTAACATAAAGGTGTGTTTGATCTCTTTTATTTTTGTTATTATGAAAAATTATAAAACGATTGATTGTTTATTTCATGATCAATTCTAAATTACAAAGAAAAGGAACAACTACTTACAATTATAATTTGGGATATTTACACCCATAACCCTGAGTAGTTTCGTAATTACCCCAAGAACCCCCGATAAGTCGTAATTACACCCAGACCCCTGAATAATGCTTAACTCTTACATGAAATAACCCTGTGTTATGTTCCGTTTGGATGACCGTTATACTTGATGGTTTCCATTAAAAAAAGATAAAAATATCCTAATACTCAATCTTATTTGCAAATGTGTCTGCTTGTTCTCTCCCTCATTCCCACAATGATCAGGACATCGCCATCAAAGAAGAGCGTCAACAGACCGCCAAAGACGAGTGTCTTCTCATCATTTGTTGGACCTTAATCACGTTCCCCTCCCCTTTAGGTTGCCGGAGCATAGCTCGAGCCTTCGTTTTTTTGGTAGGTGTAGGAACATAGGATGGAGGACTCGCCTTGATACCAACTCCATCCGCGTGCATCGGAGCCCACCGCCATCCCCCTGGTAGGTGCAGGCACATAGGATGGAGCAGGAGGCGGGTCTGGAGGGGGGGTGGCCTGGAGGGGGAGGCTTGCCTGGAGGGGAGGCGACCATCCTAGAGTGAGGGGGCGACGGGCCTGGAGGGGGTGGCGGGCTGGATGGGAGGGGGGGAGAGGCTACGGGCGGAGGAGGGGTGTGGATGCAGGTGGAGGGTGGAGGAGGGGTGGGTCGAGGATCTTGGTTTCTCGTACGCCATAGGAAGGTTTCTCAGCTCCGCCGCCAAGGTAATGTGTCTCTCCCAAACCTAGCCTCGCAGACACCCTTCCAGGAGTATGGAACCGGCCCAAATCCATCATTGGCGTAGCTCTTGCTCTACGGCCATGCGCCGGTGTCGAGCACCCCGACAACTATGTCGGAGGCTGAGTTGGGAGAAAAGGCGAGGCCCGATTTCGATGATAGGCCGAGGAATTTCGGGCTGTGGGTGGTATGGAGCTCATACCGTGTCTTTGGTGCAGCTGAGAATATGCCATAGCATTTTGACAATGCGACGGGCAGAGGAGACATGCAGGACGAAGAAGGTAGGGGTGGGTTTTTTTATATTGATTAACTTCGACCATTAGATTTAGGATTGGTTAGATTAACTCATTACTCGGGTTGAGTTAATGATCAAAACTAACGGAGGGTTATGGGTGTAAAACAGAGCACTTATTCAAAGTCCTGAGTATAATCCGTGACTATCGAGGGTTCCTGGGGTAATTACGAAACTACTCAAGGTTGTGGATGTAAATATCCCTTATAATTTATATATGACAAACTATTGGTTCCCAAGTCATATTTTGTTGTAGTAAGTTTGTTGGTAATTTAAATACAAAAGTATTTCTTTTCATATTTTTGAACTTATTGTAATATGCTTACAAATAATGTTTAGTGATTTTGATGATGGTATGATATGAAGTCAAAATATATTTTGCATGTTAAGTAAATATATATATATATATATATTTAAAAAATATCTTTCTATTATATTCCCCTCCCTAAACCAACAATCCTGGCTTTTGGGAGTTCCTGTACGGGAAGTCAATTCCATATCTGATGAATTAGTTAACAGATAGATCTCATTGAAATTGTTCCATGATATTTTCCATTCATCTAATGAATTGTCCAAACAGGCTTTTGGGAGTTCCTGTACGGGAAAAGAATAGAAGTCAACACTATTCGAATAGAGAAGAAAAATCTCATCATCAAAGAGAAAGTAATACTTATCATTTGTGCACACATCTCATAGATGTCTGCATCTCTGTAAAAGTACATTTAGATATCTCTGTATTTATTTGATATGCCAATGTCTTGACAAAACCAAGTGTTGACGAACAGGATGCTGTTGTCAAAGCGGACCCAACGTCGAATATGGACACCAATCTTGGTAAATGGGAAGAGTACAAGAAATGTTCTATCTAACTATAACCCACTCGAGTGGTAGAAGGAAAAGTGAGATGCGCCACTAATAGAAAGTAGGTGCTTACCTTAAAAGACTACTCCCAAACTAAATATAAAAACTAAGCATGTTCCTTAGAGATTTTTCCCCGACAGAGTATGGTCCTGTCCGTAATTCTCGGTCAGGGCATCGTTGCAAAGTTTTTCTCAGTTAGGGCATGATTCAGCGAACGGTTCGTCGATCGGCGAACCGTTTGCCGATCATACAATAAAAATAATATATAATATTATTCCAGAAAACTTTTCAATTTTATAATATAAAAAATAATATATAAAAAATATTTGGAATTGCCAATCGGCAAACCATTTGCCGATTGACAATTCCAAATATTTTTATATATTATTTTTTATATTATAAAATTGAAAAGTTTTTCAGAATAACATTGATCGGCAAACGGTTCGCCGATCAGCTTGCCGAATCTTGTCCTGACTGGGAAAATATTTTCTACGATATCCTGATCGGGAATTACGGAAAGGGCGATGCTCTGTTCGAGAAAAAACTCTGTTCCTTACGGTACTCAAATCAAAAAACTTTTCTATCTACAACGATTTGATGCAACAAATCAAATCCTTCAACTTGCCTGATACTTGGGAGTTGGGAGGATCCCATTGGTAGAACAAACGATAGAAACGACGTATGAGAAATCATGACCCATGAGCTGTTACCAACTCTTTTGTGTCGTTTATGCAATGATGAATTTAGTTCATCTCTATAATTATGTAAATGAAGATTTCAAGCCTTGAATAATGCGTTCATTATCATCTCAAAATAAATTAAACCTCCAATAAGTCACTAATAGTTATGATATGGGATAATTACTATTTCATGGTTGAGATTGCACGATGTTCGGCTAGATCGAGTAGGCGTATCAAGGGATTGGACATGAACTCTTGGAGCTATGGTTAGAAGCCTAGATGGCTGCGATCCAGACCGCTACCATATAGATGTGACGGTCGGAGGACATGTTGCTTGGTATATCGGGATGCAAATCTGATGGTGTTCAACCTCATCACTTGTGTGCCTTTATCATAGTGTGTCGAGAGTATGCCAAGTAGTCATGGTTCGTGGTCTAGTATTTTGCTTGTTCACTTAAAGTTAACACTCGTGTACTAACTGGTGTGGGTCACATTGATTAGTATTCTGAGTGCGAGTACTAAGAGGGGAGTTCCAGGAAATATGGTTAAACAAAGTTGGGAATGAGTTATGAGTCTCCCATGCATAGGGGGATTATTTTAGTCATGGTGATTCGAACTATGATAAGAATGTCCTTGGTATAATTAGTACCTTAACTCATGCCCTACGTCGCCATGGACTCTTCCATGTGCATAGTGGACTTGGGGTGTTCGCAATGATTCGTGGGTTGGAAATTGCTTTTGGAATCGAAGTTACAATCTTATAAGTGAAGTCAACTGGACGTGTTGGGAACTTAGTTAGGATGTATTGTACCCCAACGCATGCCTACGGAGGCACCCAAACCCTAAGATATTCTTCTTACCTTAAAGTCATAGTGTGAAGTCTTATCCGGACCAAGACTACAGACTATCCATGAAGCTTGGTTCATCCATATCATATAATAATGATTTGAATTTATCTCCTTGTGAGGATAGTTTACGCAGTTGATTCTTTTGCATACTTTTTAATTATATCTTGCTTGTTGTAATTTATATATCAGATTGGAGAACTTTGCTCATCATGTTCCTATTTGTGGATCCTCAAGTTCTCAGAAGAAGCTGCAACAGTGAGCGTTTTGGAGTTACTTCTTTTGTGTAGCTACACAACTTCATTTTTGTGGTACAATTACTTGTAGCTTTTACTGCTTTATTTTATTTGTAGCATTTTGGGAGACATGTGATTTATGGTATCATGTATGTATGGACACACTTTTGAATGCATACATATAATATAGGGGTGGTCAAAATAATCGGGTCAAACGGGTACTCGATCCGGCCTGGCTTTTTTGACCCTAAATTTACGGGTACCCAAGTAAGATATCCCGATCGAGTACCCGGCCCGCTCCACCTTTGTGCCCCGCTGGGTACCCGTTGGGTATTGGATGGCAAGTGCCCACTACGGTTTGCTTTGTGACTCACAATTCGAGTTTGATTCAAATGGGTTTGGAAAGGAATGGAAGTCACAAATGGACAAACCAATAGGGAAAAAGTGATTTTAACCAAACAAATTATTGTCCTTAATCATAAATCTTAATTCCTAGTACTAAGGATATCTTTAGATATCCATGTCCTTTTTATTATTCGACTACAACCATAGATCATAACCACGTATGCAATTATAATTCAATAGCTTCGAAATTGTGTTGTCGTGTGCATTAACAGTATGTATTCGTTCATCTATATCTTAACGAGATGCGTACTCAATCATGTTTTCATTTTTCCGATTTCCTTATTTCTTGTCATCTCATATTCGACATGTATTACCGTTTTTGAATAATATAAGAATATGATGGCTATTTTTGTGAATGACTATCTATCTTTATTGCTCAACCTATCACCATGTTATCCCGATAATTGTAAATAAAGGGATTATAAAAAAATTTGTTCATTTTGAGTGCAATTCATATAACCATTTTTTCTTAGAAGAGATATTCCATAGTACCTGTGGGTACCTGTTATCCCTCTGAATAATCCGGATACCGACTAAAATAATGTAGCTATTGGAAACGGGTCAAGTCAATCCATGACCCAGTAACGAGAGGTCGGGGTGGTCGATGATCAAACGATCGGATTATCCGTCCCGTGAACACCCATGTCAGTATCGGCTTCTACTTTTCGCTATAATGAACGGTGATTTCCGTAGCCTTTCTTCGATATAATCATAATACTGACATTTAATTGACATTTTATACATGATTTCACATTTTTTTATTGTTCTATGTTATGGTGTGTATATATATGTTATTGTGACTTGTCGGTACCCACGAGTACCTGTTACCCATTCGAATAATTTGGGTACCTGTTAGAATCGGGTACCCGTTGAAATGCGGCGGGTCGACC
Source organism: Ottelia alismoides (assembly GCA_037367405.1). Taxonomy (NCBI): domain Eukaryota; kingdom Viridiplantae; phylum Streptophyta; class Magnoliopsida; order Alismatales; family Hydrocharitaceae; genus Ottelia; species Ottelia alismoides. The sequence continues at coordinate 122,312 of JAZKJV010010200.1, read as the reverse complement.
TGGTAATGATGGGCCGGGGCGGGTCGTGATTGAATGGATTGGGTACCCGCCCCATGAACACCCTTATGTAATATGTTTTTGTGGAAATGAGTTGTAATGAAATTGATGGTTTTTTTCTATTCCAGTCTTTGTGTTTTTTCTCCTGCTTATATGCATATCATGTGATTTTCGAATATGGAAATGTATGTATGTGGAATTGGTTTGCCGAGTACCCGGATCATGGGAGGACAATCGTTACAATTCTCATCGAATACGATCCGATCCAAGCATAATCGCCTCCCTTCATGTAGGGTCGTAAATGATGAAGGAGAATCACCTAACTGGGTTACTTATAAAAAAGGTACATATCAAATATTCGAATCTTTATTTTGATCTTTTATTAATAAAAGGGATAATTACACCCATAACCCTGAGTAATTTCGCAATAACATTCATAACCCTGCATAATCGCGAATTACATGAGAAACCCCGAGTAATACTTAACTCTTACATGACATAACCCTGTGTCAAGATCCGTTTGAATTGCTCGTTATGTTTGACGATTTCCGTTAAAAAATTACGAAATTACCCTTAATGTCCATTGTTATTTGCAAAACATGCCATCAACACCAACCCCACCACCACCCCTGCGCGACGCCAACCCGACCTCCATCGCTCCTCACCTGCAGCCCCGACCGACCTGCAGTCCACCCCCCACACCCCCATCCGCGGCGCCTACCCGGGCAGCCACCGCCACCCCCCACTGCCACTGCGCCCCCTCTGCCATCCGCGATTGCCCCCATCCACCGCCACCCCCTCTGCCCCCGCGACTGAGATTACCGAAATCTGCCACATGCTAGTCTGAAGCTATAATAAGCTATAATAAAGTAGCTACCTCCTCTGCTTTGTTCTCCAATGTCTCCCTCCATCATCACCACTGCCATGCTCCCACTCCTCTTCCTCATCATCTCTGCCCATTGCGACCCACATGCTCGTGGACCCTCCCGCCCAAACCTTCCCTTTCTGCTAAACTTCACTACCCATCTCCCAAAGGGACCACGCGCCTCATCCTTTGACGAGATGTTGCAACTCGCGGACATGGCACCGGCTATTCTGTGCCTCGACATACAGACTTCAGATGGTGGTCTGAGGCCTTCCATGGGGTGTCGGCTTCTGGCCACGACATCAGCTTTAGCGGGCCCATTCAACAAGAAGAAGACTGCCCTCCCTGTCCTGCATCCACCGCCACCCCCCTCTGCCACTGCACCACCACCCTCTGCCACCGCGCCACCCCCCTCTGCCCCCGCGACTTCCCCCCCCCCCCGCTGCGCCAACCCGGCCCGACCTCCATCGCCTCCCTTCCCCCGCGCCGCACCTCTGCACGACCACCTCCCTCGTGCCACAACTCTGCAACTCCCCCACTTCCCCCGCGCCGCACCTCTGAACGATCCCCCCCTCCCCACCGTCGCCACAACTATGCATCATCTCTGCAAGCTTCCCGTGTCCGCACAGTCACTGTAAGCCTCCCACGTCCGCACGGCCCTGCAAGCTCCCCCCTCCCTCGGATCTCACCAGCCCCCCGCATGGCCAATCACCCTTTTCGTGGCGTCCACGTGAAGCTCGTTAGGTTGCAGGTGCTAGCTCAAAAGAAGATGGGATATATTTTTTTATTTAATGTAATCTCAACCATTAAATTGTAGAGTGGTTAGATTAACTCAATATCTGGTTGAGTTAACGAAGTAAAGTAACAGAAGGTTATAGGTGTAAGACGACACACTTATTGAGGGTCATGATTGTAATTCGCGATTATGCATGGTTATGAATGTTATTTCGAAATTACTCAGGGTTATGGGTGTAATTATTCCTTAATAAAAAAGGATGATTGAGAATATGCAAAAGATGTCCATTTGGAGAGGAAAACTTTTCAATATCTAATACTCAAACAAGAAAGGACAAAATAAGTAGCACAATGCCTCCAATTGAACACTATATATCATGCATAGCTAGTAGGAAGAAGATCGACCCATTAGATAAAGACAAGAGAAGAATGATGAGCCGTAGGAGGCGAAAATCTCGTGTACAGTTATGTAAATGATCATATGGACAAGAAGGTATAAGTAATAAGTGAAAATTCCGATTCAAAACTTATCAAGTAACAACAAAGTACTCAGAAAGCCTTAAATTTTTTCTCTGTGAATCACAATCCGTTATCTGATAGACAAATGATGATTGTGTCAATCCAACTTAGCAAGATGGCCCTTTTGTAATTCAAATTTCAAGCTAACTTCCCAGTTCTCATTTGACTTATTTTGCAACCCCCTCTCACAATCCGATTCGGAAACCACAAAAGGTGGGGCATCATCGCAACCCGAGTCACATCTAACAAAACCGCGCGAGGGATCCGCCCGACACGACGCCACTTTGTGTGCGTGCAGAAGAGAATCAGTGTTCAGCAAGGAGTGAAGGGGAAGCATGAGGTTCGTCGTAAGCGCCCGTTGCAGCTCTGGGAATGCTCGCGCTCGCGGGGGGCTACTTTACGCGGATGGTGTCCGGAGCCCCGTCGAGACTCCGGCGCTTGTTCTTTCCACGCGCAAGGGTCTTCCGTGCTTCATCTCCCCCGACCACCTCCGCGCTCTGCCAGCACCCGACTCCCGTCTCCTCCACGTCAGCCCCATTAACTTGTGAGCAGTACCGCTACTCTTATCCTTTTGTTACATTTAAAGCTGCTCAGAGATCTGTCGTCAGTGGGCGTGATATTATTCCGGTGACATGGTTGAATAAATGGCGTACTTGTGTTTGCAGTTTTTGCATAGTTCACAATGTCCGGCTCCAATGCCAGTCTGCTTAGAGTAGTTTCGTCAATGTTGAAAGCCATGGTTTTTTAAAAGAAAAGCTATATGGTATTAATTGTTCCCATGCTCTGTCTGATGACGATTTAAGCTTATTGTATCTTTTACCCATTTTCGAATTTGGATATGAAAACACCATACCCTTTTCCACCCTTTTATATCTATCCTAAGCCTTAAGTGGGTTCAAATCCAAATAAAAACCGGTCATTCTATCCCTCTCTCTAATAGCCAGCGCAGTTCTTTTCCTTTATTCGTGTTTGGGATAAGCTCTCAAAAGAGAGAGCCTTATTGTAAGAGGAACTGGCACAAATACATGCAGTTGTTCAATCACACACACGCATTCACTACTCATGACTAGGTCTTTATATGTGATAATTAAAAAAAATCAGACCGAACCAGTCAGTTTATCCATGATCCAGCATTGCGCTGATCTAATCTGTCATTCTGATGATTCTTTAGAAGAATAATCGTCATATTGTTCGAAGTGGTCAAATCAATCTGAATTTAGATCCATTCAATGCTTTTGAACTGTTGAAATGAGTTGTTCTCCCCACACCCTCACCCTAATCCCAAGTATTTCAAATTCCCAACTCCCCCACCTCTTTCGCTCCTTCCCCACAACTTGGGGTGTAAATGGACCAGACATGAGCGAGCTTAAAGTTTGATCTTATTTTGAACCGAATTTGAATTAAACCTCTTCGAAATGAACATAACCCATGATAATATCGAATTTTCTAACGAGAGGATGTGAAAAGAAATGAAATGGAGAGGAAGTGAATAGAATTCAGTCACCCTTTGCACATTACAGTCGACCCGACTAATTGATCTAGTCACATGGCTATTGTAACAATAACATGGAATCCTTGATGGGATGGTCCTTTTTGGTCAAGTTTTGGGTAGGACACTTGTGGGGTTCCCCTTGTGGATTGGGCCTTTGTTATGCGATCTATGCTTGATGGTGGCCTTGGGGTGCTAAAACTTATGGAAATGAAGAAGGGTCTACTAATGAAGTGGGTGCTATGAATCTTGAGTGACTATGATAATATGTTTTGTTGCTTCGTGAGAGGTTTTAGTAGATTCTCGCCTAGTTTGGAAGTGTTGATAAGATCTTTCAAGTCGCTTTTGACATTTTGGAGGGGCATTTGTTCTCTTGTCTTTAATGTTGACTTTATATGCAATATCAATGTTGGGGACGTGGTGTCCTTTAGATCCCTAAAAGATGACTGTCTCGATGACATGTGGAAGGGGGGGGGGGAAGAAAAGGGCGGAGACTGGATCGAAGGACTTAAGTAGAGAAAGAATCTAAAGGGAAGAGGGGATATCAAATCCACATGCTAGCTAATATTCGTATCTTTCATGATCTTCACATTATACACATGGATTCAGATGTCAATGGTGCATGCCATTTCCCCAGCTTTTTTAATATCGATATATGTGGAGTATCCCATCAACAAATGTCAGCAGCATGGCCGTTACTTCAACGATATATGTAAAATCATGGGAGCATCTTATTATATACTCTTAAATATCCACCAATATGGGTGGTATGAGGAGCATGCCTCTTTTACTGACATGCCTAAGACTTAAAGATGTGAAGAGTTGCCGCAACTTCGCAAGGAGGGTTAGTTACTACCGATGTTTCTTCATTTTTTTTACTTTTGTCATCAATATTAGATTTAATATTAAGTTTTCTCTTACTATTATCAGGAAACCTTCTACTTTTATTACTCTCCCATTCTTATTAAATAATGTAATAATTTAGTAGCATATATTTTTATATATGAAAATTTACATAATGTATTAGATATAAATTTGTGTTGGAATGGGAGTATTCAAAGATATCTTAATTACTTGAATATAAGTCCGAAAATGACCCAAAATAAATCTGAATGGAGGCATGTAATGCCGCCTTAAATGCATTTCTCTCTGTCACGGTTTGAATGCCAGGTGGATGTTGGATATCATCATCATCGGAATCGGACAAGATATCGAATTCTCTATGGAATATGAATTCATTAAACTCCTCATCTCTTTGAGTGAGCCTTCACTTCATCCTTAATCTCTTTTGGACATGTAGGACATTTAGCCACATTCACGTAGCCACCAACGAGATGTTGTTTTAGTCTTATGATTCCTCCTATTCTCTTCCCAGAAAAATTGTATTGAGGTTTCGACTTGTTGCTAGCAGGAGCAGTAGTATATTTCCATCCAATATTTTCGACATCCGCGATATGTTGCTCAGAGCCAGAACCAAAGTCAACACCGGAGTCAGAAGCCATTATCTTCACCTCTTGAGCATTAACATAATTGTGACTTATGCATTATGCAATAATAGTATATACTATCACATGACAAGAAAGAGAACTAGCAAAATAATAGTGAAGAAAGTATGGGACCAAATAGTATATACTATCATTATGCCAATATTTACATCTAAATGTTGATATGTTCTTGATATACATATTTAGAGCCGATTTCAGCATTCTGTGTATTTAGTATAAGAAGATTTTTTGTGTTTTGGATCTTTTCCAAGGCTGTAATATGAAGTTTTGAACTTCAGTAATTCTCAAGTAAGTTTTAGCAAATTGGATGGTCACCCAATCTCTGTTATTTAGGGAAAAACACATGGAAAGGAAATTATTTAGTCCTTTTAGCAACACCGTTCTAATTTTTTTTCTAAGATCTGATGCTATCTTTTTTAAAAGCAGAGAGCATCTTAAAACATTTTGTTGGGACATTTATATGTCGTATGTTGTTGATTTCGTTTCTTGCCTATTTATAGTTCTGATTTCATTCACTTGAAATGTTTGTTGCTGTATCTATAATTTAATGAAATATCTCCAATGGGGTCAAGGTTATACTTCCCATTCATAGTTCTTTGTTTAATTCAGACTGGAGAAGCTTATGGCTTTTCCTTTTGCTGTTATTGTTTAATGCATGTGATTTATGGTCTGGTTCAGAAGGAGGTATTATTAAGATCTGGCCTTGGGAAACAATTAAGACCTGATCTAAACCATATCATTTTATCTACAAGCATATAGAGGATCCCTATTTTGTAATCCAAATAATTCATTGCTATTTTCAGATGAATATACAGGCGGGCAGAATCAGCATCTAAAACTCAAAAAATTATGTATTTACATATTTAGAGTAGATTTCATCTGAAAATGGCAATGAATGAAAAATGGGAACTTTCCCACCTATATATATATATATATATTTAGATGCTGATTTCAGCATCTGAAATCTGCTCTAAATTTTCCAAAATGTTATACCAGGCATTCATTAGAGCAGTGAGAATTAATTGTTGATAGAAAGAAAATTATGATGCAAATACAGTAAAAAATATTGCAATACTTGCAGTCAAAGAGAGAGCAAGAAGGAGAGCAAGAAGGCTTGCGATTTGTGAGAACTTGTGGATTGTGCGGTTAAATGGTGCAATGAAATGCGCCATTTATAGACCTCCAAAACATCTATAAGTGTCCAAAATAACAGCTAGGTAGCCTAATATGTCCAAAATTCAAAGAACCTAGCCAACTTTGGTCATTTCACCCTTAACTTTGGTTATTTCACCCTTATTTTCACCATTTCGATTGAAAGTAGCCGATAAGGAGATATTTCGGCCGAACACCCCACATGATAAGATTCCAACTTTCTGTCATTTCGACCGAAACATGTCGAAATTGACCGAATTTCGATAGAATTTCGGTCGATATGTGATCGAAATCCTGGAAACTAATATGGATACATGTTTCGATATCTGTACATGGCCGAAATCGAATTTCGACTGAAATTCATCAAAATTTGGGGCCGTGCTTAAAGCAGGGGTTTGTAACCTGAATGCTGACGAGGCACCTAGCCCTGATGGCTTCCTTGTTGCCTTTTACCGAGAGTTTTGGTAATTAGTGGGCAAAGATGTTTTGGAGGTTGCAGAGGATTTTACAAGTGGCAATGGTGGTTTTGAATGTTTGAACATCGCACTACTCTTTCTTCTCCCAAAGGAGGTCTCCAAGAGGCTTGAGGATTTCAGGCCAATCGCGTTATCCAACGCAATTTACCTAATAATTGCAAAAGTTTTCGCTAACAGATTAAATGCGGTTATGGACCGCATCGCTTCTCTTGTTTAATCCGTGTTCATATCTGGAAGATAAATTAGTGATAGTTTAGATATGACTACGAAAATTATTGCGATTGGAAAAGAAGGAAAATTAGTGGACTCCTTTGGAAGATGGGTTTCTCAAAGGCGTATGATACCATCGACTGACATTTTCTTTGTGCAGCTCTGGCGAGAAGAGGTTACCCCTCCCTCTGGATCTGTTGTATGAAGAGATGTGCTCCCATGCCATCATACTCTATTCTGGTTAATGATCATCCTAAAGGGAGTTTCTTTCACACCAAGAGAGGAGTATGACAGGGATGTCCCCTGGTACCTATGCTCTTTGTCGTTGCCGCATATGTGCTTGTGCGTATGGTGGAGCAAGTCTCACTTCAGGGTCTGACATCAGGGTATACTTGATGATGAATATGCATTTCATCATCTTTATTCATTTATTTTAGCTTAAATTCCATTCTTAAACACATGTAAATACTAATAAATCTGTTTTTTTTTTATTCTTCACTCTTTTGTCAAATATTGTACAAATATCATTGTTTTTAACCAAAAATAAATAACTAAAAAAATAAAGAAAACAAAGAAAAATAAAGACTGTATATATACAATAAATACATGCTGACTCTAACCCGAAGAAAAGGTCAAGACTTGACCTGATTGACAAAGAATAAAGTAGGGGGAGATAAGGCCACTTGTAGAAAAATAGAAGAAAATCAAATTTCACTCTCTATTCATCATTATACATACACCATTATTTTGTATATAAATTCTTACTCTATTTTATTTATCACCCAATTCATTCCAAATAAAAATGTTTTCTTCTTAGAAGTTCTACATAAAAATAAGTTGTAAATATTAAAAATAGTTGCAAGAAGAATCATTGTACAATGTGTAAATAATGACACTTTGAAAAAATCGCAAAGCCAAACTTGTCATATCCATGTCTTCTCCATAAAAACTTTAAATAAAGCAAACTCAATGAAATCATTGTACTCTAAATAAAATAAGCTTTAAAATGAAAGTTGGTTCATTAAAATTGGAGTTAAGATGCCAAATATGGCTTTTGGACTGTATTGTATATTGTGCATGTACTATATATTGTGTGAATATATTATTTTTATTTATTATATATATATATCTGTTCATATTGTATTTTAAAATAATTGTAAATAGTGTATTTTATCCAATAAAAATGCAAATAAAAATTACAAAATCAAATTCCATAAAAATAAATTCATTGTATATTGTATATTTACCACTATGTATATATTGTAAATATAACTATTTATTTAACCTAATTACTTATTTCATAAAAATAAATAAAAATACATTTAAAATCCTTGATTTTTTTGTAAATAAATAAAATAATAAATTATATAATTATTTGCAAAAATAATTTATTAAAAATCAACGTGTTGTATATATAGGTAAAAGTACCTATGAATAAAGGTGATTATTTATTTTAACTATCATTTAATTTATCAAAAATCACTAAAATTAAGATGATTTATTTATTAACATTTTCTATTTACATTTTTTATTTATTTAAAATCATTTTCGGTTTTATTTTAATTTATTTGCATTTTATGCTGTTATGTCATTTTATGTAGTTTGTCTTATTCTGAGTCGGGTCCTGATTGGTTGGACCCGAGTCCGTTGACCCGGGTCAACCTCCCCTTCCACCCGATTGCCCCAATAAAGGCCTCTCCGGACCATCTTCTTTCCCTTTTCCTCATCGATCCTACCATCAAATCGACCTGATTTCTTCACCGATTATGTTGCCCATATATCGAATAATCTCGCCCGATTTTCACTTTCGATCCTCATGCCTTGGTTTGCGCACTTCACACGTTTGAATTTCACTGCTCCTTATCGCTTATTTAAACCCCTCTCCAGATCTCTGGCGCCCTAGATCCGTTTTCCTTGCGTTTTCTCGCCCGAAGGTGTGCCTGGTGAGCTGAGCAGTGACAAGGCTCAAGCTTCGTCATCTGGGAGCGCGAGGAGGTCCAAGAATTTTGAGATCCATTCGTCGACGACGCCCATCGGAGGACGACTACGCTTCTTCACCTGACGTCGTGAATGGAGGCTAAGATCCCATTTCTTCACCCATAAGTAATTTAGGCTATTTTCTTTTTTTTTTCTTTTAATTCTGCATTGAATTCCTTTATTAGCTAATTCCGATCATCATCTCATCCGATCTCCGATCTGCTCCATCAGAGCTCCCCAATCTTTCAGTTCTGCTTTTGATCATTGCTTCACGATCGCATAACCATTCTTCATTCACCTTCCCACTTCTGACCCCTCCAAATCTATTCGAGATCTGGATCCGATCTCCCTTCCAACCGTCGACCGCCTGGAGATCTCCACTCCCCCGTTTCTGCTTTGTTTGTAGCTAATAAGTGGCCGGAGTCATCGCTCCGAGCAAGGGAAATAATTGCAGGCGCTTAGGAGCGTCTGGAGCGTGAGATCGCGGTTTGGAGTCGAGTTTTTACCTGTAGGTGGCCTAGTCTTCCAGATCACACATCAAGCATCTTCGAGCTTCATTGATGCATCAGATCACCCGAGTGGAGCTGCAGGAAGACCTACAGATCTTCAGGCTTCAAGTTAGGTGGAGATCGGCTAAGATTGTCTCTATCGAAGCTCGGCGAGGAGTCCATTCATCCAAGTTCGTCTAGGCCTGTTCCTCATCGTCAGATCAAGAACACAAGGCTCCAGATCGAATCCAAGCCGTCCGTGTGCATCCAAATTTCTGCCATAGATCCAGATCACCAGATCCAGATCCAATCATCCATTTTGCACGCAATCCGCACGTGTACTGGTGAATTTTTGCACTCAAACCCATGTCTTTCTTTGTTTTGTAAATAAGCCCCTGTTGGGACGCATGTCAGTTTATAGTTGCTTGAATATTTGCATTACTTTCCCTCTTGTTATTTTTAATTACAGTTTAATCCTGCTGATTTGTATAAATGTGTTGAGCACGTGACATTGGTTATTTTGCATAGTATATCATGCCGTTGTTTGTTATGTTTAGTCCTCATGATTAAAATAATTCCATCAGGGTCCGTGCCAACCTACCTCACGTGCGTCGATACGTGCCCCTTTTGGATAAATTGCAGACTCCCCCCTCATATTTTATTTTTTTGTTGTTTGTTTAGCCCTTAAAATAAGAATTCTTTGCATTAAGGTCCTTATGAAGCAGATTAATAAATTGTTCGGTTAGTTGCATGTTTTAATTAGTTAATCATCTTCATTAATTCCATAAAAATCATCATTAGTTCCTGCTAATCCATATTATCAATAGTATTTTTTGTTTTACATTTTATTTTATTTTATTATTTTTAATAATTCAAAAACATATTATTCTCTCTCTAATTTTTAATTCAGTAAAAATTATAAAAATTGCTTGAAAAATTTGTGGTTGTTTGTTTTTATTTATTTTAATTTCTGTACAAACTTCACCTTTATATTCCTTATAAAACCATAAAAATCATAAAACACAAAAAACACTAAAAATTCATATTAACTCACAAAAAATCCAAAAAAAATCATAAAATACATTTCTAAAAACTTTGAAAAATATTCTTTGTTTATATATCTATTTTATACATTTTTATTTGATTTTCAATTTTAAAATCACAAAAAACATTTGCATTGTTTTCTGTTTGATTGTTTTCCTATTTTTAATTGTTTTAAAATCTTAAAAATCTAAAATTTCTCAAAAAATTACAAAAAAGTAAAAAAAATAAAAAAGCCAAAAATATTTTATTTGATTTTTTTGATTATTTTTACCTTAGTTTAAAATAAAAAGAGCCCTTTCTTTTCATAGTTTATATTCTTTTCATTTTGTTTGTTTTAAAAATTAAAATATAAAACACTTGAAAAATAAAAAATCATTAAAAAACATAGAGTAAAAAATTCATAAAAAAATAAAAATAAAAAATTCTTTATAAAATTAAAAAGCTAAAAAACTCATAAAAACAAGAAGTTGCATAAAAAGAAATCCTTTTCTTTATTTCATCGATTTTCTTCTTTGATTTAAATAACCATTGGGATTTTATAGCCTCACTGAGTTCGATCTTGTACGCTATACATGTAAATAAATAACCATCGAGATTTGATTTTGTTTGTTGGCTTGAGTTGTGAATAATTAAATAATAATTTTTATTTGAAGGTTTTTTGGGTTGCGACGACATTTTCACCTTGTGATTAATTCCATTAAATAAAAAATCGAAAAAGTCTTGTTTAAACACATGCGACGACATTTCTATTCCTTTGCTCCAATATGCTGGCGACACGATATTTTTTTATTAAAGGAGACCATATTGAGGCAAAGAGGATGACACTTACTTTGGAGATCTTTGGGGAGCTTTCTGGTTTGAATCTCAACCACAACAAGCCTACGATTGTTCCCTTTGGCATGCCAGATGAAAAGGTGTTGAGCTTGTGTTGAGGAGTTGGGGACGAAATTTGGATCACTGTCAATTAGATATCTTGATTTACCCTTGACCTGTGGCAAGCTTAGATATGCTGAGTGGCTACCCATCATTGAGAAGATGGATAAAATGTTGCCCGGATGGAAGGTTGCATCTCTTTCTAGAGGTGGTAGACTGGTGCCGCTGAAGGCTGTTCTTGCACCGATCCCTATATTCTTCATGTCCTCTTGTCTTCTTCCGATTGTGATCCGTAGACCTTGTGAGATGATATTACATCGTTTTTTCAGGGGTAGCTTGTTTCAGAATGGCTCTGGTATCCATCTAGTTAGTTGGGAGATGGTCACTCCCCCTAAAGGAGAGGGGCATCTTGGTGTGACTCTCCTGGAGACTTTGAACAAGATGCCGCTGCTAAAATGGGTAGCCAGAATTTGGGGGAGGAGCAAAGACTTATGCTGCATGCTCATTCGTCGAATTTATGGGATCAGAACAAATGGTATCTTTCATTTCTAGCCCTCCTACTCCTCAACGTTCTGGAAGGGCATCTCCTCTCTAATTCCACAGTTATCTTGTTCCGACTTGTTCCTGGCGATGGCCAATTTTTTTGCCTTTTGGACTGACGATTGGACTTATGGAGGTCCACTGGTGACCCTTTTTCACGATTTTTGCTCTAGCTGCTGATAAGTGATGCAACGATTCCAGAGTTGTGGGAGAATGGGAATTGGATGACTTCGTTACAGACTTCTCTGACCAGCGTCTGGAAGAATTTTTGACTCCTAGATTCCCTCACTCCCTTCTCTGGTCCCGAGGGTGGGAGAGATCATTGGACTTGGAGAATAGGAGATTTTACTGTGAAATGTTCTTATAAGGTGTTGGACAGTCCACCCCCGCCCCCTCTGATTTGTTAGCTCATGATTGTCATTTTCCATGGAGCCTCTGAGTCCCTAACCTGTTGCGTCCTCCTTTGACTTATGCGTAGAGGACGTATCCTAACCGGAGATCGTTGCTTCAAGCTCTTCTCTGGTACATCTCAGATTTGCCTGCTCTGTAATGAGGTAGACAATTGATCACCTTTTATTCACTAGTGAGAAGACGTCAGGAGTTTTGGCATGAATTTGGCCTTACCTAGCCAAGTTTGCAGAACCTTCAGAATTTTTGGGAAACTCTTCTGTAGAACAAGCATGGGGAACTGCTTTATCCGCTAACTGTTATTTGGGCTATTTAGTTGGTTAGAAATGTAGTTATTTTTTCATTGGATCGTTTCTATGTGGAAAATGTAATTTCTCTTACCAAACTCTCAATGAGTCTCGAGCTTTGTAAGTATTCTCTCTTTTTATAATATAATATATTTGGGGTGGACATTTTAGCGCGTTTCCTTTTTTTTTTGATTTCGAAAGGAGAAGAAGAGCAAGTCATGATTGCGATTGGGGAGTTTTTTTTGCCAAAGATCTAATCTTCCTCACTTAGATTTTTGGGAGTGGGCTCTGTTGGCAGAATACTCCCTCACATCTCGGATTTAAGCATTTTGCGGAGATGGAGCAAGGCTGATTCCGCTTTCAACTAGTTAGGGCAAGGTTTTCGTATTTAGGCTTGGGTTTAGGACCCGCACTGTTATACTTCATTAGAGATGGTTTCACCTGGGTTAGATTTTGGCCATGCTGTCATTGCCTTCCGAGACAATTTTTATCTTTGATTTGTTTGGGGAAAACATTAAACTTGATAAACTAAAATCCAGCAGTCTAACTTGGCAGCTATAGCTGTTTTGCAGCATCGAGTGCCCCTCACCGAAGACTATTGCTAGCATTGGGGGTCTACACAGAATGTTGGGTTTGCATGAGTTTCTTTTTGTGGCCTCACCAAGGGATTCATTCGAGTGTCTCCCATCAAACGAAGCAACTAACAGACTTGGAGCATCTTTTGAAACTCCAGCTGGACGCCGACTGGTGAATTCTGGCAGTTCTCTTATTTATCATTTTTGTGAAGTTACAGATTTGTACTTTATATTTACGTTTTTGTAGATAAAACCTGCAAACTACATGGAGATGATTTCATCTTTGAGGCCTAACTTGTGTGCAAGTTTGGCAGACGAAGTTCCTGCATGGGTTTCAGACCAGAGAAACAGTTCTTCTGTGGATCGAACATTACGCTGGCTCGACGAATGCCTTGCATTGGATCCTGTAAGTGAACATTGATTTTGATATTTCTGAACATTTGTAGATATTTTTCTTTCGAAGCAAACAGCATTTCGATGCTTGATTTTTGGTTGTCTTTACTATGATAAGCTTGGCTAATCTGGTTATGTTCATGAATATATGATAGAGATGGTGGGTATATCACTCTACTTGGAGCTTGGTTCAAGTGATTTGGCTATTTTGTATATGCGCTGGTATTGATTCAAGTGACATTTTCCTGTATGCAACTAATCCATTTAGCAGACTCCATTTAATGTGGGGATAAATTTGCTGTAGAAGCCAGTTCCATCATGTTTATCAATGTCCTTGTAACTATGAATATGCAATTAATATCTGATGTAGTCTTAAAATCGAGGGAGGAGAGAGAGGAGAGAAGAAGATGTGACCATTGTTTTAAAAAGCGGTGCCTTGAGGCATAAAGGCGTATGTCTCGAGGTGAGGCACGCCAAAATCACCCCGTGATGCACGGCTCGGATCCTTTAGGTGGGGTGCACGCCTCGACTTGGCGTAAGGCGAGGTGGAGGCATAAGACTCGAGCATGATGCTTTTTGTTTAAACTTTTTGATTATGTGTTTTGCACATGACCTTATTTTCCCCTAACCATTATATATTGTTGTATTTATGTTTCCATGTTAAACCTTGTATATTTCTATATATAGCTCCATGCAAAGAGAAGATAAAGCCTAAAACAAGCGAGGCTCAATGAACTTGTATATATCATTCAATTATCATATATCTAGACATACTAGTTCTATTGCACACCGATTTGAGTTTGAATTGTAATAAAATTTTCATATTAGTTGCAAGTTTGCAACTTGATGTTGTTATTTGGTTACATAAGTTGTGAATCTTAATAAGTTATCATATATATAAAGAAGCAAGGTTGAAAATAAACACATGAAGTAAAATAATTATTGCATTTTATTCTGAATAGCCGAATAGAAATAGAACCGTTCGTAAAAACAACAAAACCCTCATCTTGTTGGGGTATGATATGCCAGGGGGAATGCATACGATGGTTTTCCAACAATGTCCATCAAGACAAATGATTGGGATTCAAGACATATCAATTTTTTTACTTTGACTACTAAAAATTATGGTTTCTATTGTACTCTTAGTATTAAGTATATACTTTAATTCAATACTCATATAGAATCATTGAAGTTGGAGTTAGAACTGGATATTCTATTCTGTATATCAGTCGCTTAATTTTAGTTTTTTGAAATTCAATGCTTTCATCCCTTATCTTTTACTAGTGTGAACTTATTTTTAAATATATCTTGGCAAACTTAATATTATTACATATATTTTTAATGTATTTTGGTTTAATTTTATATTTTTTCAAAAAATTAAGGCTTATGCCTTGACCACCTTGAGGATTATGCTTCGCCTCAATTTCGGGAAAACACCTCAATCCACCTTACACTTTTTTAAACCTTGATTGTGACGTACCTTGTGGGTTGAAGGATGAAGGATAGGGCCGAGAGGAGAAACCCTAGAAATTGGAGGAAAAAGAGAGTAATAGTGGAGCCGTGGAGGCACTTTCCAAATCAAAACTCAGATTTCAGTTCATAATATGTCTTTCTTACAATGGCGGACTACTGCGCCTTTATAGAGGGAGAGGGTCGGATACAAAAATAGAAATCGAATAAAATTTGAAATCAAGGACTCACGAACTAATTTAATCTCTACCACAAATATTGAGATTACAATCAATCTCAATTTATTTACAACAACAACAACAAAGCCTTTTCCCACAATTAAGTAGGGTCAGCTATATGGATTCTTCGCCTCCATTCAGATCTATCGTGGATCAATCCCGTGCTTTTATCCACAAAACTAAGATCCCTTCGTATAGTCTCTTTCTAACACTTCTTGGGCCGTCCTCACCCTTTCTTAGTCCGCTCAACATCCCAACACTCGCATTTCCTAATTGTTGCATCGATTGATCTTCTTTGTAAATGACCAAACCATCTTAAGTGGTTTTCTCGCATCTTATCCTCGATCAGAGCTATACCAACTTTCTTTCTGATTGCATCATTACGAATCCGATCTTTACGTGTGTATCCACACATCCACCTTAACATTTTCATTTCCGCTACATCCATTCTCTGCACATGTCTATGGTTCATAGGCCAACATTCAGATCCATAGAGCATAGCAGGTCTCACGGCTGCTTTGTAAAACTTTTCTTTAATTTTTAAAGGAATTTTCTTATCATAGAGGACAGCAGAGACTCCTCTCCACTTTAGCCAGCCTGCATTTATTCTATTAGTAACATTTCCATCAATTTTCCCATCATGTTGCAAAATAGATCCCAGCTATCTAAAAGAATCCATCTTATCAATGTTCTCATCACCAATCTTCACCTCGATTCCTTAACATTTGCTTCCATCGAAGATGTACTCCATATATTCCGTCTTAGCCCTTCTTATACGAAATCCTTTAGTCTCCAATCATGTCTTCAGACCTCAAGCTTCTTATTTACTCCATCTCTAGTCTCGTCAATCAACACAATATCATCATAAAATAACATACACCAAGGTTACTCATCTGGAATGTGACTTGTCAACTCGTTCATAATTAAAGTGAAAAGAAATGGGCTCAAAACAGAACCTGGATGTAAACCAACGTTGATGTCAAAATAGCTAGTTTTCCCAGACGGGGTCCTTACACAAGATAAAGCCGTATCATACATGTCCTTTATGAGGTTAATGTATAGGACAAGTACTTGTCTCTTCTCCAAAACTCTCCACAATATCTCTCGTGGGACAGAATCATAAGCCTTCTCCAAATCAATAAAGATTATGTGGAGGTTCTTCCTCTTAGCTCTATAAATTTCCATTGTTCTCACTTCTCAACAAATGGATGGCTTCAATAGTTGAACGACCTGGCATGAATCCGTATTGGTTTTCTTTTATGTTGGAAACTTGCCTCAACCTTCTTTCGATCACACATTCCAAAATTTTCATAGTGTGACTCATCAGCTTGATACCTCTGTAATTTGAACAATATTGAACGTCTCCTTTATTCTTATAAAGAGGTACCACCAATGTTCAGGAAGGCGGTATGCGGTATTCAGTCGGAGGGGTCACTGAATAGAGAGTATGCGGTATGCGGGAGAGTATGCGGGGAGTATGCGGTTTTATGCGGTTTGGTATTTTTTATTATTAAAAGTATAAATAAGTATTTAATATTATGTTAATATCCTCTAAATATTATATCTCTTGAGTATAATAATAAGGAATTGAAGGTACTAGGAACAAAACTATTGTGATAAAAAGTAATTTAGAGCAAATGAGCAAAAGCATCAATTGAAAGCGCATATGACAACATGTCTTCCTCCAAGTGTTTTCAACAAATACAAATATGTTCTCAAAATAAAGGCATTCAAAATGATGTCAAAAAATAAAGCATCCAAAAACATGAAGCATCCAAAAGCTTCATTCTGATTGCCATTCATCTGCAAATTCAACTTGAGGAATAGGGTCATCGTCACTCTCTTCATCGGTTGCAAACTCATCGGCTTCATCATCATCTTCCAATGTAGTAGGCCTTGATGCATCAACAATTCTTTGACTTCGTCTATGTTGCACAAGATCTTCTGCACCAGTTGCCTCAGCTACAAGGTTCCATGTTAATCCTGATCCTGGAAATACCTCTTCCTCTCCTTCTCCTTCTGCAATCCACTCACTTACATTATTACGATCCTTGGAAACTAATGGATCCTTGCCTTTTGTCATCTGACGCTCTCTCAATCTTGAGTTAGATTTAACAAATACCAAATCATTCGACCTCTTGATTTCAAGTTTATTCCTCTTCTTTGTATGAATCTACAATTGAAACAATATATCATTACATTCACTACTTATAAATGACAAGTATTAGCAATAGACTTTGAATTACCGATGAGAAAATGCTCCAATTCCTTTCACATCCAGAAGAGGAGGATGCCAGCTTCAAAATCCTCATTGCCATAGCCGTTAGATGAGGACACTCTCTACCATATAACATCCACCAATTATCTACATATGAGAAATTTTATGAATAAGCTATACTATAAAAAACTAAATTGATGATGCTAATTAATATGAAATAATTACAATACCCGGCCTAAATTGGTCGTCGGGTGTCGATCTTTGTTTCACAGCTAACAGCTTGCAAAAAGATCCTTGTGCATTTTTGTACAAGAACAGCTCCTTTGATGTGATTACATCTTGAATTTCCAAATCAGGATAAAAAATTTCCATGCATTGCATGAAGCCCTCCACGACACAGCCCCCCCTTTCAATGACACTACTATCTCTATAATAGCAATATGGATTAAGAAAATAAGCAGCAAGATGAAGAGGGCTATCCAACCTACCCTTTGATTTTGAGTCAATGTCATCGATAAAAGGTTTGTATTGTGCTTCATTGTCTTTGAACACTGACATTATTTCCTTTCTAGCATCCAATAATGAACCATATATGAATCCCATGGATGGTCTTTGATCCCCATCAACAATGCGCAAAACATAAACCAAGGGAGAGAAGATCTTCAAGGTCATAGACACTTGGTTCCAAAATGCAACACTGAAAACAATAGATGAAGACATTTCTCCTTTCTTTGTCCTTGACCACTTGCATTGCCTCCATTCATCAGACGAGAACATCAATCTCAACTTCTCCTTTTTGTCCATCACGCTCTGTAGAGTGAGAAATGTGGTAGCAAACCTTGTTTGTCCTGGCCGTACAATTTCTCCCTTTTGTGTGAATTGCCTCATCAAGCTCAAGGTCCTTGCATGACTATAGATGAATGTAGTGGGAGATCTTGCCTTTGTAATTGCATTTTTTACCTTGGGTTCTTTACCAAATTCTTCCAACATAAGGTCTATGCAATGAGCTGCACATGAAGACCAAAAAATCCTTGGATACTTAGTCCTAAGTATCCTTCCAGCAGCTAAATTGGCTGATGCATTATCAGTGACGACCTGAACAACATCATCAACTCCAACCTCTTGAACAATTTCATCCACCAAGTTGAAAATATACTCTGCAGTGTGAGACTCAGATGATGAATCAACAGACTTTAAAAAACATGTGCCTGACTCGGAATTCACACAAAAATTCATGATGCTCCTACCCCTCATATCTGTCCAAGCATCCGTCATAATGGAACAACCACCCTTCTTCCAAGATTGCTTATGACTGCTTATGAACTCCTTAGTCTCCTCAACTTCATCATTCAACAATGTCTCTGAGATCTCGTAATAGGAGGGAGGCTTGTATCCCGGTCCATATTGACCAATTGCCTCACACATACGAATAAAGGACTTGTGGGTGACCACATTGAATGAAATTTGACAGTCATAAAAGAACTTGGCCACATACTTATTGACCGTGCACGTTGTTCCTTACAAAATGCATCTTTGATTGAACTTTGATGCATTTTGCATTCTTCAGTTGCTTCTGACACTTTTTGTCTTTTATCTTCTCTTTCATATGGAGTTGCACTTGAACCCATGAATAAATTGGCAACTTCATCCCTCATTTCTTGCAAATCTTTCGATTTATCGCACTTCTTTTTTTGTGTATTGTCCAAGTATTCCTTCACTTCCTTTCTTATTTCAAAGTCAGCCTTTGGACAGGACGCTACATTTCCTTTGACATGTGCTAGATGTTGCTTCATTCTATTTATACCACCATTTACAATCTTGCCACAAAGTGCACATGTGACTGTATTTGGATCGGTCTTTGAAGCGAGGAATGCGTATTTCCAATCGGGATCACTAGATCCCGACGGTACATGACGGGTCGATGATGCATCTCCAACAACTTCAAGATTTGGTTGAGAGGCCATTGCTGCCATAATGATCACATATGAAAAAGAAATCAAACTCTTTTATATAAATTAAATGACAAACTCTCAAACCAAGCAACTAATTCTAAAACCACATGCATCAAGACATTTTTTATAGGTCATTGTAACACGATCTGACCTGATTGTGCATAAAATTTGGTAGACGCAGTTTATAAGAATATCTATGTATAATCATTTTGTTTTAGTTTGCACATCTATCAATGAGGGTCTCCGCAAAGGGTCTCTGCAAAGGGTCATTTGTACCAGAGGTGGTTCACTACTCGAGTCCTCCATCATCAGTTAACAACAAAATCACTTGTACAACCACTTGTAAACAATTTCATTTACTGTTTATAAAACTCCACTAACTTGCAAGTATAAACAACAAATCTTAAATCACCTGGCACCTGCACGAATCTCTTGGCGGCGGCGAGGATTGCGGGGCCAAGCTCTTGGCGGCGGTGCTCGACTGTAGCGGAAACGGTCGGCGGCGAAGTTTGCGGTTGGAGGTGCTCGACTGCAGCGGAAAGGATAGGCGGCGACCGGCGAGGATGGGGGTTGGAGGTGCTCGGCTGGAGGTCTTGGCGGAGGCGGGGCTAAGGTCTTGGCGGGGGCGAAGTTCTAGGGCTCGTCGTCGGGGGTATGTGAGGGACCGAGGTTTCGATATGTTAGGGTATGCGGGGGGTACGGGTTCTATTAACTTCTAGCAGTATTAGTGTCCAGGGTTTTAGGTTATTTTTTTTTAAAAACTTTCTATTAGAAAATTGGGCGCATACCCGGCCGCCTATACGGCATACTCGGCCGAGTATGCGGCCAGGCCCGCTTAAAGCCCGAACTACTCCCACTCGGTGTGCCAGAGCTTCCGCGGCCGAGTATGCGGCCGAGTATGCGGTATACTCGACCGATTTCCTCAACACTGGGTACCACAATACTCCTCAAATCTTCAAGCATTTTTTTGCTTCGTCAAATAACATTGAATAGATTCGTAAGCTAAGTCAAACCACACTCACCTAAAACTCTCCATACTGTGGTTGCTGGCAAACTTCAGTCCAAAGAAGTAACGTAGGTTACCAAGGTCCTTGGTCACAAACTACTAACCTAGAAAATCCTTACCATCCTAGATGCCCTGCTCATCATCCCCTGTAATAATATCATCAACATAAACAAATATGACAACAATGCCTCTCTGAGTCCTATAAACAAACAATGAATGATCGACAGTCGATCTCACGAACCCTTGTTGCTCTATCAAGTCTGAGAGCTTATGGAACCATACTCTTGGACTCTGCTTAAGGCCATAGATGACCTTGTGAAGCATGCAAACCTTCTGACACTCCCCCTCAACAGTGAACCCAAGTGGCTGCTGCATGTAAATCTCCTCCCGTAGGTTACCATAAAGAAATGCATTCTTCACATCAAGCTGATAGAGGGGTCAATCTTGTGTCACTGCAACTAATAGAAGTATACACGAATTAGAATGCCTGGCCACTGGAGAGAATGTAACGTGGTAGTCCACCCCATATGTCTGGGCGAACCCATGTGCCACAAGTCTCCCTTGCAACGATCTACACTGTCATCTGCTTGGTGCTTCACCTTAAACGCCCACTTGCACCCAACAACCGATGCATCAATTGGAGCTGAAACAAGGCTCCAAGTGCCACGCGACTGTAGTGCGATCATCTCCTCTTCCATGGCAAGATGCCACTGAATGTCCTCGGTGACCTCATGATACGTCTGTGGTATCTCCACGGCTGATAGTGCCATGGTAAATCTCCTGAAATCCTTTGAAAGTCTGTTCGAAGAAACTTGGGTTGCAAGAGGATATGAAACACAATTACGTTTCTGCTTTCGCAGATCAAGAGGCACATCGAGATCATCTTCCATCTCCTGAACCTGTAAGTTTCCCTCTTGAGAGGGTACGTGCTCATCCTGTAAGGAATCTTGCTGAATAAACAACTCAGAAATGCCATCAGTAGAAACAATACGCTCATTACATACCTGAGGTGTGCTGGATGCTGGGGAAGACCTGTAAGCAGGGAGGACTGAGCGAGACTTGCGAGTAAACACATGTGATAAAAACTGAGTTACGGCGTGTGGCGATCCACAGGCAACCAGATGAGCAGGTCTAGGTATTGGAGGTGGCGATGGAGGCGACGATGGCTGTGACAATGAAGGAGTTGATGGAGGTGGTAGATAATGTGCAAGAAGTTGTAGAGCTGTAGGAGGTGGAGGCATATAGTCCTTTTCATTAGAGTCAAATGGAGCCAGTCTGTCACCTGTAGGAGAGAAATACATAACAGACTCAAAGAATGTAACATCAACACTGACACAGTATTTCCGCCAAAGCGGATCAAAGCAACGATACCCTTTCTGGGTACGAGAGTTTGTCATTTTTCCATATTGTTTATTTCTTTTGTTCGGTTTATGTAATTTACCCATAGAGTTTGTACGCCAAAGCGGATCAAAGCAACGGTATTCTTTGTACGCCAAGCCAACAAAGGCACACTTGACAACTCTGGGGGAGAGCTTGTCATTGTTAAGATATTTATGTTATTTTGTCATTTTTCCATATTGTTTATTTCTTTTGTTCGGTTTATGTAATTTACCCATAGAGTTTTTCTCCTGTATAAGAGAGCTCTAGGGTTAGATGGAATATAACTTTCGTTTTCTCTTTTTTACATGGTATCGGAGCGACGGTCTTATAACAAAGCGTATGCCCTAAGATCCAATCCCCACCAAAAAGCCTAGCTGCCCCGCCAAGGGCCCCACACGCATCGGCTGCCGCGACCGCCGATGTCCCGCGCCTCCGCCTGTGCCTGCGACCTCTGCCGGTGTCCCGCGCCGTCGCCTCTCGCCCCCGTGCTCCCTATCACCCCCGTGCGCCGCCGCCGTATCGCCCCCGTGCGCCTCCTGTTCCCTGCGCCGCCGCCCTATCTCCCAAGCGGAGCCGCCCGTGTGTAGTGTTACCTTTTTGGGGGTCTCGCGCGAGGGCTGTGGTGTGTTAACGCTTCATCTTGTGAACTTTGGGTATCTAGGGTGTGACGTTAACATCTAGAAACACCCTAGTTACCTTAAGGACTCTCCAGAAGGATGGAAGAGGTTGTGGTATGATTCTACACACACAACCATCTTCCTATATGTCAGTGTAGACACATGGTATCTCTTGTTGCTAGCCCAAAGATAGTTGTCATCATGTATGACAGCAAAGCGGAAGTCCCATCCCTGGGTGTCTTCAAAGGTCTGACACCCATTGTCAAAATGGATGGAACCAACTATGACTTGTAGGCCATGTAGTTCATGAGTTTAATGTAATGTAATGGTAGAAAAACATCTGTACGACAGAGGAGCCACGTGACAAGTCTGGGACAAATGCCTCATGGGAGGCGGATGATGCTTATGCTCGTGTATGGCTATCTGGGAGGATATCCACGGAAATATCTAATGATATACTGAGTCAGCCTACTGCAAAGGCTATGTGGGACATTCTTGCCTCATCATACTCTCTGGCGAGTAATGAGTCAAAGACTCAAAGATACTTCAGCTCCAGCATGATATCTTCACATCGAAGCAGAATGGTCGCCCTCTTCACACCCTCTATACTTCTTTGAGGGGTATGTTCGAGAAATTACATAGCTATATACCCTTGAGTGCTACACCTGAGCAACTCAAGGCATACATAGATTCCGTGATGACTGGAGTATTTCTAGCAGCCCTGGATCCGGAGTATGATGCAGCTTGTTCCCAGATCCTCACTGATGCCACCATACCTCCTATGGAGGAGGCATATCGCAGATTGAGTAGACTATCTATATCCTCTGGTAGGACCTTACATCACCAAGCATCTTCAGTTATGGTGGCTTTACATGGTAGAGGCATCCATACAGTATATCGTGGTCGGGGAAGCTCCAACCGCGGCAGAGGATGGGGCGGTCGGGGTCGACCGTGCACCTTCTGCCACAGGACAGGCTATTATGAGGAAACCTGCTATTCTAAGTATGGGTTTCTTGCGTCAGCCAGGGTTGCTGAGCAGACACAACAGACTGGGAGTTCATCTCCAGCATCTGATAAGAGGTTTGACGAGCTTGTAGCACGACTGAGAGAGATTATACCCAACACATCTGGATCCATCAGCTCTCCTTCAGGATCCTCTGAGGTTGCTATCTCAGCATCTGATTCTACATCAGGTATAGAATATGCTTTTATTAGTTGCTACAGGGCAGGCTTATCTGAATGGATCATAGATTCCAGTGCAGCTCATCATCTCTGTGGTGACATAGGTCAGTTTAGTGTTTTTCATCCTACTCATCCTGGACGATCAATTGTGATAGTAGATGGAACACATTCCCCATCACTGGTCAGGGGGAGGTGTAGTTGACTTCTACATTGAGGCTTCCGAATGTTCTTTATGCTCCTGATTGTTATATGAATCTTTTATCAATTAGTCAAATCACCAGAGATTTACATTGTCGTGTCATATTTGATTCATCTGCTCTTGTGTTTCAGGATATGGGGGCAAGGGGGCCTTTACAGACTAGTGCAGTTTTCGTATGCTGGCGCTTCTTCTTCTATCCACACTGGATCTGTTTCTCCATATTTGTGGCATCTGCGATTTGGTCAATGATGAATACCCATTCATCACTCTTTATTCTTATATTTTAGCTACAAAAACCTTTGCAAATGCATGTATATGTCTGTAAATACAAATAATTATCAAAAGCATGCATTGTGTAAAAAGTAATAATTAGCATGTTTTTGTGCAAAAATAAAAGAATAAAGAGACAAAAGAAAAAGAGGGAAATATTTAGAATAAATATTGAGCAACCTAACCCAAGGGAGGGCTCAGCATGGGCCTGACCGCATAAAAGCCAAAGTAGAGAGAGATAGGAAGCTCATGTGTGTAAATAGACCTGTAAATAAATAATTATATTTTCCTCTAAAAATAGAATAAAATGGCTTGTATATATTGTATATATATTTACAATTATAAAAATCAAAACAAAAATAGAAAAATTAAAAAGAAAACAAAACATCCTTTTGTACATATTCATCATGTACATACAACCACTCCTATATTTATTTCACCATATAAATAAATAAATTAAAATTCCAAAAATTTTGTAAATATTCTATCTTTTATGTTGTAAATAAATAAAATAAAAACCATTAAAACAAAAACAAAATAAAAAGAACAAAATTAAAAACCAAAAATACTATTGTAAATATACTATGTACATAGATGTATATATCTATTTATTTCACCCTTGTATATAAATAATAAAAATAAAATAAAAATACCTTTTTACTCCTAATTTTATGTTATAAATAAATAAAATATAAAATGGGAATAAAAATGTATAAAAATAACAAATTAAAAATCAAAAATTAAAAAGGCATATTGTGTAAATACCTATATATAGCATAACGTGTACATACCCTATTTTTATTTTGAAAAATTAAGTAAAAATCACCAAAAAATAGAAAAAATTAAAACAAAAATATTTCATGTTTTAAGTTTTTCTTAATTCGGCCTTTTTCTATTTTATTTCGAATTTCCAAATAAATATGATCTGGAATTTTCTGATTGGTCCACGGGGGACGTTGACCTCCGGTCAACTGCCCCCCGCGGACCTCTTCCTCGCGGGTCTGATTTTTTCACCCGACTTCTCCCTCTTCCCCACTCCAGATCCGATAGCTCCATACCCATACCCAGGGTCCGTTTCACTCACGACACATCCGACACCCTCACCGGCATGCCCGCCTCGGGGTCCGCGCTCCACATTGCCCTACCCGATCGATTTTAGCTGGACCCCTGGGCATTTAAAATCCGAGCTCCGCCACCTCTTTCCGCATCTTTGGCTCCCCACCTTACCTTCCCAGGACCTCCACTGGCATCCTCGAGGTGACAGCTCGCCGCTGGTGGTGTTGCAGAGAGGAGAGGGTGCCCGGACCACTGATCCGGCGTCCTAGCGCCGCCGTGCTCCGCCCAAAGCAGGAGCTCGAGCCTCGGGCCACGACGACCCGCGAGGCGACGACCCAGAGCACCCCCAGCTCGGCCACAGTCGATTCCTCCATCCAGGTAGCTTTAGTTTTTTCCCTTGTTCTTTAATTTCTAGTTTGCCCCAAATCTCGCCGTTGCCGACCATCATCGATTCCGGCCACCCTCACCTTCCATTCGATCATCGGACCACACCATCGCGTTCGCCTTCCTCCCGCGCACGTTCTACGCCCCTCCATTCAACCCAGCTCGCACAGGAGCTGGGGTTTCGAGTTCCTCTGCCGTCGCATCGCCGGAGCTCGACCACCCCGCCTCACCGATCACCTTCACCCCCGTTTACAGGGTCGAGGCACTTTGCCCTCGACCCGCGAGTCTGCTGTTGTGTTTTTCAGGTACATCCGAGCCCATCTGAGGGCCTTGGCCATCCGGTGCAGCAACCCTACCTCCGCCGGCCTCGCCTGAGATCCCAGGAGTTCCGTCGAGCCATCGGAGGACACCATTCGACGCGGGAGGCCGAGGCGATTCTTCCCCGATCAGTAGCAGCCTCCGAGGAGCTCCCCCGTACGCGCACGAGGCCGACGAAGTTCGCCGGCCGCCTGTTCTTCGAGCATCCTCCCCTCCCGTTCGATTCTTCTCCAGCTCCAGATCTGATCCCCGACGTCCATTAGAGGAGCGTTGCCACCGTTCGATACCTCTGAGGACTGATCTGGACCGCACGATCGGATGAAGAGGCACCCGTGATTCAGAGCCGTCAGATCTC
This sequence comes from Ottelia alismoides, assembly GCA_037367405.1. Classification (NCBI taxonomy): domain Eukaryota; kingdom Viridiplantae; phylum Streptophyta; class Magnoliopsida; order Alismatales; family Hydrocharitaceae; genus Ottelia; species Ottelia alismoides. The sequence goes on along the minus strand of JAZKJV010010200.1, from coordinate 96,154 downwards.
CACGTATCGTCTTCTCCTTCGTCGATCGCCCGAGGGTTTAGCCACGGCGTACGAGGACCGTCAGATCTAGCACGTGGCTGCACCTCGACCGTTCGAACCGGCTTGCATTTCAGGGTAAAGGCGCCACCATTTTAACCCGTTGGATCAGCCACGCGGCGCTACTTCAGCCGTCGACATTTAGTAAAGGTAATTTCTTTGTAGGCCCTTAGCTTTTTAGTAGTTTGCTTTCAGTCCTGTAAATTTTTTAGGATTTTATTTGCATTAGGTAAATTGCACTTTGGACCTCATCTTTTCTGCTATTTGCATGTATGCCCCGGTGTGTAGTGGATCACGTGCTTCGACACGTGCTTATTTGGGATATTTGCATGATTAGCCTTGTGTTTCTAGGGTATTAATGAATGAATGAAACTTTTTAAGTAATTGATATATACCCCTGTGCGTGGTTTATTTGTGCATGTGCGTTTATTAGCGGGTAGATTACACTAAGGTCCCTGGGCTTTTAATACTTGTTATTATTTAGCCCAGAAACCTTATTTTTATTGCAATTAGGTCCCTGTGCACTGTACCTTGGTTTTGATTTTGAATAAAATATCAAACTAACTCCAAATTCAATGAAAATTGGATACATGGCTCCTGCCATGGTGTAAAATTTTCTAGAATTTTTGGGGACATTTTTGATTTCATTTACTATTTTTAAAAATTCAAAAACACGCATTTTCTTTACTATCTGACTTAAAAATTCACAAAAAATATTAAAATACTCTAAAAATTACAAAAAATAGCTACTGTGTCTTTTGCCTTGTTTGATTTTCTGACCAATTTTGGTCATTTTTCATTATATAAAACTCATAAAAATTGAAAAACACTAAAAACTTTATAAAAATTCTTATAAATAATCTAAAAATCCAAAAATAATAATTCTGGTGCCTTAATTTTCCTTAGAATTTCTAGTTTATAGGAAAATTACCTCCAGGAGCTAAATAGGCCTTTTTGCATTTTAAATTGGCCTTTTACTCCTGACTGGACAGTACCTTCATTTCCTTGCCTTGTTTTATTTTTAGAAAATTAAATAAAAATCAGAAAAATTCCCAAAATTAACCAAAAACAGTAAAAATCATAAAATAGATAAAAACATTTTTATTTGAATTTTTGAGTGATTCTTGATGCATTAAATAATTGCTTGAATTGGCCTATTTCCTTGTTTTCTTCATTTTTTTAATAATAAAAAATCCAAAAAAATTCTATAAAAATTAAAAATCCACCAAAAACACTTATTTATTCTTTAGACTACTTCGTAGGCCGCAAGGCCATCACGTGCTCCCTGAGTCCGACCCTGGTCGCTATACCAGGCTAATCTAATAGTCAGGACCGCTATTTGTGTTCATTTGATTTTATCTGATTTTGGTGGTCTGAACCTCATTTTTCTTGATTGATCGATTGACTTCCGAGATCCGGGTCGCAACGACCCCTTGATCTATTTTCTTTCACCCGTGTCTTGGTGGTTTTTCGCGTCATCAGAATGGCGCCGTTGCCGGGGAGCACGACTTAGTAGTCAGTTTTGATTTTTCCCGCGATTTTCTTTTCGCGGTTTTCTGTATAGATTTTTGTATATATATACTTCTGACACTGTTTATATAATAATTTGGTCTGTGACACTTGTTTACTTTCTTGCGAGGGCCCGAGGACCGAGGAGGCGACTTTCGAGGAGCTAGCGCAACCGCGGGATTCGGAGACGGCTCCATTCTTCACGGAGCCGCAGGAGAGAGCGAGAGAGTAGCTGAGTGAGAGAGCAGTAGATTAGCTTTTATTTCCTGCTCATTTGATTATTGTAATAATACATGTACACTCAGACACTTGGACTTTCGGGTCTGTTTCGCCGAGCACCGGTGTGCTCGGGGGACCCTTTTAGCTAGCTTAGATTTTTTCGCGGCTTTTTCGCGGCTTTTAGATTTTTCGCTGCCTTTTACGGTTTTACGCGGTTTTCCTCGAGCCCCTAGCCTTAGGAATTTCTGGTTGATTGTGCCGTACTGAGTAGGATCCACACACCTAACAGATTGCTTGTACCCATAGACCGCTAATTGGACCTACTAATAAAAAGTTAATAAAAATAGCTGATTCACCACCTTCGAGCCTACGCGCCGCGAGCCTGCCCTGTCAAGCGCTACTCCTGAACTCGACCTGTCGAGAAGAGGAGGGGTGGGTCTAGACCGGACTCTCTGGATCGAAGGCTGGTGACCAGCTAGACGGTTCTTTCGAGTAGAAGTTGCCTGCTTAGGACTCGGTTTTTCCCGCTGCACCATATAGGTAGTTTTATTTCTATCTTTCAATTCTGCGCGGATCATATTGCATGTAGAGTGCTGGAGACAGGTACGCATTTCTATCTTTGCATGCATCATTGATTTTTCGCGCATCGGCTTTTTCGACTTCTCCCCCCTATTTTGAACTTAATAACCAGGAGAAACGAAAAATTCGTTAGGCCCTTTGTTTATATTGAAAAAGATTAAAAAGAAAAACAATAAATTGTGACTGTTTAAGCTATTGACCCTAAAAGACACTTGACCTAAAAATCTATCTTGGGGAGAGCAACCCCCTCATTGATTGGTTTGATTGTGCGAGAGAGTGACCCGTACACTAGGTAAAGCCCTCCGGTACCATTCTCGACTGATTACCGACTCTTCTGTGCGGGACAGTCGGTTGGGAAGATATCGGGTATCCCAGCAGGTCACGTAATCGCTCTGATATTTTGTTTGTTCACCAAAATAAAAATTGACAAGATAAATTGACCGAACCTTTACGGTCTTCAGCTCGCGTTGCGTTGGTGAACTGGGGGTTTGTTTGCGATCTTAGTTTTTCCAGATCTCATCCGCCTTACTCGTCAGATCACGATGATGGGCAGGAGGTCTCTTAGGCAGCCTCTGGCTGCACCGCTTTTTAGCACTCCAGTCCATTCATCTAGGTCGGTTCGTGAGAGCTCAGACCCGCTCTCCGAACCCGAGTACGATTCCGCCCTGTTCCCTCTCGACCACCCTTCTTCTTCTGAGGCCGAGATACCAGTGCCAGAGGAGAGACAGACAGATGATTTATCGGCACCTGAGTTCGGTTGTTTTGATTTTTCAGAGACGATGGCTGGCAGTTCTGATGATCGCACTGGAGGTCCACGAGGAGATCAGCATTTCGTTCTGGACCAGGGATCGATCAACTCCACCCTGATCGCCTCCCTCGAGTCAGTGCAGCAGCAGCTGAGGGATCAGGGGGCATTCATGATGGAGATGAGGCGAGAGCTTGAGCAGTTGAGAGCCGACCGTGAGAACCGCGGAGGAGGAGGACCCGACGATGCGGCAGCTGCCGCCGCAGCCGCGACAACAGCCGCAGCAGCAGGAGGACCACCGAGACCGATGCGGGAGAACCACAATCCTGGATTGACTTTAATGCACCGTTGGGTTGTGCTACCAGCTATCGTGGGGGATTTCAAGTTCCCCCCGAACACTTTGCAGCTCCTTCCCCGGTTTCACGGTTTGGCTATTGAGGAGCCCCATCTCCACCTGCAGGAGTTTGAGATGATTTGCAGTACTGTCCACGATCGTCAGGTGGACTAGGATACTATCAGGATGATTACCTTCCCTTTCTCTTTGGCAGACAGAGCAGCCACCTGGCTGAAACATCTGGGGAAGTTCGTCTACACTTGGGAGCAGCTCCGCGTCGAGTACTTGCATACTATCCACTCGGGCGGACCAATGCCGCGAGAGCCCTGATCAGCAACTTCTCCATACTCCCTAACGAGCAGTTCCATGAGGCATGGGAGAGGTTCAGAGAGCTGACTGACAGATGCCCGCACCACGATATTTCCAAGCCGAATCTTGTGCAGAGCTTTTTCAGCGGGCTGACACCAGAGCTCCAGGACTTGGTGAACGCTTCTTGTGGCGGGTCTTACTTCGCCAAGGATCACGACCAGGTCTGGGCCATCTACGAGGAGATGGCCGAGAACTACATGGTGATGTCCCAGATCCGGTTGTACACTCAGGGCAGAACCCAACAGCCAGGACCCGTGCAGTACCAGAGGATAGCACGGGTTGACGCCGGTCCTTCTAGTTCGTCCGCACTAGCAGCAGCACAGGCAGAATCATCAGATGCGGACATGGGCATCATTAGCGAGAAGTTGGATCGGATGGAGCTGATTGAGAAGAAGCAGTGTCAGGGCATCACTCAGATGGAGCAGATGGCACAGACTCTGAGCGACATGAAGACCCAGCTCATGTGTCTCCAGGAGGCACAGACGGCTTCCCAGCCCCGTCTTCAGTCGTGAGGCGATCACGGCAGCAGCAGCAGCTCGTCCCAGCGCTCCAACTCACACCAGCAGCCTAGACAGGTTCACCTTGTACAGGCGGAGCCGTACCAGCAGCCGCAGCCCACCTACCAGACACCACCATCTCCAGACTTGCAGATGGTGGTATACGAGCCGGATCAGCCTCTGGCAGTACTCCCGCCAGCCCAGTACGATGCAGAACCGTTGATGGATGTCAACGGGATTTGGTATGACCGCCCTCAGCCCGGTATCCGGCGAGACCATCCCGGATTCCGATGGGGGACCGGAGGTACTCGGCCCCAGCAACAGCCGTCAGGACAGGGTGGCCAGTACAGCCATCAGAGAGAGCACTAGCCGCAGCAACAGCCCCCAGTGTACCCACCACCACAGCAGCAGCAGTCATCCTATGGTCCTTGTCGCTATCAGCAGGGACAGTCGTGGAGGCGTGAGCAGCCTCACCAGCAGCAGCAGCATCACCCATACCCCTCTCAGCCACAACAACAGATCCAGCAGTCTCACTACCAGAGAGGCTACCCGTCGGGTTCCCTTGAGAACCCTGTCTTGGATGACATAGCTTGCTTTCTCACAAATCAGCAGGCTACTTTTCGACGGGAGATGGACGAGTTCCGCCAGGAGATGCGGGACATTGTGAGAGGGAAGGCCGCCATCCCTGCCCAGATAGAGCCGAACCCCAACAACCTGAAGCGGAAATCTGAGCAGGTAGCTTGTACTGAGTATACTACTCCTAATGATGCATTTGGTGATATGACTGGATATCTGTTTGATACTGATTTTGTCTCACTTAGGAGCGGTAGGATGCCAGCAGGCGGCGCCTCGTCTGAGCTACATCATGAGGATCCACCTAGAGCGCCCGACGAGGAGGATGACGACGGTGGTACTGATGCCACCAAGGATGCTGATTCTACCGGTGGTACTGAGGCCGCCGTTTCACCAGTTCGAGGAGGTGGTACTGAGGCCACCCACGATGCCGAGCCAGAGCGCGGTACTGAGGCCGCGAGTCTTCCAGCTGATCCAGCCGATGGTGGTACTGAGGCCACCCGTGTTCATTCTGAGAGACCTGTTGTCTTTCCTACTTCTGATGTATCTCGGAACTCTGTTGTGAATAAAGGAAAAGGTTTGGTTTTTTCTGGTCCCACTGTGGTGCTTGATGTATGTGCGGATCCGGCCGTCGAGCCGTCTAGACCTTTTCCTAGTCCTTCATCTGAAAAGGACCCAGTGATCCCCTTCCCTAGAGCCCTTCAGATGAGGAAGGGGAAGAAAACAGAAAATCCGAAAAAGAGAGATCAGGAAGAGTTCAGCCAGCAGATGATAGATCGTTTTCACATACAACTGACTCTTCAGGAGGCTTTGCAGCACATCCCCCTTCTTCAGCGTTCGTTGAGAGACAGGACCACAATCAGGAGGAAGAGGAGGAACCACCACTCAGAGACCATGTGCTGACGAAAGCCACGTGTTTCGCGATCCAGAACCATCTGCCGGCCAAGAAGCCAGATTCAGGAGCCCCTTATGTCAGATGCCATATCAGTGAGCAGAGGTTCGACCGTACTCTATTAGATAGCGGATCGTCGATCAACCTCCTTCCGGCAGCCCTTCTCGACCGCTTCGAGTTGGGCACTCTTAGACAGAGCAGGACAGTCCTTCAGTTTGCTGATAGATCTGTCAAGAGGCCGAAGGGGTTGTTGCGAGACGTTGTCGTCACTATTCAGGGCCTGCAATTCCCCGTGGACTTCGTAGTAATGGACATGGAGATCCCTGATTCAGTGACCGATACCCCCATCATTCTCGGTCGTCCGTTCTTGGCCACAGCCAAGGCGGTGACTGATCATGATAGCGGGAAGGTATACTTTCGCGTCGAGGGCGAAAGTGTACAAATAGAAACGGTCGAGGACAGCAGAGCCAGAGAGAGATCATGCTCAGAGACCACTTCAGATACAGAGCAGCTGACAGATGCAGGGCTAGACATCCACCAGGACTGTGACTTTGTGATCACAGACGATGAGGCAGTTTGGGCAGACCCAGCAGCACAGGCCATCCTCTCATTTTCAGACACTGCTGATGCAGAGATGATAGCAGAGGAGAGCTTGGAGAGCACATTCCTGGTCTAGGATACTTCAGAGGCAGCAGAGCTGATTCTCGACCGTGACACAGATTTTTGTGATGATGGTGGTACTGAGGCCACCGCAGATGATGCAGATCCCTCGGAGTCAGAGTCTGATTGGGCAGATTGTGAGGATTATATACCAGACCTGATTTCCGCTGAGCCTACAACTGAGGAGGAGATAGATGCCGAGCAGATCAGAGACAGTTCAGTTGAGCAGCCTTCTTCAGATCCAGTTTGCGAGAGTACGCTCTCATTCTCCCGGGCAGATATGGCAGCATATACGCGACTTCTTTCGAAGCCAGATGTGCCAGCACCCAGTTGTCCAGAGCTGAAACCACTTCCTGCGTCGTTGAAGTATAGATTCCTTGCGGGTGAGCATGAGATGTATCCAGTCATTATCTCAGCCGATTTGACTGGAGAGCAGGAATCCTGTTTGATGGGGGTTCTTGAAAAGAACCGCAAGGCGATAGGATGGAGCGTAGCAGATCTCCAGGGGATTAGTCCGGCCCTGTGCTCCCACCATATCTATCTCGAGGATGAGGCGAAGCCGTCGCGTGAGTTCCAGCGGCGGCTGAACCCAAATCTGAGAGAGGTTGTCATGAAGGAGATTTCGAAATGGTGGAGCGCCGATTTTATCTATCCCATCTCCGACTCCAAGTGGGTCAGCCCTTTGCATGTGGTGCCCAAGAAGACGGGCATCACTACAGTGATTAGCGAGTCTGGAGAGGAGATTGCTACACGAGTACCCACTTCTTGGCGGCTTTGTGTTGACTGCAGGAGACTCAACCAAGCCACCAAGAAGGATCATTTCCCCCTTCCCTTTATTGATCAGATCATTGAGAGACTGGCAGGGAAGAGCCATTATTGTTTTCTGGATGGGTACTCGGGCTACAACCAGGTGGCCATCGCTCCTGAGGACCAGGAGAAGACCACCTTTACATGTCCCTTCGGCACATACGCCTTCCGACGCATGCCATTTGGGCTGTGCAATGCCCCTGCGACTTTTCAGAGATGCATGCTGTCGATCTTTTCGGACATGGTAGGGGAGTGCTTGGAGGTCTTCATGGATGATTTCTCGGTTTACGGCGACGGATTCGACTCCTGTCTTGACTGCCTAGACCGAGTACTTCAGCGATGTATTGAGGTTCGCTTGGTTCTTTCTTGGGAGAAGAGTCACTTTATGGTGACTCAAGGGACGATGCTTGGCCACATCATCTCCAACAGGGGCATGGAGGTTGATCCGGCCAAGGTTGATGTCATTAGAAAACTCACACAAACGTCCAATTTGCGACAGTTACGGTCTTTCCTGGGGCACGTCGGTTTCTATCGGCGATTCATTCGTGATTTCAGTAGGGTTGCCCGACCGTTGACTGACTTGCTGACGAAAGACACCGAGTTCGTTGTCGATGACAAGTGTCTTTCGTCGTTTGAGGCTCTCAAGCATTGTATTGTTGAGGCTCCTGTCCTGCAGCCACCAGATCGGTCTCTCCCATTCAAGATCATGACGGACGCCTCCGATTTGCCGTGGGGGCTTTGCTGGGACAGAGGAGGGATGGCGTCCCATTTGCTATCCATTACGCTAGCCGCACATTGGATTCCGCCCAGCGGAATTATACAGTCACAGAGAAGGAGATGCTAGCAGTAGTGTTCGCCCTAGATAAGTTCAGATCTTACAGCATTGGATCTAGAGTGACTTTGTATACTGATCATACCGCCATCCGGTACCTCATGACAAAGAAGGATGCCAAGGCCAGACTGACTAGATGGATCCTTCTACTCTAGGAGTTCGACATTGAGATCAAGGATAAGCCTGGAGTCAAGAATGTGGTGGCGGATCATCTCTCTCGTTTAGAGCAGCCCGAGGAGTCTGAGCAGATTGATCCCATTTGTGAGACCTTCCCAGATGAGGCGATCCTTGCTATCGCCTCTCTCCCGTGGTATGCCGACATTGTGAACTTTCTTGTTGTTAAGAAAGTCCCACAAGGTTGGCCCAGACAGAGGCTTGAGACCTTCCTCGCGAAGGCCAAGTCCTACCACTAGGAGGATCCCATCCTTTACCACGAAGGAGGGGATAACGTCTGGCGTAGGTGCATTCCTCAGGAGGAGCACCATAGCGTCCTCACTTACTGCCACAAGCTTGAGGCAGGAGGACATCATTCTGGGAGGAGAACTGCACAGAAAGTGCTCCAATCCGGCTTGTAGTGGCCTACCCTCTTCAAGGACTCTGATGAGTTCGTGAAGAGGTGTACCGACTGTCAGAGGATGGGCACTTGTGGACAGCGTGATATGATGCCGATGCAACCCATTCACTTCTGTGAGGTTTTTGACGCATGGGGCATCGATTTCATGGGTCCATTCCCTAAGAGTCAGGGATTTGAGTACATTCTGCTGGCCGTAGACTATGTTAGTCGTTGGGTTGAGGCTATCCCTGCCCGAGCCGCTGATGCCAGGACAGTTTGCAGATTTTTGAGGAAGCACATCATCACGCGGTTCTGGGTACCTCGAGTATTGATTTCAGATGGGGGGTCTCATTTCATCAACGACCAGGTGAAGGCACTTGCTAGCGAGTTCGGCATAGACCATCGAGTTGCCACTCCATACCATCCACAGACGAATGGTCTAGCCGAGGTGTCGAACAGGGAGATCAAGACTATATTGCAGAAAGTCGTCCGCCCTGACCGAAAGGATTGGTCACAGCTTTTGGACTCGGTCTTGTGGGCATATAGGACGTCTTTCAAGACACCATTGGGCACATCTCCCTTTCGCCTCGTTTATGGCAAGCCGTGCCATTTACCTGTTGAGTTGAGGCACAAGTCACTTTGGGAAGTCACAGATATTCTTTTAGATCCAGATAATGTAGGAGACCAGAGGAGGGCAGAGTTAGCAGCCCTGGAGGAGCTTCGTGATACCGCCTTCTCAAACATCCTACAGTATAAGGAGAGAGTGAAAGAGTGGCATGATTCTCACATCAGCCACAAGCATTTTGAGCCAGGACAGAGAGTATGGCTGTTTGATGCTAGACTTCGTCTATTTCCAGGGAAGCTACAGAGCAAATGGAAGGGACCTTATCTTGTGAGAAAGGTACACGACAACGGTAGCATTGATATATCCGAGTTGTCTTCTGAGAGTACCTTTCGAGTGAACGGCCAGCGGCTCAAGCCATTTCTAGATCATGAGCCGCAGGTCGTTGATGTTGCCCCTATTCACTTTGCGTGAGATGTGGTCTCTTGACTCACATCTATTGCATCTCACGCCTGCTTATCACTGTTCTTCCGACCTGTATAGATCCAGTTATCCATATCACTCTATTCTTTAGTCCCACATCCCTTTTCTCATCTTATGATTATGCTATACTTAGGGTGTACTTTACCCTAAGTATAAGGGGGATGTAGGACCTTCAGGTATTCTTTTCATTCTTTCTACCCCTGTTTTGCTGCCTATACTTAGGGATATTTTACCCTAAGTATAGGGAGGGCAGACTCTGTACATCCTTCACTCGGATTTCCCTTCATGTACAGCTTGCTATACTTAGGATTATTTGATCCTAAGTATAGGGGGAAACCACCGAGTTCTCCTCATTCTATTCATCTCTGTATCTAGCCATTCCTTTTCACTTCCCTTTACTAAGCACGAGTTATGTCTTCTTCATCGCTCTTGATCACTCTGAGGACATCGTTCGAGCTAAGTATAGGGTGTGTGTGTATATATTTCATATATACTTTAGCCATAACTCGTACTTTGTGTGAGTGTGTTAATAAATAAAATGGCTAAAAACCCTAAAAATCCATAAAATTAAAAAATTTTCTCCCTTGTATATAGGATTCATTTTTGCACATACATAGCTAGTGTACAAAATTATTTTTGTAAAAATGTTTTCAAAAATCTTTTGTGTAAAGTCTGTGTGAATATTTTCTTATCAAAATTATGTATATAGTACAAAATTTTTCTTAAATGTTTTTGAAAATCAAAAGTTTGCAAAAATCTTGTGTAAATGTGTGTAAATACTTTTGCAAAACTTGCATTTCATGCATTCATCCATTCATGATTTCAAAACATTTTGCAAAAATTTTGCATGATTGTGAATATTTGTAAATAACATATTTGTAAATATTTGTATAGTTTTTCCTGGATCATAGTTGCCATTTAAACTAGCCTGGAATTAAATTGGGAAATGGAGCTTGATTAAGATCTTAATCCACCTAATTCTAAGAGGAACCTTACAGGGCTTAGGGTTAAGGCTTTTCAAGTCCATTAGGACTTAATTCTTTGAGTCCACTAGGCTATGAGCATATGTCATCTTGATGAGCCTAAGTAGAGCACTTAACAACACACGCATGATTCTTAGAGACAATGGCTTGACTTGCACCGGCACCTTACACATAGCTCTCCACGGATGAGGTGGTGAGGAGGCAGTTTCCTTTGGCTTGGGGTAGCATATGAGGGTAGTACTTCTAGGCGGAACCTCTCTTCTTCTTCTAGTGAAGGAAGTGCACCTCAACTTGGTCTAGTGGTGATGAAGGCTAAAGACAGAAGCCGTGGGTTGCAATAAAGCTTCAAAAGAGGGATAGTCTACTGGCTCAAGAGGAAAAACTCCTTGTATATATGCTGCACCATGTAGATATGTTGTACAGTTGCACACGAAAAAAAATGTGCAAAAAGAAAAGAACTCCAAAAAAAAATGGTGGGTCGGATTGAAAATTTAATAACCCCACAGAGTGTATATAGTCAAATAAAGCAAAAGCTTATGGTATCCATGTTACATCTCATGAAGCTTGCAGCGGGAGACTTAGCTACACTGGTTAGACTCCCCGGGATACATGGCTACACTGGCCATGGTCCATTCTTCATCTTCTTCCCCCTCTTCTTGAGCCGGTTGCACTTGAACTTAGAAGGGAATACCCCGCTTCTCGAGGAAAGAGTTGCTAGACCGATGCATTAGAGTTACCAGGTTGGGGGAGGTTGTTTCTTTATTACTTCTGAGGTGGGGAGCTACATATCACTTACACTGCATGGAAAGATTCATGGTCATTAGAGTTTGTGTATGTAGACTTGTTCTGATCTGGTTTATTGAGGAGTCTTGTCCATAGATTGGTGGAACTTAGAGGCTGTTGAGTTTTAAGCTTAAGTCCAAATAAGGTTCCGACACATTAATAATCCAACGATCTGATCGAGCTGCATATTTCAATTTAATGAAGGCGAGTTTAATATTCAGCCTTAATCCATGTATATCCTCCTCTTTTTCTTTTTCTTTCTTTCTTTTTCACTTCTTTTTCAAATAAGTGTTTGCTAAGGGACTAGCGAAAGTTAAGTATAGGGGGGTGATGAATACCCATTCATCACTCTTTATTCTTATATTTTAGCTACAAAAACCTTTGCAAATGCATGTATATGTCTGTAAATACAAATAATTATCAAAATCATGCATTGTGTAAAAAGTAATAATTAGCATGTTTTTGTGCAAAAATAAAAGAATAAAGAGACAAAAGAAAAAGAGGGAAATATTTAGAATAAATATTACAACCTAACCCAAGGGAGGGCTCAACATGGGCCTGACCGCATAAAAGCCAAAGTAGAGAGAGATAGGAAGCTCATGTGTGTAAATAGACCTGTAAATAAATAATTATATTTTCCTTTTAAAAATATAATAAAATGGCTTGTATATATTGTATATATATTTACAATTATAAAAATCAAAACAAAAATAGAAAAATTAAAAAGAAAACAAAAACATCCTTTTGTACATATTCATCATGTACATACAACCACTCCTGTATTTATTTCACCATATAAATAAATAAATTAAAATTCCAAAAATTTTGTAAATATTCTATCTTTTATGTTGTAAATAAATAAAATAAAAACCATTAAAACAAAAACGAAATAAAAAGAACAAAATTAAAAACCAAAAATACTATTGTAAATATACTATGTACATAGATGTATATATCTATTTATTTCACCCTTGTATATAAATAATAAAAATAAAATAAAAATACCTTTTTACTCCTAATTTTATGTTATAAATAAATAAAATATAAAATGGGAATAAAAATGTATAAAAATAACAAATTAAAAATAAAAAATTAAAAAGGCATATTGTGTAAATACCTATATATAGCATAACGTGTACATACCCTATTTTTATTTTGAAAAATTAAGTAAAAATCACCAAAAAATAGAAAAAATTAAAACAAAAATATTTAAAGTTTTTCTTAATTCGGCCTTTTTCTATTTTATTTCGAATTTCCAAATAAATATGATCTGGAATTTTCTGATTGGTCCACGGGGGATGTTGACCTCCGGTCAACTGCCCCCCGCGGACCCCTTCCTCGCGTGTCTGATTTTTTCACCTGACTTCTCCCTCTTCCCCACTCCAGATCCGATAGCTCCATATCCATACCCAGGGTCCGTTTCACTCACGACACATCCGACACCCTCGCCGGCATGCCCGCCTCGGGGTCTGCGCTCCACACTGCCCTACCCGATCGATTTTAGCCGGACCCCTGGGCATTTAAAATCCGAGCTCCGCCACCTCTTTCCGCATCTTTGGCTCCCCACCTTGCCTTCCCAGGACCTCCACTGGCATCCTCGAGGTGACAGCTCGCCGCTGGTGGTGTTGCAGAGAGGAGAGGGTGCCCGGACCACTGATCCGGCATCCTAGCGCCGCCGTGCTCCGCCCAAAGCAGGAGCTCGAGCCTCGGGCCACGACGACCCGCGAGGCGACGACCCAGAGCACCCCCACCTCGGCCACAGTCGATTCCTCCATCCATGTAGCTTTAGTTTTTTCCCTTGTTCTTTAATTTCTAGTTTGCCCCAAATCTCGTCGTCGCCGACCATCATCGATTCCGGCCACCCTCGCCTTCCATTCGATCATCAGACCACACCATCGCGTTCGCCTTCCTCTCGCGCACGTTCTACGCCCCTCCATTCAACCCAGCTCGCACAGGAGCTGGGGTTTCGAGTTCCTCCGCCGTCGCATCGCCGGAGCTCGACCGCCCCGCCTCACCGATCACCTTCACCCCCGTTTACAGGGTCGAGGCACTTTGCCCTCGACCCGCGAGTCTGCTGCTGTGTTTTTCAGGTACATCCGAGCCCATCTGAGGGCCTTGGCCATCCGGTGCAGCAGCCCTACCTCCGCCGGCCTCGCCTGAGATCCCAGGAGCTCCGTCGAGCCATCGGAGGACACCATTCGACGCGGGAGGCCGAGGCGATTTTTCCCCGATCAGTAGCAGCCTCCGAGGAGCTCCCCCGTACCCGTACGAGGCCGGCGAAGTTTGCCGGCCGCCTGTTCTTCGAGCATCCTGCCCTGCCGTTCGATTCTTCTCCAGCTCCAGATCTGATCCCCGACGTCCATTAGAGGAGCGTTGCCACCGTCCGATACCTCTGAGGACTGATCTGGACCGCACGATCGGATGAAGAGGCACCCGTGATTCAGAGCCGTCAGATCTCCACGTGTCGTCTTCTCCTTCGTCGATCGCCCGAGGGTTTAGCCACGGTGTACGAGGACCGTCGGATCTAGCACGTGGCTGCACCTCGACTGTTCGTTCCGGCTTGCATTTCAGGGTAAAGCCGCCACCATTTTTACCCGTTGGATTAGCCACGTGGCGCTACTTCAGCCGTCGTCATTTAATAAAGGGTAATTTCATTGTAGGCCCTTAGCTTTTTAGTAGTTTGCTTTCAGTCCTGTAAATATTTTTAGGATTTTATTTGCATTAGGTAAATTGCACTTTGGACCTCATCTTTTCTGCTATTTGCATGTATGCCCCTGTGTGTAGTGGATCACGTGCTTCGACACGTGCTTATTTGGGATATTTGCATGATTAGCCTTGTGTTTCTAGGGTGTTAATGAATGAACGAAACTTTTTAAGTAATTGCATATATACCCCTGTGCGTGGTTTATTTGTGCATGTGCGTTTATTAGTGGGTAAATTACACTAAGGTCCCTGGGCTTTTAATACTTGTTATTATTTAGCCCAGAAACCTTATTTTTATTGCAGTTAGGTCCCTGAGTGCCCAGGTCACGCGCCTCGCGAGTGCAACCTTGGAAATTTTGCACCGGACCCCCTGGAACTTTTACTAATTGCGTTTAGGTCCCTGTGCACTGTACCTTGGTTTTGATTTTGAATAAAATATCAAACTAACTCCAAATTCAATGAAAATTGGACACATGGCTCCTGCCATGGTGTAAAATTTTCTAGAATTTTTGGGGACATTTTTGATTTCATTTACTATTTTTAAAAATTCAAAAACACGCATTTTCTTTACTGTCTGACTTAAAAATTCACAAAAAAATATTAAAATACCTCTAAAAATTACAAAAAATTAGCTACCGTGTCTTTTCCTTGTTTGATTTTCTGACCAATTTTGGTCATTTTTCATTATATAAAACTCATAAAAATTGAAAAACACTAAAAACTTTATAAAAATTCCAATAAATAATCTAAAAATCCAAAAATAATAATTCTGGTGCCTTAATTTTCCTTAGACTTTCTAGTTTATAGGAAAATTACCTCCAGGAGCTAAATAGGCCCTTTTGCATTTTAAATTGGCCTTTTACTCCTGACTGGACAGTACCTTCATTTCCTTGCCTTGTTTTATTTTTAGAAAATTAAATAAACATCAGAAAAATTCCAAAATTAACCAAAAATAGTAAAAATCATAAAATACATAAAAACATTTTTATTTGAATTTTTGAGTGATTCTTGATGCATTAAATAATTGCTTGAATTGGCCTATTTCCTTGTTTTCTTCATTTTCTTAATAATCAAAAATCCAAAAAAATTCTATAAAAATTAAAAATCCACCAAAAACGCTTATATATTCTTTAGACTACTTCGTAGGCCGCAAGGCCATCACGTGCTCCCTGAGTCCGACCCTGGTCGCTATACCTGGCTAATCTAATAGCCAGGACCGCTATTTGTGTTCATTTGATTTTATCTGATTTTGGTGGTCTGAACCTCATTTTTCTTGATTGACCGATTGACTTCCGAGATCTGGGTCGCAATGACCCCTTGATCTATTTTCTTTCACCCGTGTCTTGGTGGTTTTTCGCGTCATCAGTCAACTTCCTCTGCAAAAGCTGATTCTTGTTCTTCCTCAGATTTCTCATCGCTTCACTTTTCAGTGCGAGGCCTGCCAGCTGGGGAAGCATCATCGGTCCACTTTCCAGAGTCGTCAGGGTCCAAGTAGCTATTGTCAGTTTGAGTTGCTCCATTTTGATATTTGGGGTCCTAGTCGTGTTCTAGATCATCAGGGACACATATTTTATCTTGTTGCAGTTGATGAGTTTTCTCGTTTGTCTTGGGTTTTTCTCCTTAAGAACAAGTCTGATGCTGGTCCTTTTATTCATTCTTTCATTAATGAAATAAAGTACATTTTTTCTGCAAAAGTCAAGTTCATACGTTCTGATAATGCATTAGAGTTTTGCAGTTCTCAACTTTCTCAATTTCTTAGGTCTCATGGTATTTTGCATCAAACATCATGCACGTATACTTCCCATCAAAATCGGGTGGCTGAAAGGAAACACCATCATCTTTTTGATGTTACTTGAACTCTTTTGATTCAGAGTCATGCTCCTCATTCCTATTGGGGAGATGCGGTTCTAACTGCTTGTTGTCTGGTTAATCGTATGTCCTCTTCGGTGCTTGAGGAGAATATCCTGTTTTTGATTGCATTTCCCGAGACGGATCTTTTCTCGCTTACGCCTTGTGTGTTTAGTTCAGTTGCATTTGTTCATCAACTCTCTCCTGGTCTTGACAAGCTCTCTCCCAGAATTGTCAAATGTGTGTTTGTTTGGTACTCCAAAACCCAAAAGGGATATCGTTGTTTTGAACCTATTCGACGAAGATATTATGTTAGTGCTGTTGTCACCTTCTTTGAGTCTATTATGTATTTTTCTCCCAGAGGTGACATGCTTACTCCTTCAGAGGATGGAGAAGAGACCTATATGCCTCCTCATCCGTCGTTACCATGTTCTACTCCATCTCCATCTCTATCACGTCTACCATCACGACCACTTCCACCACCACTACCACCGTCCTCGGTTTTCTTTCCACAGGTCTACCAGCAAAGGCCTCATGCTCATGTGCCTCCTCCATCATCTAACACGTCCAAGGTATGTCCTGAGCATTCGAGTTCTTCTAATGGCATGGATGATTTGCATGCACAGACTGAGGTGCAGAGTGCAGATACTATCTCTACTCCTGCTGAGGATCTGGATATGCCTATTGCACTTCGGCGTCAGAAAAGAGCATGCACTATGCACCTTATTGGTTCTCATATTTCCTTAGAGCATCTATCCAAGGATTTTCAGCACTTTGTTGTGGGGTTATCTGCTATAGAGATACCGCGGTCATATCAGGAGGCTTTGCAAAGCAATCAGTGGCGTCTGGCTATGGAGGAGGAGATGACAACTTTACAGTCATGAGGTACGCGGAGTGTGGTCCATGCTCCACCAGGTGTGTCTCTTGTTGGCAGCAAGTGGGTATTTACTGTGAAGCATAGCGCTGATGGTATCGTAGACAGATACAAGGTCAAGCTGGTTGCTCGTGGGTTCACTCAGACCTATAGAGTGGACTATCAGGACACTTTTTCTCCTATGGCACGCCATTTTTACCTTGCGTATTCTTATTGCTATGGCGGTGGTACGTGATTGGCCTCTTTTCCAATTGGATGTCAAGAATGCTTTCTTTCTGGTGATCTGCAGGAAGAGGTTTACATGCAACAACCACCTGGGGTTGCTGCTGAGGGGGAGTCCAGTATGGTATGCCGTCTTCATAAGTCTATATATGGCCTTAAGTAGAGTCTGAGGGCTTGGTTTCAGAAGCTCTCAGAATTGATTGAACAGAAGGGGTTTGTCAGATCTACTGCAGATCATACTCTCTTTGTAAAGAGAACATAGAGGTATTGTAGTCATTTTGGTTTATGTTGATGACATTGTTATCACTGACATCGATGAACATGGCATTCAAGCAGCTAAGGATTTCCTTGGACAACAGTTTGTTACTAAGGACCTTGGCACACTTCGTTACTTTCTTGGCCTGGAGTTTGCACGAAATCAACATGGTATGATTATGACACAAAGGAAGTATGTTACAGATCTTCTATCTGAGACATGTATGACAGGATATAGACCAGCTACTACCTTGATGGATCCTAATGCGAAGCTCCATGATGACAGATTTGAGGAGGTGGACAAGAGACGGTACAGAGAGCTGGTAGGGAAATTATTGTATGTTACCATTACCAGGCCTGATATATCGTTTGCTGTGGGTAGAGTAATTCAGTTCATGGAGCAACCCAGGCAGGCGTACATGGATGCAATATTCATGATCCTGAGATATCTGAAGCCATCCCCAGGTGCAAGTGTTCTGTTTAGAAGAGATATGTCTCTCTCAGTTACAACGTGTGCAGATGCAGATTATGCTGAGTGTCCTAAGGATGAGAAGTCTGCTTCAGGCTTTATTGTGTTTGTTGGCAGCTCACTTGTCTCATGGAAGAGTAAGAAACAAACCGTTGTTGCTCGATCTAGTGCATAATCAGAATATAGGGAAATGGCCCAAGGGAGCTCAAAGATGATGTAGGTCAAATATGTCTTGACCGATTTAATGATTGAAGTACCTCTTCCTATGCTTCTCAAATGCGACAATCATGCAGCCTTGTTTATAGCGAATAATCCGGCATTCCATGAAAGAACAAAGCACATTGAGGTGGATTGTCATTACACTCGTGATTTGATCTAAAAGGGGCTTATTTCAACATCTTATGTAGCGTCAGGAGATCAGATTGCAGACATGTTTACTAAAGCCCTGGCTAAAGGTCCTTTTCATCATTGTTGTTCCAAGCTGAGCATGATAGATATATATGCTCCAACTCAAGGGTGGGGGGGCGTTAAGGTATTTATGTTATTTTGTCCTTTTTCCATATTGTTTATTTCTTTTGTCCGGTTTATGTAATTTACCCTTAGAGTTTTTCTCCTATATAAGAGAGCTCTAGGGTTAGATGGAATATAACTTTCGTTTTCTTTTTTCTACAGTTATGACCATGCAAAAGATTGTCAACAAAGGCCACAGATCAAAAAAATATGGGGTGTAAGGAGGAATAGATCCTTTTCGAGAAACACAATCATGAAATGAACCTTTTCTCCCAAAAGAGAAGATGGTATACGGTTCACTAAATAACAGGCAGTGGGAACTGCATCACCCCAATAAGAGTGAGGAGCGTGACTCTGAATTAGAAGGCTTCTAGTCACATCGATTAAATGACGATGTTTGTGCTCAACAACACTATTCTACTAAGATGTATAGGCACACGAGGTTTAGTGTACAATACCAAGAGACCTGAGAAACTCGGATAGCTGTAAAGTGCAAAACTTTAAGGCATTATTAGAACGCAAATACTAAAAAATAATAGAAAAATATTCTTTATCTCATGAATAAATTATTTAACTAGTAGACAATATTCTTTATCTCATGAATAAATTATTTAACTACATACCTAGCCTCAGACTTATTCTTTAATAAGAAAACCCAAGAGAGTCTATAATAGTTATCTACAACAACCATATAAAAACGGTATCCTTGTTGATCAAGGACATGACTCGAACCCCAAATATCTAAGTGAAGAAGCTCAAACAACTGAGAATTGCTCCGACTCTGACGGGATGGAAACGGAGAACTGTGATGCTTCCCAAGTTGGCAAATCTCGCACTGGAAGGAAGATCGCGCGTAGATCTGTGGGAGGACATGACACAACTTCACAGAGCAAGGTGACCAAAATGAAGGTGCTTTAGGTACAGTGAGATTGGTCCAGTCGGAATAATAGAGGCATCAACATGAAGAAGCTGGGCCACTTGGTAGAGCTCCTACTGCTCACAACCGCATCCAATCACCTTGATGACGTTAAATGAACCTCTCCCTGTCCTATGATAGGTAAGTGAACCCCATTGCAATGACGACCCATCTACCCAAGGGTATAGACCTGTAAGATATGAACTGAGCTTTGTCTCCACACAGATGATGAGAAGCACCAAGGCCCATGATCCATTCTGTCATATATGTACTGCTACAACTGGTAAAAGCCTATGCGATACCTGAGGAGCTCGAAGAGGCTCTAGCTATAGCTGTAGTATCTATGGATCCTGTAGTGGTAGTGGTGGCCACTGGAGTCATGATCTCCCGTATACGAGAGACAATATCATCAAGATGTGGATCTGCCTGAGGAGCTGTAGTGTTTGAAGGCTCAATATGCTCTGCCATGCAAGAATATGCGTGGTATCCATGCTTTTGATAGCATGTGTCATCAGAGTGGCCTGGACGACATTAGGTGCAGGGGCTACGCTGACGTCCACCACCTCTGCCACAAGAACCACACCTTCTGAACTGTGTAGAACCTCCCCTGCCGCGAGATGCAACTATCGTTGAGGAAGTCTGTGTGGTGGCAACAGGTGAGATAAGAAGCCTGCTGAGGCAACTGTAGGCCTCCTCCATGGGAGGTATGATCACTCATGTAAGGAGCTATACGCGTGCAGCCTCTTACTCCGGATCTAGGACTGTCAAGAAAACTCCAACCATTGTCAAGTTCCTATATGCCATCTGTTGCTCCGTGGAAGTGGTGAAATGCATGAAGCTGTGAAGCTTCTCAAACATGTCGTGAAACGAAGAGTAGAACGTATGTAGGGGACAACTATTCTACTTGGCCGTGTATATATCAGACTGTAGTTGAAGAATCTTGGCATCGTTCTTCACCTGTACATACACGGATGCAGGAATATCTCACATCGCCTTGGCGTTGGCACTGTTGTAAAAGTCGGCCCGACTAATCGAGTAGGTGGGGTAACCGACTCGACTAGGCCTAGTCGGCCATTAGTTGGTCAACCTGACTAATCGGGCCGACTAGTCGGCCTAGTCGACTGACTACAAGGCCAACTTTTAAATAGAGATTTTTAATTTTTTAATTTTTCGATTTTTTTAAAGCAAACTAATTCTATTATGTTTAATGTTATGTTTAAAGATAATTACTTCTTTTATTTCATTATGATAGTATAGAAAATGTACAAATCAATGTACACATATAAGAATCTGTGCATAAAAATTGATTTATATATTTTAAATAATAAAAAAAATTCAAAACCAATTAATGGCCGATTAAATCCGATTAATCGCCTGACTTCCAATTAATCCTCAGTTAATGACCCTGCCGATCGAGTACCGACTACCGCTTTCTGCAATTTGGGCGTTGGGGTGGTTCACAATATCATTAGCGATCTTTGTGGTGACTGTCCTAGAGAGACAAATACACACATATACATCATCTTCTTCCATAAAGCATTGTCTACAATCTTATCTGTTGGTTCGGACTTTGTCAGAATATGCTCCTTGTCACTGCACTACATGAGGGTCATAAATTGCATGGAGCTCAACTCAGTTGGTCCCATCCATCTTGACGATGGGAGCCAAGTCTTGAAGGCACCATACAAAGAAAAAACGTCACCCTTGTTTTCTGACATGATGAGAAAGAAGGACGGACCGGAACTTGACTAGGGAGAAAGACCCATCCGAGGGTGTCTACACGATCATATAGAGGTTTGGTTGTATGTGTAGACTCATACAACCATCCTCGTCAATCCTCTATCCATACTGGATCCTTAAAATGTGGTTTAGAGGTCTGAAATCATGTTTTTCAGTCAAAATCAGGTTGTTTCATACAACAGTTTGACTTCTAAGAGGAATAAATAAGCCTCAGAGGTCGTATATGGCACCGAGAGGCACGAGGGACATCACTAGGGCTGCTGGATGGTGTTCGACGCGCGATAGGATGGTGGTGGAGGAGGATGTAGCAGGGTCGGTGAGATTTGGATAGCAGACAAGAATAGGGAAGGGTTTGGTGGTTGTGGGTTTATTGGGGCCGAGGTTGTTGTGGGAGGTTGGGAAGAGGTTAAGGGTAGGGGTGACGGAAGTGTAGGCAGTGATGGCGAAGGAGGTGATGGTGAAGGTGGTGATGAGAGTGGTGCAGTAGTGGCTAACAATGCAGAGGAGGGTTCCTGCAGAGGAAAGGTTGCCATCGATGACGAGGATTGCTAGGGCATTGGAATCAACAATGGAACGATGACGACATATAATGGTGGGGATGGAGGAGGGTCGAAAAGCTTCAGAATGGTGACTTCGACTGTGAACCAATCTAGACTTGTAAACTCTTCATCCGGAGGACCTTTGTCGAAGACGGGTTCTGTATCTTCATTGTTTTTTACATGAGTTTTTCATCAAACCTATTTGTTGATGTTGTATCATGCGAATCTTTATCATGATTGACCATGTCTTCTTATAGCCATGAATCCAGCCATAATTGCATTTTGATGCTTGATAGAAGTCGAGCCTTGAAATTTTGTTGACACAAACATGAACCGTGGTCGAGACAACTCAGATCGAACTTCGTGAGCCAATAATCGATAGGATCGTCGAACCGTAAGAACGATTCGGTTTCCATGCTTTGATAATGATTGATGTAGTTAGAAAATCGAGAGGAAGGAGAGAAGAAGATGCGGTGTGCCTAGCGGGTTGAAGGATGGGCTTGTGAGGAGAAACCCTAGAAATTCGGGAGGCGGAGGGGAAGGATAATGGTGGACAAGCACTCTAAAAGCACAACTCAATTTCAATTCATAACATAACTTGGCTTATAATGGACTACTGCCCCTTTATATAGTCTTTATATAGGGAGGGGGTTAGATTCAAAGATACAAATCAAATAAAAAATGAAATCAATAACTGACTCTAATTGTCTCACTAGCTAATTTAATCAGCCATAAGTATTGCGATTACAATCAATCTCAATATATTTAATGTAAATAAAATTGACAACTAATTTAAAATAACTAAAATAGAACGAGAATCCCTGGATTTGAAAAATCCTCACATTCGCGATTATTTCAATTTGACTCGACCCCTTAAATTGGGTTTGATTGCACCAATGTCTTGGAATGTATCACATAGGTGTGACTTGCGAATGTAATATGTGTTTGCAAACTGATGCATTACATGGGATTTAACATTTAGGTTGTGACTGATGTCGTTTAAATCTGAAAGCAATAAATCGAAATCAAACTAGAACTAACAATTATAACCATAACTAAAATTTAAATACAAATAAAACCTTTTTCCATGTTAATTGAGCAACAAAAAGTTAGATGGAAGGCTACCTGTTTGTTGAGAGGTGTTCAATTGGTGCTTCCAAATGTAGTTGTGTTTACAATTTATGCATTTTTTCTTTCCATTCATCATATTGTAGTTGGCCTTTAGATGCTATGGCATCTATGATGCGGCAGTTTATGGTGAGTTTGGACAGGATACTTGTGGCAGTCCTCTTATGGAGTGGACTTGCTCACACAACCTCAGGAGGAGGATGGGCTTGGGGTTTTTTTTTGAAGCTCATGGAAATAATAAAGGCGCTGTAGGAGAAGTGGGTTTTCATGATTTGAGATGCGGGCAATGATATGTTGTGCAATCTTGCCGAGAGATTTTTTTTGAAGTACAATGAAGAGTTGTAACCCCTCGAGGGGTAGTTTTGTATTATCTCATTTCCATGTAACTTTTCAAAACCCTGTTCCTTCTTTGTTGGAGTATTCGTTGTATGCGCCATATGGGTTGTAGGAGGGTAAATGGATACTGGAGAGATCCATTTACCCCATCCACATGTTTAGTCCCACATCGACCAATGGTGGGACTTGGAGGCTTTGTGGAAGCGATATAAGGAGCCCCAGACCTCTTGTATCCATTGAGAAAGTCAATAGACAAACCTATCCCATTCTCCCATGGTTTCATCCCGCTCCTTAGGGAGTAGGGTTCCACGTTAAATCTTTGTATTTTTCCAGTTTCATATTTCTTTATTATGTTCCGTTTATCATTCGCTTCCACTTCTCTATTTTCTAACATGGTATCAGAGCGGGTCGTTCTTGGTTGATTTCGAAATGTGTTCTTGATTCCAAGATCGAGTTTTATGGTTAAAGTTTGATTATTGTATCATGGAGAGATACTGCAATTTGATTTCTAGGGTTTCCTTTGGATTCCTAACATG
This sequence comes from Ottelia alismoides, assembly GCA_037367405.1. Classification (NCBI taxonomy): domain Eukaryota; kingdom Viridiplantae; phylum Streptophyta; class Magnoliopsida; order Alismatales; family Hydrocharitaceae; genus Ottelia; species Ottelia alismoides. The sequence continues at coordinate 72,662 of JAZKJV010010200.1, read as the reverse complement.
TCCTGCACCGCAATGCTCCACAAAGGCAACCAATCTGCATCGCGCGTATCTCCATCGACGCTACATCAACATCCGATCAAGACAAGATTCTTGATGACGCTCAGGCGGAGCATCTTCACCTTTTGCCAGCAACAGGCGGCTGCGCCCCCTCCCAGTCTCTGGGCAACCATCATGGAACATCATAACTCCTAGCGACGGTGGCGCACCCTTATCTCCAGCAGCCTAGTCATGCTGCTCCATCGTGCGCCTCCTGGCATCACCTTCCAGGCTGCAATCTTCACGCAAGGGCTCTCCAAACGCGCCACGACTCTGTCGCCTTGGCGCTAATCCAGGGGCCACCTCTCTCACGGAATATGAGAGGCTCCTCCTCCTCCCATGCGACGGCACTGCCTCTTCTCCTCCGCATCAACCCCAGGCGGCGCGCCAGATCGCTGTTTACTCGAAGCCTGTCCAACCCTAGGCTTGCCCGCATCTGCTCCCCGCGCGAACCCCAGGCCCCAACGAGGCAGCGCAGGTTGCTTTTCCACGCGCATGCGCCATCTTCAAGTGGCGAAGCCGCCATCGCCTCATCTTCCTACTTGCGGCGAGTTCTCCAACCCGCATGCGACATGCGACTCATCCTTCCGCTTCCCTGGCACTGCTCCGGCACTTCCTCCTCCCCGGGTCGAGCATGCTCCTTCGACATTTGTTTAGGAGACGATGCACATGGAGAAAGGGTTCCCAAGAGCAGGAACCCTAAATAGAAAGGGGGTTTATTAGCCCAACGAGCTCCATGCTTATTTTTTTTAAAAGGAAGTAAAGGCAATATCTTTGGGCCATGTAGGCCGATAGTGTTTAAAAAAAATATGTGGAGGGGATGTTTTAAAACCTAAAAGTAATGCTGAGAGTTAAAAACAGGAATGTTAAAAAAAGCGCGTACCATTAGAAAAGCCGTACGCAACATATTTTTTTAAAAAATATGATGAGAAGAGGTGCATACACGTTAAAAAAAAGGCCGTACGCAATTCAAAAAAAGAATATTGCAAAAGCCGTATTTTAAAAGAGAGAGAAAATGATTTGAAGAGCCGTAAAAAAATTGAAACGACCAAATGTTATACATGGTTTGAGAAGCCGAAAAATTTGTGAACGGCTTATTGGTATTTTGTACCCCTATTTATCTTGTCTTCTCCCAACTTTGTCGATGTCATTTTCCGACAAGTATGGGAGAAATGAGTATTGTGTAGAGTTCTTCGGCATTATAACTCTGACGATTCGGATTTCAGCTTCGGTTCTGAGGCAGTTTTAGATACACACGTGGTTGCGGTCGTCTTTTTAGATGAGCAGATGTTTGCCATCATTTGTAGTGGTCCCTATGGAAGGACGCATCGATATCGATATCGTTTCGATATCGTGTCGATATCGTTATATCGGTGATATATCGTCGATGTATCGCTATATCTAGGAATCTTTCTAAAGAAAATGCCTGAAATCGAATATATCGATGTATCGATTTCGATATCGGTCCCATGTCGATATCGATATATCGACGATTTATCGCCGATATATCGGGATACGACCTTCCATGGTCCCCATCCTTTCTTATTTTGTTGGCCAGAGTTTTCATGTGAGCCATAGGGACTCCAGAGTAGAGGACCATTCCCTATGCCATGTGGATAAGGATTTTCATGTGGTATCATAGGTACTCCAGAGTAGTGTACCATTCTCTGTGCCAGATGGGAGAGATCCAGTTCTCCGACGAGGAGACGTTTCAGACTCCATTTTATAGCGACCGCGGACTTCGATGAGGATTGCCTTCCACGACCTTTTTAGTTCGACCCCTTTTCAGAGATGGAGCAGTTGTCCACATATTGTGGTGGGCCAAAGTACTCCGACGAGGAGACTCATTTCCAGTTGCAGTGACTTTGACAGGCGCAGTTCAGAGCACATGCTCTCTGATGAGGAGATTCTGCCGACTCACACTCCAACCCGTTCGTCCTCATCCGCACGGCATGAGAAGCAACGTCCTCGACAGCAACAATTGTATACATTGAGTTGATATTGTCTGTAGTGTCCTGTAACATGAGTTGAGTTTCTTTCTGTTTGTCCAAGCTGAGTACTGCATGCTCCAGCTTGAGGGGGAGTGTTAAAGTATTTGTTGTATGCACCATATGGGATGCAGGAGGGTAAATGGATCCTGGAGAGATCCATTTACCCCATCCACATGTTTAGTCTCACATCGACTAGTGGTGGGACTTGGAGGCTCTATGGAGGCTATACAAGGAGCTCCAGACCTCCTGTATCCATTGAGAAAGTCAATAGGCAAAGCTGGCCTTTGAGGTATTCTCCTGTGGTTTCATCCCGCTCCTTAAGAAGTAGGGTTCTACGTTAAATCTTTGTGTTCTTTCAGTTTCATATTTCTTTATTATGTTCTGTTTATCATTCGCTTCCACATTCTCTATTTTTAACATTCTTTATTTATATGCAGATAAGAGTTCATTACCATAAAACAATTCTCTCTTTGGTTAAGATGGTATCGGATCAAACTTTTTGGGACTCTCATTCCCATCCCACCACTATATCCTTCATGTGGAAGCCACCTCTCCATCAGTCCCCAACACCAACGTCAACATCAACTTAGCCCATGATTGGAGGTTTCACGTCGTCGTTGTCTATTTGCTTGCATTAGCACGTTGAGTATTATTGCTCACTATTATAACTTGGACAATATCATCTCATCACCCTCTCATTGCCATGCATGTATGGATCCATCATCATCATCATCATTTCGTAGTTATCTGGAGGATCCCCATCATATGTTGCTTGGAAGTTTCATGCCACTTGCCGCTTAGAAGATCCACTCCCCATTAACACCATATTATTCATCAAGGCTGCATGCTCCATATATATATATATATATCTATCAAAGAGTCACCTTGTTATCACCCCTTCTTATGTCATATGCTTTTCATCATTTGCTCCATTAGTCGCTGATCCGAGAGGTCCGAATGAAATCGAGGGGTGTAATCTCTATTGTCCCAGGACTTGCTAACACACAACCCCTATCTACCACAATGCCTAGAGGCAGGGAGATTAATCACAAAGCACCCTATAACAAGTCCAATCATCTAACGAAGAACAAAAGGCTCTCCGTCCCTAGAACAAGCCTTATCAAGTGTAAGATCTCAAGCAGATCTCCTTTGCATAGTTCAATGGAGATCACACCACCTCAACTTGCATCGAAAGATCTTTTGAGATCCTGTAAATCCCACACATCATTGAACACATTGTGTTTGAACCACCACCTTAAATGCGGGATACCCACTTGGCAAGCGACACTTTGTTAATCTCACACTTTTTTTTGAAAGAAATATTTTCTTCTTTAGTTTATGCACATTCTCTATTTTATAATTCAAATGTCATTGATATTGCATAAACAGTTTTTTTAATATTTTTATTCACTATATTGATTTATGCAGTACATTCTTTTTACTGAAAATAGGGTAAGGTCCCAAGATTGTAAAAAATACATGTCTCCACAAAATTGTAAGGCGATATACAGGGGACTAACACCTGCCCAGTGCCGGAAGGTCGAGATAGTCGATGACCTGATGACATGGGGTCTTAGACCGCACATGCCTGTTTGAGAATGAGACGATGACTCATAGGCAGTGGCTTGCTTAAGGGAACCCAGTGGTGCTGTGGCGAAATCGAGTCTTCATAAGGCAATTGTCAGTGCTTATGGAACCGAAAATGGGTTCGAGAGGGTGGTCTGTCTGTTGAAAGGGGATCAGGACGAGAACGAGTATGGGAATCCACGTTTTTCAAGCCCTCAAATTATAGAGATAGAGGTGGGTCTCCCTTTCTTTCTCTGAAAGAAGGGCTCACAAGGAAAGATATCTTGTTTGATTATTTCTTCGGATCCTGACGCTTGTAGAAGTCAGTAGGACCTTCACGAAGATGCACTTCTCGGATTAGGCCTCTCTTGCTCTGCTGGACTAAGGGGCCCCGGATGCTCTCGTGACCTGGGGATTACAAATTGTAGTGCCAAGACCTATGCAAAGCCTTGCCATGTTCTAATACATTCTCAGAGTATAATGAAAGATAGTGGAAGATGAGCTGATTCCTAGCACACCTGAGTGCCCAAACATGCACAAAAGCCGTCGAACAATTATCCTGAGAGTTCCCGCAAAGAGACCTTATTGAGCCCCAGAAGGCTCGAGCATCATCCACCTTCAACCATGTAATCACCGCATTTGCCTGTAAGCTCCTTGAAAGAATGCATCCGAAGAAGAGGTGATCCAAATCCTCAATCCCATCGCCGCATCTTGGGCATAGGAGGTTCCCGGTGCGAAGAGTTCTGTCCATGTATTCTTTCGTTAAATGACAATATTGTCTCTACAACCAAAGGAAGACATTGATTCTAAGCATTATCTTGCTACAAATCAAAGCATAATCTTGGCCCAACTCGTCTTGAACTTCCTCCCGCGAATTCAAGAAGAATCTGTTCGCTTTCTTTACCGATAAAGTGTCATTCTCCCATGTCTAGTGGTCTCTACCTTGGATAGGCCTGTCCAAACATGACAACTCACCACTCATGATCTATTTTTCTCATGTTCTCACTCCATACCGGTGTGGTGTAGGGCCAACATTCCTTGGATTTGAACAGATGATTGCGTAACCTTATGGAGGAGCATCAGATTGGTGCGACAATGGCCATGAGGACAACTTCTATCCTCTTGCATTCTTGTGGGCAATCTGGTATGGTAGAAATGAGGCTATCTTCTAGGGCTAACTGTTTTACTCGGGGAACGTGCTAGAGCATTGTAGGGCGCTTTCTTTATCATGGAGATTATAAATGAATGTTACAGGAGCATGATGTATGAACTTTTTTCTTTTAAGTTCTATAATATAAGTTGTGGTGGTTCCCATCTTGAGATTCCGCCCTTTTCCTTTCAAAAAAAAAACTCACCACTCATGACCGAGAAATCCTCCAACCTTTGTTCCGAAAAACCAACCACAAAAGTTGGAAACCAAGACTCCCTCGACCATGCTTACTTGACCGTGCACTCCTAATCAGTGGCCAATGCAAAAAGCATGGGAAAGCGAACACTAAGGGCACCCCCTCCATTCCTGCTATCCCTCTAGAAACTGTTAGAGTAAATGATACTCTGATGTGTTATTCCATAGAGCCCTTGGGTCTCTTATATAGAGAGAAAACCCTTGGGTAAATTACATAGACGTACATGAGATAAATATAAAATACGCAACAATACATCATGACATAACGTAAACCTCTACACTCCCCCTCAAGATGGAGCATAGATATCAATCATGCTCAGCTTGGAAGAACATCTCTGGAAAGGTCCTCTGAGCAATGGTTTGGTAAATATATCAGCAGTCTGGTCCTTTGAACTGACATGTGAGGTGGAAATCAAGCCCTTCTGGATCATGTCTCTAGTATAGTGACAATCTACCTCGATGTGCTTCGTTCTTTCATGAAAGGCTGGATTATTGGCAATGAATAATGCTGCCTGGTTGTCACATTGAAGATTCATGGGCAAGGAGACATTTACATTCAAATCTTCTAAGACCGCTCGAACCCACATCATTTCTGCGCTTGCTTGTGCCATAGCTCTGTATTCGGATTCATCACTGGATCTCGCCACGACAGTCTGTTTCTTGCTTTTTCAAGAAACCAAAGAGCTTCCTATGAAGATAGCAAATCCAGAAGTAGATTTGCGATCCTTTGGACACCCTGCATAGTCAGCATCTGCACAAGCTGAAACAGAAAAATCTGTATCTTTTCTAAATAGCAACCCTGTGCCTGAGGAAGACTTCAGATATCTCAATATCATATACAAGGCATCCATATGAACTTGCCTAGGCTGCTCCATAAATTGACTCACCCGGTTTACTGCAAAAGCAATATCCGGTCGAGTTATGTTAATGTATAGAAGCTTATCCACCATCTCTCTGTATCTTCTTTTGTCTACCTCTTCGGTATCATTGTCGTACAGCTTCATGCTTGGGTCCATAGGTGTACTTGACGGTCTGCATTCATCCATTCCTGTTTCAACTAGCAGGTCTGTAACATATTTCCTTTGAGTCATTACCATTCCTTGTGCATTTCTTGCAAACTCTATCCCCAAAAAGTATCGTATTGTGCCTAGATCCTTCGTAATGAACTGACTCCCCAACAGAGATTTGGTCATCTCGATTCCCTGAGCATCATCTCCTGTAACCAGAATGTCATCAACATATACCATGACTACAACCGTACCTCTAGGAGTCTTCTGAATGAACAATGAATGATCTGCATTTGATCTCTTGAACCCCTGTTGTTCAATCAGCTGGGAGAGCTTCTGGAACCATGCCCGTGGACTCTGTTTAACGCCATAGATAGCCTTATGAAGTCTACACACCATCTGAGTCTCCCCCTCAGCAGCAAACCCCGGTGGCTGCTGCATGTAGACTTCCTCCTGTAGATCACCATACAAGAATGCATTCTTGACATCAAGTTGAAAAATGGTCCAGTCACGTACCACGGCAACAGCTAGAAGGATGCGAAGAGTAGAGTGTCGAGCCACTGGTGAAAATGTATCCAAATAATCAACCCCATAGGTTTGGGTAAATCCACGGGCTACCAGTCTGGCCTTGTACCTGTTAAGACGCCCATCTGCATGATATTTAACCATAAACATCCACTTGCTACTCACCACAGAGGCACCAGGAGAAATGGGAACTAGAGACCAAGTCCCGCGGGACTGTAAGGCACACATCTCCTCTTCCATAGCTAGACGCCAGCAATCAATCTTCATGGCTTCTTGGTAGGTCCGCAGAATCTCGACTGAGGAGACAGCTGCTGCAAATCTCTGGAAATTACCAGTGAGGCGATGGAAAAACACCTGAGACCCCAGAGGATATGATGCATAGTGTCTTTTCTGCTTCCTATGAGCAATAGGACGATCAAGATCATCAATCACTGTGTGTACTGGCGGATCCTCCCCCTGTAGCAAAGGCTCCTGCACCGGTGTGTTATCTAATCCATCATTGGTGATAACATCAGAACATACCTGAGGCGTGCTGGATGGTTGACGTGTAGCTTGAGCAGGCCCAGACCGTCTTGTGTAGAACTTAGGGAAGGGTACAATCGGAGGTGGTGGTGGAGGTGGTGGTGGTGATGGTGATGTAATGGACTCGGATTGACCCATGCTTGGAGGTGGAGGCACATAAATACTAGTATCCGTGGGTGTAGAGGAATCCATTTCACATGCAGGGGAGAAGTACGTGACAGGTTCGAAAAATGTAACATCAGCACTCACATAGTACTTGTCATGAATGGGGTCATAGCAACGATATCCTTTCTGTTTCCTTGAGTAGCCTACAAAAACACACTTGACAGCTCTAGGAGAGAGCTTGTCAAGTCCTGGAGACAAGCGGTGAACAAAAGCGACTGTGCCAAAGACACGAGGTGTAAGTGAAAACATGTCCTTGTCGGGAAAGAGAACAGAGATAGGAGCTTTTTCCCCAAGAACATTAGAGGGCATGCGATTGACCAGATAGCATGCCGTAAGTACAGCATCCCCCCAAAAAGCTAAGGGGGCACAACTCTGAATAAGTAATGTGCGAGCAATATCAAGAAGGTGTCGATGTTTTCGTTCTGCAACTCCATTTTGTTGAGATGTGTATGCACATGTAGTTTGGTGGATAATGCCCTTAGATGAAAGAAATCGAGCAAGAGACCGAGTGCAGAACTCCAATGCATTATCAGTACGTACATACTTAACAGTAGATGAAAAAACATTTTGCACTTCATTTATAAGATTTTGGATAACACTTCCTGCTTCTGATTTATTTTTAAGAAGAAAAGTCCTAGACACTCGAGAAAAATCATCAACCACAACAAGATAAAACCTATGCCCCTGATGGTCTGGGACACGACTCGGAGCCACTGCTCCGACCCTGACGACTCGGAAAGCTAGACCGATGGTGCTTTCCTAACTGACACGCTTCACAACGAAAGGACGAATTCGGAGAGATCTGAGGCAGGAGGTGACACATTTTCTGCAGCGGCAGGTGACCAAAGCGAAGATGCCATGTATATGGAGAGACGGAACCCTGAGAGTGTAGTGAGACGCCTGCGTAAGAGTTTCGGACAAGACGATAGAGGCCATTGTGCTCAGAACCACAACCAATCACCCTGCCCGTTAGTATGTCCTGAAAAATGACAGAAGATTGATCAAATATTGCCCGACAGTGCAAATCTTTTGTAAGCTGACTAATTGATAATAAATTCATGGAGAATTTCTGGTGCATGTAGAACATCCTGTAAGTGCATAGAGGCAATATAACAGTCTCCCCCTGACCGATAATAGGGGAATGAGTGCCATCAGCGATGAGTACGGAGCGACCATACGGAATAGCTCTATAGGACTGCAGAATATCTCGATCACGGCAGAGATGATGTGTGGCTCCAGAGTCAACAATCCAACCTGATAGGTCATGACTAGGATAGGAAGCAGAAGTACTACCTGAGGTACTCGCAGGAGCAGATGTACTGGCTGACGCAGAGGCTGCAATATCGGATATATCAGCACCCTCTGATGATGACTGGGGCATAATATCACGAAGCCATGCTGCAAGCTCCTCGAACCTGTGATCTGAAGTAGCTGCTGGTGGACCCTGAACATGATCAACAACACGTGCAGAAGGAGGAAATCCATGCTTGGAGTAGCATGTATCCTCAGAATGGCCAGTACGACGACAAAAGGAGCACATCAAACGCACCCGACCTCCACGTCCACGGCCACCACTTCCTCTGCCACGAAATGAAGACGAACTACCTCGTCCTCTGGAGACCGCCATTGCCGAAGGCGGTGGGGTCGCTACACTGGAGGGAACTGAGATACGACTGAGCCTCCTGTAGACTTCCTCCATCGGAGGAATAGTAGCATCTGCGAGGATCTGAGAGCGGGCTACCTCGTACTCTGGATCAAGGGCAGCGTGTAAAACGCCTACCAAAGTGGCGTTGCGGAACGTCTTCTGCTATTCTGGCGTGGCTGTGAGCGGGATGGTGCTATATAACTTCTCGAACATTCCACGAAGAGACGTGTACAGAGAATGAAGAGGCCTCCCATTTTGCTTCGTGGTAAAAATATCATGCTGCAACTGCAGCTTCTTCGTCTCTTCCGCACCTGAGAGTGTAGTGGCCAGAATATCCCACATCGCCTTGGCGGTGGGCTGATGGAGGACGTCGTTGGCTATCTCCATCGTGAGCGTTCCTGACAGCCAAACTTTGGCATACTCATCATCAGCCTCCCATGAGGCATAAATCCCCGTCTTCTCCGCCGGCTCCTCTTCGGTAAGAATATGTTTCTTACCACACGACTTCATAAGACTCAGGAACTGCATAGCCCAGAGTTCGTAGTTAGTCCCGTCCATTTTGACTATTGGTGCCGAACCTTTGAAGGCACCTATGGCGGGCATATCAAGCTTTTGGTCTGACATAGTGCCAGAGAGAAAGACCAAGGGATGAGAGGCAACAGAACGGGTGTCTACAAAGACACGTTAGGATCCAAGTGCATATGTAGACTTATGCACTTGAATCCATCAGCGGTTTTGGGGCCCGGCGGCGAGAGAGTGGGCCCCAACGGCAAGGCGGGGTACCCAGCGGCAAGGGGGGGTTCCCGCGGCTGTAGAGAGTCGGCGGGGAGGGGGTCCTGCGGCTGGAGAGGTGCGGCGGGAGGGGGTTCCGCGACTGAAGGGCGTCCCGGGGCTGGAGGGAGTAGGCGGCGACTGGAGAGAGGCGGCTGCTGGAGGGAAGGGGCTGACGGAGCCTGGAGGGGGGGGGGGGGCAGCTGGAGTGCCCTGCGACGAAGAGAGAGGGGGGGGTGGGCAAAACCCTAGACTAGGGTTTTGGCTCTGATACCATGTTAGAGTAAATGATGCTCTGATGTGTTATTCCATAGAGCCCTTGGGTCTCTTATATAGATAGAAAACCCTTGGGTAAATTACATAGACGTACATGAGATAAATAGAAAATGCGCAACAGTACATCATGACATAACGTAAACCTCTACATAAACTAAACATGTCATCACTTTCTATCATAGGCCTCAGCGCATACGTCATCTCTGGTAGCAGTTTGCAGATACCTTGCCCTGCATGTCTCCGCAGCCACCAGTGAAGCACCGACACCATATATAGAACGAATTAGATGACACTATATATTCAGTATATGTTGATGTTATCGACACGCTAAAGATTTATTTCCCTTTTAAATGTGAAAATTGAGTTTCAATTTCCTCGAAACTGATTGTAAATCTCATCTGTGACTAATTTCTATATTCTTTGGATGGGCCTCTAAAGGAGGTCCATCCCATTTCTCTCTCAAAAAAAATCTGTGGCTAATTTCATTATTTGATGTTACAATAATGGTATTATAGATTTCCCATTTTGATTCCATGAGGAATATTATGCTTAATCTTCTTAGTTTATAATCAGGCTGGTGGTGCTACAATATTGGGTGCGATTGTGGGTGGATCAAGCGTAGAAGAACGCAAACGCTGTGCTAAGGAAGTGGCTAGGAGATGTGTTGCAGGTGATCTTTTCCCCTTGGTACTTATTGATCATATCGTTAAAGGCTGGGACTGTCAATCTTATGAGAGGTGTCAATTTCAGTTCTTCCCTCTATACTGTCATTTTCTATTTAACATGCTTGGCTATTGTTAAACTCCAATAGACATTTTTGTCTGTGGAGTTACTCAAATCTTTAGCGGGACAGTTCGTTAAAAGAAAGAAACCTAACCATTGTAAGGCTTTTTTCTCTGAGTGCTCCATTCATCTTCGTTACCAACATGTTTGAAAAACTGTGGCACCATCTTGTGGCATAATTCCATACAAACTTAAAACTAACTGACTTCTTTTTGAATAGATGGTAAATATTTATTTTAAAGAGTAATAAGTCATGTAGTGGTTGCGTTAGGTAGTCGACGACCAGCGTAAAAAATAGTCGAATCTTTCAACATGGATTTGAGCAAGAATCCATGTAGCCGACCCTACTTATAGTGGGATAAGGCTTAGTACATTTTTTTTAGTAATAAGTCATACTGCATGGGCTATATGTGTAGCAAATATAACCCGAAAAGAAATAGCAATAGAAACTTTCCTCCATAATAATCGTTTATTTTTTTGAAAAGGTAAAAGGGTGGCATCTCACTTTGGGACCCACCTCAGAATGTGTATATATATATGTGTGTGTGTATAAAGTTAATAAGTTACAAAGTGATACAAGTTCCGCGTTTTACATAGCGCCTTATAATGTTCAATAACATTCTCAGTGTAAAACGTATACCCCTGAAAATGACGCCGTTTCTGGCGCACCGAATTGCCCAAACCAACGCAAAAGGAAATGTGCTGCCCTCGTGTCCATATCCACAAACTGAACGAATATCTCTCCAAAAGCTTGAACAATCTCGTCCAGCCAGCCATGAAATGTTTGCCCTGTTCCACACCTGAGTCGAGGACTGACAAGAGAACATGTGTTCCATCTCCTCCGCTGCTAAACCGCATCTGTCACAAGTAATCATTCATGCACCAGCAAGTTCACATGTTTCTGCACGTCCATCACTGACCTTAATTGTTATCATTTCTCCTTGGGTAGGTTGGGCATCGCTGATGGGCTAAATTATATCTAGCCTTCTAGCAAGCCCATGTTACAACGATTGCTGGGCACTCCTCCCCTTGGGCAGTCAATACCTTTTGTAGGCCAAAAGGAAATGGCAACAATAACCTCCTTCCATAATGTTCAAGCATGTATGCATCATCGATGTGCTAAATTATATCTAGCCTTCTAGCATGCCCGTGTCGCAATGATCGCTAGGCACTCCTCCCATTGGGCTATCAATACCTTTCGTAAGCCATTCTAGAGATTCATTGCAGGGATGCTTGTGAATATAATCTTGCACAGATGTCCTATAAGGCTGCATGAGTAGTCACTCAACAGGGGAAAAAGTGTTCTGTCAGCTTGATTCATGCAAAGAAGGAACTTCTTGTCCTCCACAATCCCCTAAGAAGAATTATGGTCTAAAATATGTAACTTCTTCGAAACATCAAGTTAACATTATCAAAAATTGTTTCCTTTCAGAAAATTTATTAGAAGCATGTAGCCTTGCGATCACTTCTAGATGCCCCTTTACCCACGTGCGTGTGTAGTTAGGATCACAATGTCTGCTTTCCTTATCAAATCTGGAGCCATTGAATTTATGTAACATAGTAATTTCTACCCAAAAAAATGCCAGTCTTGACTAGGCTCCCTCCTCATCCTCTAGGAGCTGGCACCATTTCGACCTCCATAGAATGCTCTAACCACTATGCCTATTGGGAAATATGGGGATAATGTTCTTTTTCCTTTTTACCCTCTTCTTCTTTTCCATTTTAAGAGACTGATTACAGTTTCACGCATGATATCAGAAAAACAGGATTATAGGGGGAGTGACCCTTCTTGGTGCAGTTGTTTGTATTAACCTGAATTAAACACATATCCAACCATGGAAGCGGTATCGGCGATATATGGACGATATATTGCCGATATATCGATATCGAGATGAGACCGATATGGGTACCGATATGACGATATTTCCTCCTTTTCATGCATTTCCTTCACAAAAGAGCATCGATCGATATGAGCGATATTTCGGCGATATATTGCCGAAATATCGAATCGACACGATATCGAAATCGACATGGCCTTCCATGTATCAAACAAAGGCGGCGATCCAGGGGCCCTTTCTTCTACGACCTGGGAAAAACAACGAACTAACGAATCCCTTTTTATTGCAGAAATTGATAATATAATACCCTCAATTGACCTCCAAGATTGAACACGGATTTCCCTACTGTATCTGGTTCTAGTTCGTTAAGGTTCGTGATTGTAGTGAATAGCTAGGACGAGGCCTACATTCGGGCACGGGAAGGCAACAAAGTTCAATGTGATTGTCCATTGCATCCACTTGAGAGGAAGTTTTTGAAAGTATCTTCAAGAACATGGTCCACACACACAGAGACAAAAGTCTCCACCTACTGTGTCAAGTATAATATTCTCTTTAAATAAGAGTAAACAACTAATATGGCTAGCATAGGAGAAAATAGTATGACATGACCATGACCCCATAGTGCACATCTAAATCTTCCTTCAGATTCGCCAAGTCTGTACTATAAGCATGGGAAAGGAGAATGTTAGCATAGAATGTTGGGGGATGACCATGACCTTGTCGTTGTGGGGGGGGGGGGTATTGTTCCCTATTAATATACTTTTTTGCATAGAAGGTAGAGACGATAGAGGGTCCCATGGGTAGATACCCCTTATGCTTCTTAATCCTTATGAATTACCTTGGTAGATCATTGATTAATGCAAGTTAAAATTAATGTTGAAATGCTTTTATGTATATAATTTATCCAAATTGTTGGAAGTGCATTCAACACAAGATGTCAAGGATGATCTCCTTATGCTTTAAAAATATCCAATTTGACATAAATTCCTTTAGCCTTCACGATGATTGAAGCTTTCAATGCATTCATGAAAATGAGGAGCGCATGCCAAAAGTGGTACATAAGAGAAGTTTTGATTGCCCATAAGAGAATATTGTCCCTGTTGGAGTATTCGATGTATGCGTCATGAGTTGTAGCCGGGTAAATGGATCCTGAAGAATATCCATTTACCCCATCCATGTGTTTAGTCCCACATCGTCTAGTGGTGGGACTTGGAGGCTCTGGGAAGGCTATATAAGGAGCTCCAGACCTCCTGTATCCATTGAGAAAGTCAATAGACAAACACGACCTATTTGAGGGCTTCTCCCGTGGTTTCATCCCGCTCCTCACGGAGTAGGGTTCCACGTTAAATCCCGCAGTTGTTCGTTGTTCTTTATCTTTTTCCATGTTACGCTCCCGCATGTTTGTTTTCTAACATGGTATCAGAGCGGGTCGATTCTCGAGGATTTTATGTTGATTGTTTATCTGAGATTCGAGTTTTGATATGTTGAAGATTATTTTTCCATAAAGTTCATATTCAAAATCGGTTCAAGTTCGTTTAAGAAATTCTAGGGTTTCACACAAAACCCTAATCAAGATCCAAAGTGCTGGCAACGCTCCATCAGCGCAGGCGGCGCAACTCCAGCCCGAAGCCGCTTCAGTTCTCGCAGAGCTCGAAGTCAGCCTACGCGGGCCGTCCAACTCATCCTCCTTTGACGCCGCAGACCCCCTTCGCCTCGAATTACGTGACCTCGAACTGCCCGCCCGCCGATCCAGAATGCGCCACCCTTGAGAAACGATGCCCCTCTCTGCCATCACTGCTACAGATCCATCGCGAGCCGCTAGAACCGTCGACGCCTCCCATTGCTTGTGCAAGAAGAAGAAGGAGCGACACCCCCATTGGACTTGACGAAGAAGAAACAAAGAGATCCCCCGCATCCCTCGTGCGCAGGCACGCGATACTCGCGCGTGCGCTTACAGATGACACCCTTGGCTTCTTTCGCAGCCGCAAGACTTCTTCGCGTAGGCGGCCAAACTCCATGCAGGTCGCATATCGATCTTCTGGCGGCGTAGGCATTGCTCTCTCACCCGGGCCCTATTCGCTCTACGCCACACTCCAGGACCAGGCGGCGAAGCCCTTGCCGCTCCCTCCTCCGAGTGGCGCTGCTCCCAGAATGGTAAAGGCAGAGCACATAGGCGGCGGTGGCTGCAGAAAACCCCATCGATGGTGGGGGCTGCAATTTGATGAGAACCCTAGCCCCTTGTGCCATTAAAAAAATGTTTTTGTTTGTAAGCGTGTGGGCCGTGCCCTGAATTAAAAAAAAGAAAAAAAGGAAGAGAGGGGGCATGCGGTAAAAAAAATGAATGAGGATGTTTTTGTAGGCCCAAATGGGCCAAGGTTTAAAAAAAGGAAAAAAGAGGCGCATACAAGAAAAAGCCGTACACAAATTTTTTTCAAAAAAAAATTGAAATGAAAAGCCGTAAAAAAATGATTGAAACGACTTAAAAAAATGTGACGGCTTAAAAAGAAGTTTTTTTAATGTTCATGTTTACCCCTATTCATCTTGTCTTCTCCCAACTTTGTTGATGTTCATTTTTTGACAAGTATGGGAGAAAGGGGGAGTATATGTAGAGTTCTTCGGCATCATCACTCTGACGATTTAGATTCCAGTTGCAGTTCTGGTTCAGAGACAGATTTCATATTCCAGATGCCTAATCAACTTTCAGACTCTCAGTTCAGACATTCAGAGTCGACATTCAGATTGGTCAGAGTCCAAGTTCGAGGCACTCCATGATTGAGTGACCCATTTTTCGAGTTCTCCAGAGAGAGACTATTTTTCAGACACGCATGAGTATGCGGTCTTTTCATATGAGCACATGTATGCCATTAGTGCAGAGGTCCCCATCCTTTCTTGTTTTGTAGGCCAGAGTTTTGATGCGAGCCATAGGGACTCCAGAGTAGAGGACCATTCCCTATGCCATGTTGGCAAGGGTTTTCGTAGGTACACTAGAGCAGTGCACCATTCTCTGAGTCAGATGGGAGAGACCCAGTTCTCCGACGAGGAGACTTTTTCAGACTCCATTCTCCAGCGACCGTGGACTCCGAAGAGGATTGCACAACCACGGTCTTATTCAGTTTGGCCCTTTCAAGAGATGCAGTTGTCCACATTATTGTGGCGGGCCAGAGTACTCCGACGAGGAGACTCATTTTCAGTTGCAGTGACTCTACAAGCGCAGTTCAGAGCACATGCTCTCCGACGAGGAGTTTCGACAGACTCACACTCCAGCCCGTTCTTCCTCCTCACCTCCACGGCATGAGAAGCAACGTCCTCGACTGCAGCAATGTGCACGTTGGGTTGATATTGTCCGTAGTGTCCTGTAGCGTTGAGTTGAGTTTCTTTCTGTTTGTCCAAGATGAGGATTGCATGCTCCAGCTTGAGGGGGAGTGTTGGAGTATTCGTTGTATGTGTCATGAGTTGTAGTAGGGTAAATGGATCTTGGAGAAGATCCATTTACCCCATCCATGTGTTTAGTCCCACATTGTCTAGTGGTGGGACTTGGAGGCTCTGGGAAGGCTATATAAGGAGCCCCGGACCTCCTGTATTCATTGAGAAAGTCAATAGACAAACACACCCTATTTGAGGGCTTCTCCCGTGGTTTCATCCTGCTCCTCATGGAGTAGGGTTCCATGTTAAATCCCACAGTTGTTCGTTGTTCTTTATCTTTTTCCATGTTACGCTTCTGCATGTTTGTTTTCTAACAGTCACATTCTATTTTTCTTTAAAGGGAGGGTCATCTGTATAAGTTCATGGCAAATTTTTTGTGGGAGTAAATTGATGTCAACTTGTCACTAATCGTTGTCAATGCCGGACATACTCTTGACCCTCTTACGGCCTCGCAAGGATCCTCTTATCGCGGTTGACCATGAGCCAGTGTGTACATTTAAAGTTTCTTTTAAATTTGTTGAGTCTATACTGTGAAATCTCATATGGGAAAGAGGTAAGGGCGAGGTACAAGGAGAGGAAGGTTGAGATACAGAATAGGGTGGCTCGGCGGATCGTCTGGATGACGAAAGGGAGCTATCAGAGGAGTACAAGGACAAACATGGCTTTTTAGAGGAGCTATTGTTTGAGGATAGGAAGGAGGAGGTGGAGTATCGCCAAAGATCCAGACAGAAGTGGCTTCAGGAGGGAGATACCAACACATCTTTCTTCCAATCCGTGGCTTATGGCCGGAGGCGGAGGAATCACATCCATGAGGTCAAGGTGGATGGGGAGCGGTTTGCGGGGGAGGCTGCTATTGGTCAGGCTTTGAGGAGACATTTTGTGGCCGCTTCGAGGAGGAGAGAGGGGAGCGGCTGGGGGTGGCTGGGTTTGGGAGTGGAGGTGCTGACGTCGGAGCGGGTCGAGGGTCTCCTGGCCTCTTTTTCAGTGGATGAGGCAAAGAAGGCGGTTTTTGGTTTGAACGCTGATGGTGCCCCCGACCCGGACGGCTTCCCGATCTTCTATGGGGAATTTTGGGATATGTTGAAGGAGGAGGTGCTGGAAGTGATTAATGAATTCAGGGATGGAAATAAAGGCCTTGAGAAGATCAATCGGGCCTTAATATTTTTGCTATCAAAGAAGGACACACTTGTGCAGGTGGAGGACTACCGGTCTATAGCTCTCTCGAATGGGATTTACCTCATCATCGCGAAAATCCTGGCGAATAGGCTAAAGGGGATGCTGGACGCAGTGCTGCTTCAGGGCCAATCAGCTTTCATCCCAAGGAGACAAATGGCAGACGGTCTCGTTATGGCCACGGAGATTTGTCTGGATTGACAACATTCGAAAGCGAGAGGGGCGTTATGGAAAATTGACTATGTTAAGGCATATGATTCGGTGGACTGGATGTTCTTATGGACTTCTCTTTGGAGGAGGGGCTTTCCGGAGTAGTGGGTGACCTGGATGAAGAGATGCGTCACCACTTCCTCTTACGAGATTCTGGTGAATGGCAAGCTTGAGGGGGGCTTCTTCCAGTCGCAGCGGGGGGTGAGGCAGGGGTGTCCATTGGCCCCTATGCTGTATGTCATCATGACGGATGCTTTGGGCGTCCTTCTCAAATAGACTGCTATGACGGGCTGGTGTGTGGGCTACAGACGTGAGGACATCTCCATCCCTCTATTACAGTATGCAAATGGTACCATTCTCTTCCTGGGCGGCACCAACGAGCAGAATGAAAATTTAGTGCTGCTCGCTGACATCTTCGGTGAACTCTTGGGCTTGGAAATTAACAAGGCAAAGTCGATCGTTGTCACGTTCGGGATGAATGACACGAATCGTGCTCGCTTGGCGGATATAATAGAGTGTGCGATGGGGAGCTTGCCGATTCGATACCTGGGACTTCCGCTTTGTGCTGGCAAACTCAGAAGGACGGGCTGGGATGGTCTGGTGATGAGGATGGAACGACTGGCAGGCTGGATGGCAGTGACGCTCTCTCGTGGGGGGAAGTTGATCGTCCTGAAACACGTTTTGTCTGCCATACCCATCTTTTTCTTCTCAACAAGGTTGATGCCGGTCGGAGTCAGAAGCAGGATAGAGGCCCTGATGAAAAGATTCTTCTGGTCCAAAGGAAGAAAACAGGAACCAGGGGTGCACTTGGTTAGTGGGGAGGAAGTCACCAAGAGGTGTGTCCAAAGGAAGAAGACAGGAACCATGGGTGCACTTGGTTAGTTGGGAGGAAGTCACCAAGATGCGTAAAGAGGGAGGCCTCGGGGTTAGGGAAGTGGAGGACATGAACAAGGCCCTGCTATCTAAGTGGGCCATCCGAATTTGGGGCTCGTCCACATCTCTAGTTGTGAGACTTTTGAGGGAAATATACGGGGTCAGAGGCAACTTGGAACCAAGGAGAGTGAGGTATGAATCCCCCTTATGGGCGGGTATTCGGGCGGTAATGCCTCGGCTGGCTTCACGGCTAAATTCGGTTGTTGGAGACAGTGAGACTTTCAGATTTTGGCGTGACAACTGGACGGGCGACGACCGCTTAGAGGTTAGATTCCCACGCCTCTTCACCTTGTCAGCAATGGAGGAGGCGACGCTCTCGCAGGTGGCTGTGGAGGATGCGTGGGCACCGACTTTTCTTGTCGAGCTTTCGGATCAACGAGCCTAAGAATACTTGGCTTTGTTGGATACTCTATCGAGACGGAAAACCTTCTCGCAAGACCGTGACCATTTCCACTGGGAGGCATTGCTTTCACGGTAAAAATGGCTTACCTTGAACTGACGAGGAGAACTGAGGAACGGGACACCGAGCTCTATCAGGATATGCACGTTGTCTGGACGACAAAGATTTCGACAAGGGTCAAGGTCTTTCTCTGTTGCTTAAGAAAGGGAAGGCTACTAGACAAAGTAAGGAAGGGACGCATTTTTCGCCGTTCCGACACTCGGTGTGATAGGTGCGACGAGGCGGCCGAGGACTCCGATGACTTAATTTCAAGTGTGTGACATCTGAGCGGGTTTGGTTGGAGCTTGCAATCCCTTGGGTGCGACGTGAAGGGATGGATGGTTTTTGGGAGTCCATCAGGAGCTTTGGCAGCAACTCCAATGACGATTGTTCTAAGCCATTGGCCACTCTTTGGGCAATATGGCTGGGTCGAAAC
The DNA here is from genome assembly GCA_037367405.1 of Ottelia alismoides. Taxonomy (NCBI): domain Eukaryota; kingdom Viridiplantae; phylum Streptophyta; class Magnoliopsida; order Alismatales; family Hydrocharitaceae; genus Ottelia; species Ottelia alismoides. Next base: position 53,518 of record JAZKJV010010200.1, on the reverse strand, counting down.
GAGCTTATCTTCAAAAATCAAAGATTCTACCATGAGAACATAGTGTCCCAATGTAACGCTTTGTATAATTTCTGGCTCTCTCAATAATGTATTCTGAAACTTTTTTAATGAAATTTAATAGGCGGCGATCCCTGCTGTGGGGACTCACCCCTTTTGACAAAAAAAATCTCATAAGTAAACCATGGATATTGAGAGAATAATTTATGTTGAAATGTGTTGCTGTTTCGAATTTAACCAAATTCTTGGGAGTGCATTTAACACGAGATGTCAAGATGTTCTCTAAATGCTATAAACATATCCAATTTAACACACATTCTTTTATTCGTCACAATGATTGAAGCTTTCTATGAATGCGTCGACCTAATGGGTGTTTTTATGAATGAAAAGGAGTATGCGCTGAAAGTGCTGAAAAGGAGTAAATTATTATATCAGTAAATTTAAAAGTTACAAAGAAAAAGACGCAAAAGAGCCTTAGTTTGCTTAATTACATTCTTCACACAATATCATTCATTACGAAACATGACACCATCCCACCGGTCAGATTTCCCGTATAGGAGCAATACACAAAATGGCACTTGCCAATCATTTGTTATTCGGAGCATCTTGGAAACACTCGGGTCGAAATATGGCTTTCAAGTTAAGTTTTGAGTTAGTAGATGCTACTAAAGGGAGTAGCGATTCTATACATAAAAAGCAAGGGACTCAGAAAAATGGCAGAGACAAGTAGAGCTTTTGCACATTTTTGTTAGTCTGTGAACATGATTAATTGAGTTTTGCCATCTAAAGAACTATCCTAGCACTTCCTATAGAATCCCAGAAACTCTAAGCACCGGATAAGTTGTACCTATTCCGTGCCAAAGCATCTCAAGCTGCCCTAGACACCCATATTTTCCGTTGTATCCACACCTTTAGAGTAGGTTAAATTAACCCAAATAGGAAATCTTGCTTTATGAACCTTTTTCATCAGACAACCATGCCTCAACAACAAAAGAAATATATACATCTTTAAAGGAACCTTGCAGCTCTTAATTAATTTGCAATATCTTGCCACATCATGAGGGTCAATAACTATGGGCGAAGGAGAGGCCAATGGTGGAAGAGTGAAAGAAGGGCAAGGGGAAGGTGCGCGAGCGAGTGGAGAGGAGGGATGAAGGGAAGAGGGCGAGGAGAAGATGTGGATCCTTAATAAGGATGACATGGTTGACCTACAAATATCGGTAGAGGTTTTATATGGGTTGGTAGCAAAGATTCTTGGAAATAGAGAAACACCGGTGATGGAGAAGACCTGTTGGGCATGAGGGTATGCGGGATGATGACTGCTTCTGGTGTGGAAAGGCCGATCATATGGCCTTTTCATGCCAGGATACAATGGCATAATTTAATTACAAAGGGGTTGGTCCCTAATCAGTTGCATGTACGATGAAGAGCATATGACATAGGTGCGAAGCGAGTGATGGTTGTGTGGCATTGGTTGATGTTGTGATCGGTTCGTTTCCATGTGAATATGGTCTTTGGCGGGCTACGTTCGAGGTTGGGGAAGTACTTGGCCCTTTGTTGGGCGATGTCGTTATCGACCTCCGAGGAGTTGGATATCTGTTTTATAGGTCTTTCGGAGTTGTATGTGAATAACTAGTTTTCTACAGGACTTGCATAAGTCTAGAGATGACCATGATTGAGGGATGGGTTCCCACCTCTAGTTGTTGTTTTCAAATTATTGGGATTTCTTTAAGGTGTATGAATGTGGATTCTATTCGGGTTGTGATTGTGGCTGTGAGAGAGGATAACCATTCTTTAAGTTTCTCTATGGATATGGAGGTGAGATGATTGGATTTATGCCTTGTCGATAACAAATGGTTTTTTTATGGGGAGGCCCTCCTTCACCATGCACGTATAGGAGGTAGGAGAGGATTCTAGAGAAGAGGCAACATATTATAGGCACATGAAGGAGTCGTTAGTGGTAGAGGATGCACTAGCTCTGCATTGACATCGATAGATATGGATGCAATATGGTTTTTGAGATATCCTTTATCATTGCCATAGATGTTAGGAAATCCAGAATCAATGATGAATCTGGTAAAAAGCAATTGGAAGATTTTTTCACACTATATATCTCCGAGGCTTTTTTTTCCAACGAAGGGTGAGCGATGAACTCCCTGCTCGAATTTAATTTAAAACTCTTTCTGACAACCCATCATGCATTGCAATTGATGCACACGAACTTTTCATCTAGATATATCCATTGTTGTAAAAGTCTTCCGACTAGGCCGATTAGTTGGACCGACTAATCGAATAGGTGGGGTAGCCGACTCGACTAGGCCTAATCGGCCATTAGTCGGTCAATCCGACTAATCGGGCCGACTAGTCGGCCTATTCGTTGACTATAAGGCTGGCTTTTACATAGAGATTTTTTTATTTTTTAGTTTTTTCATTTTTTTTTAAAAACAAACTAATTCTAATATGCTTAATGTTATATTTAAAGACAATTACTTCTTTTATTTCATTATGATAGTATAGAAAATGTACAAATCAATGTAAATAGGGATTTTTACCCGGCAGACCCTGTAATCTTTTGCAATTACCGCTACGACCTCTGAAACATACTAATTCCTCTCTCGACCTCGTAAACTTGCTCTGTCTTACCCTACGAACCCTACCGTTAAATTGACACATCTAAAGTTAACTTCCTTGGGTTAAAAACGAGTTAATCTAACCAATCCGCGATCGGACGGTTAAAATTAATCAAGAAAAGGAAAAAGAAATTGGAGGGGAGGGCTTCCATTTGGGTACGGAAGCTGGAGGGGAGGGGCTCCTCTCCGGCAACTTCTAACTTTCACGGGGATGGGGATCAAGAGGGGCTTCGAGTGGCGTAGCCGGTGAGGGCATGGGAGCCGGAGGTCGAGGGTTCGAGCTGGTGCTAGGGCGGCGCGCGGGGGAGGGCGGGACTTCGAGCAAGTGCTGGGGCGGCGGGGGCGGGAGGAGCGGAGGGGCTTCGAGCTGGTGCTAGGGCGGCGCGCGGGGTAGGGGGGGACTTCGAGCAGGTGCTAGGGCAGCGCGCAGAGGAGGGGCTTCGAGCTGGTGCTAGGGCGGCGCGCGGGGGAGGGGGGACTTCGAGCAGGTGCTGGGGCGGTGGGGGCGGGAGGAGCGGGGGGGCTTCGAGCTGGTGCTAGGGCGACGCGCGGGGGAGGGGGGAACAGGTGCGGGGGCGGTGCGGGCAGGCCGGGGAAGGAGTTGGGCACCGGCTTCGAGGAAGAGCATTGCCCGGTGACGACGCTGGGCGCAAGCTGCGAGCGGAGGAGCATTGTCCGGGGGTTGGGCGCCTGTTGCGAGCGAAGGGGGTTATGGATGCAAAAATCCCTAACATAAAATAAAGAATGTAACAGAATCTGGTCACTTTTAACTGGTAAATGGATGGGGGTTAACTACATGGTTCGTGGGATAATGGTTAGTAAGTTTACGGGGTCGAGAGAGGAATTAGTATGTTTCAGAGGTCGTAGCGGTAATTGCAAAAGATTACAGGGTCTGCCGGATAAAAATCCCATGTAAATATATAAGAATATGTGTATAAAAATTGATTTATATATTTAAAATAATTTAAAAAATTCAAAACCGACTAATGACCGACTAAATCCTATTAGTTGTCCGACTGCCGATTAATCCTTAGTCAGTGACCCTGCCGACTGAGTACTGACTACCGCTTTCTACAACTTTGGGTATCTCTTTGTTGAGGCCCTATTTGCTCGATAATGGAAATTCTTGTCGACGACTTTTTCACCATTAGAAAGCAATGAGAAGTACGACAATCAGAGAAGAGGATATGATAGAGTCGAGTAATTTATCAATCAGGATTGGATTACCAGGGGCTTTGCTGGTTCTGAGGTTTCCTCGTCAAAGCCCGATGTACTTCCTTATCACCAAAATTATCGTCTCTGACATTTGTCTCCATCTTTATGTTTCGCTTTCCTTTGTGGGGCATTGAGATATTGTAATTGTCGTTTCTATTCTCAGGGTCAAGATCAATGACTTTAGATTTGGATTTAGGGCTTTTACTTAGTTTTTTTCTGACTCATTTACAAATATGTATGGGTGCGATAGGTTCCATCGGACTGACATCTGTTGAGGTATTAGCTATCTTCTATCCTTTTTATGTATTCTCTTTTCTTTCTGTCTACACTATGCAATTTGCTCAACCGGTTTCTCCTCTATATAAGAGAACTCTAGGGCCTCATGAATAGATAACTTATTGCATTCTCTCTCTACATGGTATCAGAGCAATGGTCTTAGACTAGGCTTATACCTAAATCCCACCGCCACACCAGGTGTCGTCTTCCTCGATCCTTGCACAGATCCGCCTTCCTTGTCTAAGGGTTCCATGCGAGGCCTCAGTGGGTTCCCAAGCCTACCTTAGCACTACTCAAGCACCGCCAGACGCTACCCATGCGCTACACAACAATACCATAGTGCTACCCTTACCATGGACGAGTTTGCTTAGGGGTCGTTCTGGTATGAGCATACACTGTTGTAAAAAGTCGGTTGACTAGTTGGTCCAACTGACTATTGACCAACCAGTCACTAGTCGGTTAGTCGACTACTTGGGTCGACTAGTCGGTCGATTTTTACATGGAGATTTTGCATTTTTTTATTTTTTGCTTTTTTTAAAAAAGCATACTTATTCTAATATGCTTAATGTCTTATTTAAATTCAATTACTTATCTCATTATGATAGTACTGAAAATGTATAGATCAATGTAAACGCATAAGAATATATGTATAAAAAATTGTTTATATATTTAACAAAATTGAAAAAAATCAAAACCATCTAGAGGCCGACTAAATCCGATTAGTCGTCGGACTGTCGATGAATCCTTAGTGACTCGACCGACCGAAAACCGACTACTGACTTCTGCAACCTTGTAAGATTTTACCCACAAGAACCCGGTGCGGGAGGGCGATGTGGAAAGCGAAGGGTGCGGTGTGGAGGGCGAAAAACGCTGGGGAGGGAGCTTCAGCGGCGACGAGAGGGAAGGAGATTCTCGACGCGGACTCCGAAGGCAACGACGACGGGCTTGGCGGGTGGAGCCTGGTTTCTCACAAGAAACTTGGTCGCCGTTGCTTTCGCTGCGGTGAAGGAGGGCACGAAGCTTCGGCTTGTCGCCTCCCTCCAAGGTCCTTTTCTTGCGGCGGCGTTGGTCATCGCATGGCTGCATGCAAAGCTAAGGCGGCGCGGCTGGCCTTGTTGAAATCGTCTGCTGTTAGCTCCTGTACGAGAATACACTCCTCGACGGTGGCCAGCGGGGGGCCTTCCTTTGCGGAAGTAGTCAAAAGTGGCATGGGGGGAGACAAAATCGCGCTCCTTGATGAACACCTCCTACGTGCTCGCGGTTCCCCTATTGAAGCTTCTTTGATCTCAAACAGGAAATCTAACTCCATAACATCGGAGTTGCATGTGGCTGTAGGTCAATCCATCGGTGGTGCTATACACTTGGAGAAGATCCTCTCGCATATTCGCGGTTTTTTGGGTCCTTTATTTACGGGCGACGTCGTGTTACTCGACGACAGGCATTGCTGCGCGAGGGGTTTATCGGAAACTCAGTTGGATCGTTTGCTCCACAACGGAGATGTGGAAAATGTTATTTAGAGAAGACCTCGTTTTGCGGATGGAGGATACTCGGAGCTTGAAGTCTGCATGGCTACGGTTAAAGGAATTCCCCTTCTTTCTTGAACGCTCTCTTGTCTTCGTGGAGCGCTTGGCCGTTGGGGTTTCGTTCAACAGATACTCGACGATGGTCTTAGACCGGGATCAATGGTGGAGGAGACGAAGATACTTTTCGAATGTTCAAAGTCATTTCTGGACAAGCTTGGCGACAGAAGCAAGTTCTCGAATTTGCAGGTTGGTCGATTCTCCTTCTTGATCGAGCTCTCCATCGACGATCTGCCTCCGCCGCCGGATCTAGTGCGGCCACGGTTGGTTCCCTCGTCGGAGCATGTCGAAAGGCCAACATGCGCGATGTTTCCCACGCCGGCGGTTAATCTTCCAAGGCACCTCCTCGATGGAAGAGCCTCGGGAGATGAAGCATCGCGGCGCTTGGTGGTGACTTCCTGTCAGACAAATCCCATGTCAGGAACGTTCTTTTTGCATGGTGACGTGGTTAACAACCTGATCCTCTCTTCCTCCGAAGGGCGATTTGCGGGCTCCACTGCAACATTCCCGGGTCGGTTTGCTTACTCGGACTCTAGGTCGGATACCCGGGGGAACTCTTCACTCGTTTCAGATCTTTTTAGAAGCTTTTCGGGCATGGTCTCATCGGATGTCTTTCGATCTCTTACGAGCTCGGATGACGTCTTTTACTTGGTTCCCCAAGCTCGCCCGATTACGACGCATGAGCTTTCTCCCCATCCGAAATCCTTTCCCCACGGAGAATCTCGGGAGGCGTCTTCCGTGATGTTACCTTCTTCCACCTCCTCACCTATTTTGGAGAGCAATGACGAGAATGCGGCTTGGTTCAGCTGCTCCCTGTCGTCTGAAGCAGCGGCAAGCTCGAGCGATAGAAGGAGCGACAAAAGATATAGAAGAAGATCAAGGGCGAGATCAAGCCTTTCGGAGAGCGCATTCAAGAGCAATATGGCGGCGGCGGCAGGCGTTGCCTCACTGCAAGGGGCCTTTGAAGCTTCCAAATGGAAATTCTATCTTGGAACATTCGTGGGTTGGGAGATAAAGATAAGCGAAGAATTGTGGGTTCTAGACTCTCGGAATGGGACTGCGATATAGTTCTTGTACAAGAGACGAAGATGTCCTCCTTCTCCGTTGCTCTTTGGCGATCGTGCGACGCTGGGCGCCTGGACCAATTCAAGTTTCCGGAGGCATCAGTGACGTCAGGGGGCTTGCTGGTGGCTGGGCGATCGACTTCTTGGTCTTTTATCTCGGAAACTCGGGGACAACACGTCCTAACGGTGGTATTGGCTAATTCCCTTTCCTCCAATCCTTTGGCGATCTCTTGCGTCTACGGCCCCTGTGATGGTGCGTTGTGGGGGGAGATGTGGCAAGACTTGCTGAATGTCGGGAGGCTCATTAATGGGACCCCTTGGCTGGTGGGAGGCGATTTCAACATCACATTGCTTTCCTCCGATAGACCTGGTGGGAGAGGCGAGCAGGATAGCGGCTCTGATCTACTTATGGACACAATTGACTCGCTGGGTCTTAAATGCATGGACGCCCCCGACGTAAAATACACTTGGAGGAACTCCAGGTCGCGCTCAAGGCTTGACCGTTTTTTTGCCTCAAATGAACTATTGGAAGCTTATCCTTTGGCGTCGGTGATGGCCAAGCCAAGGTCCTGCTCTGACCACAACCCTATGGCTGGGGCGCAACTCCAGGCTTGTGTCAACGCCCTCCTCCAACCTTCTTATCCGTGATGTCTCCCTTGAAGAGATTAAAGATGCTGTTTGGGATCTGATCCTCGACACCGCCCCTGGCCCTGACGGCTTTCCTATTTCTTTTTATAGGGACTTTTGGGACCTCGTTGGTCCCGAGGTGCTCGAAGTGATGGCGGAATTCTGCTGCGGGAATCGTGGTTTTGGTCGCATTAACAGGGCGCTGCTTGTGCTCATTCCCAAGCGGACTTCGTCTAACTCGATTGGGGATTTTCGCCCAATGCAATCTCAAATGCTCTTTATCTTATTATCGCCAAAGTTCTTGCCTCAAGGTTGGTTAGCGTTATTGGTGACTTGGTTTCGCCGGCTCAATCCGCCTTCATCCCAGGTCGTCAGATTTCGGATTGTACAACTCTTGCGTCGGAGCTCATCGCGGATTGGCGCAGGAGGGGTGCGAGTGCCATCTTGTGGAAGGTGGATTTTGCCAAGGCTTTCGATAGCCTTGATTGGAGATTTTTGTGGTCAGTTTTGAAGAGATTATGCTTCCCTGCTGTTTGGATTTCCTGGATGAGGCGTTGTATTACCACCGCCTCGTTCTCGGTCCTTATCAATGGCAGACCCGAGGGGGGATGGATCCAACCTAGAAGAGGTGTGCGCCAAGGATGCCCGCTTGCTCCTATGCTGTTCATTCTGGCGGCGGGTATCCTCGTTGATATGGCAAAGGACGTGATTGATCATGGTCTTTCTGGCTGCTACACTCGGGGCGATCTGAGGATTCCTATTATTCAGTACGCGGGCGACACTCTCTTCCTCATTGAGGGGGGGAGGGTCCAGGAGGCACTGGCATGGCCACAACACTCGAAATTTTCTCTGAGCTCTCAGGATTATGCAAGAACGACAATAAATCCACCTTTGTTCCTTTTGGTTCGGCAAAGCTCCTGGTCGAAGGGTTGACTACCGCTTTGGGTTCTGCGAGCGTAGACCTCCCTATTGACTACCTTGGGATGCCCCTGACTTTGGGGAGGGCGCGGCTCCGTGATTGGCTGAAAGTGGTGGAGAATCTAGATTCGAGATTGGCAGGATGGAAAGCTAACATTCTCTCTAGAGGTGGATGATTGGTTCTTCTCAAGGCCGTTCTTTCGGCCATTCCTGTTTATTTCCTTGCTTCTCGCAAGATTCTGAAGGGGATTCACGCAAGGTTGGAGAAGAAGATGTGTGGCTTTCTTTGGGGCAACGGAGCCACTGGCCGGGGTGGAATCCACTTGGTCAGCTGGGAAGATATCCAGCGCTCCAAGGATTGGGGGGGGGGGCTGGGTGTTAGATCCTTAGAGGAAATAAACGAGGCATTGCTACTCAAATGGGCTAGCAGGGTTTGGGGGTCCGAGTAATGACCTCGTTGTTTTGGCGATCCGCGAGATCTATGGGGTGAAGGGCTCACCGCTATCGCAACGTATCTGTAGCAACTCCATTACGCCTTTTTGGAGGGGCGTCATGAAATCTTTCTTGCAAAATCTTCGGCTTTTTAAGCCTGTGCTGGGGGGTGGAAACGATTTTGCCTTTTGGATGGACGATTGGTCAGGGACGGGCGCCTTATGCTCTCGCTTTCCTCGCTTATTTGCCTTGGCAAATGACACGCTTTGCTCGGTAGCGAGCTGCTGGGTTGATGGCTCTTGGTGCCCCACCTTCTCCGCCAACTTCTCCGACAGAAGATTCGAAGCATTTCTCGATCTCCTCGAGGCCGTGAGGAATGTGGGTGCTCCCACTGTAGGAAGAGATCACTGGAGCTGGAAAGATGGGCCTTTCTCGGTGAAAGGCACCTATGGGGCTATTTGCAGACCGCCCCCGGCGAATTCGGAGCTCTTGATCAAGGATTATGCAACAATTTGGTCGCTTCATCTCCCAGAACGAGTGGGGATCCTCTTATGGCTCTTCCGACGCAAGCGACTCCTGACTCGCGACTGGTGCATCAAACTTTTGGGAATAATTGCGGACAAATGTATGATCTGTGACAATGCGATTGAAACCGCTGATCACCTCTTCTTTACATGTCCTGTGGTCTCTCAGATCTGGCTGAACTCGGGGATTCCTTGGTGCCGCTTCGATGACTTTCAATCTTTCTGGAATTCACTCCACCTGAATAAGGAAAGACCAAGGGCAGACTGCCTCCTTCCGATGGCCTATCTTTGGGCGATTTGGCGTGGCAGAAACGACCTGCTCTTCTCCGGGCAAAGATTCTATGAGGAGAATGTGGCCTCCCTTGAGAAAAGGTTACATGAGGACTGGATGCAGTAGCGTTTTTTGTGTTGTAATGGGAGGATACCGTTTTTTTTGGTGTGATATTGGGAGGGTTCGCCTGCTCTCCGTTTTTTGTAAGGGTGGGTTTGTTTACTCCTCTGCTCTGTAACCTCCTTGCTTTCGTTTTTTTTGTTTTAGAAATAAATTTCTGCTGGGGAGGGTACCACCGAGTACTACCCCCTGATTGGAAGACTTTCAAAAAAAAAGATTGTACCCACAACTATAATGCTCGGGACCAAACTACATGATTCTGAACTCGAATCCAACTCGACTTGGGTCAGCGTAACTCGATAGGAAAATCCGATTAATGTCGACGGAGCTCGGATCGATCCGCAGGTCATGGCTTGGGTCTCGTCCAAGGATGATTGACCAAAGTCGATCACATTGTACCTCATTTCGCTAAAAAAAGCCCACGATGCTATCCGGGCAGCGAAGGGATACAGAGACCATCACTAGGTTCGTTTCGACGAACCAAAACTAATAGAATCGACTGTTCATCGATCGAGGGTCATTTGATTGGTTTTAATCGTAAAATTTAAGGAGGAAATCAAAACCTATATTCTCTCGATTTTTGGACTCATCTAATGTCGGGAAAATATAGATATTGGACTCATATTTATCGTCACTCCGAGACGATTGAAACAAATCGTTACATGTCCGAATCATGGATCCCGGGTGGCAGTTGCGACAGTTCAAGTGTTTCATCAAGGTTGGAAATGAAAAATAAATAAAAAAAATAAAACACACTCACCCTCATTCCCCTCAGCGCACCCCCATTCCCTCTAATCCCCCTGTGTGACCCCCTCCCCTCCCCTCTCCATTCCCCTCTGCCGTCCAACCCTTCCTCCTCGTAACGGACCGACGACAACTCCGAAGCAATGACGACCAACGGGTGGTGGTGCTCTCCATCCTCCTCTCCAACTTTTGCCCTTCCCCCATTTTTAGGGCACAAAGGTACCAAGCTAATTACGCCTCTATTTCTACTCTCCATTTATTGTACACACATTTTTGGTCCTATATGGATGTTAAAATGGATATTTAGATGGTCTAAAGCAAGGTTTTAAATCTAGAGTTTGATTTCGTTCGAGATGGCGAAATTTCGTCGACAGTTTACGAAATTTGAAACACTGGGGGCTTGGTGGCGGTTTGATGCATAGTTTGATGGTTGTCATAATGCCTACCATATGTTGACGAAATGCCTCAACAAGGACTGCATGTTTTTTTACTTGTGTTAAGGGTTGGGGGGGGGTGAATTTGATTTTGTCATGTTAGATGATGTAAATGCAGATAGTTTCCTTGGTAATAATATATATGGATGATCGCCCTTTGGCTTTTCCAAAAATGAATAGATAATTTTGCATGGTAAACAATACATATATCTCCTGAAATGCTAAAAGAACAATAAACTCTTAGATTAATGAAGAAATGGTCATCTCTTTTCCTGAAATGCTAAAAGAACAATAAACTCTTAGATAAGTGAAGAAATAGTTATCTCTTTACCTTTATATATGAAATAGCTCCATGTTTCAATTGAAGTGATATTTGTGAGAAATCCCTACTGATAAATGACAGCTTAATAATATGCATTATTTGACATATGATGGATGCAACTGTTTCTAGATCCTTATCTTAAATCGAAATTCAATTGAAATTCGGTCGAATTTCGCTGAAATTTGAGGCCATGCCAATGAGAGCCGCCTCTTGAAGAGACGGCTTTACCTTTTGTTCTTTCTGTGAATAAATCAATAGGGAACCACCTCTTGTATATGTGTTGTTAACTAAAATCAAGGCCTCCTCTTGAAGAGACAGCTTACATATGGTACATATCAAAATATAAGTTTGCCGACCACCTTGGGCCAATAACTTTCAAGACTTGCGGTTCGAGCGAATTTTCCTTTGAATAATCTCTCCATCCCTATGTTTCACTACATTGACGTATAATCTTTTTTATTGAAGATGGAGTTCATGAAGCCAAGTCCTAAGGGTATTTCAATGGTCTTAAAGATTTGTTGGATAGTTTTGGGCCTTGTGGTGAAAAAGGGAAAGCCCGCTTTTGTTCCTTTCTTGCTTTCTTTGGAAAGATGGATACGATTTGATCGCTTGATTGGGCTTTCCTTGTTGGGTGGTCAGTTGTGGCAAGTAGATTGGGCCCATTTATTGGAGAATCTTGAGAAGAAGTTCGATGGGTGGAAGGCCTCTTAGTTGGAGTGGTGGGTACCTTGTGCTTCGTAAATTTGTTATCGGTGTTTATCCTATTTTTTCCCTCTTGACCAGGTTGCTTTCGATGGTATTCAAACGATGTTTGCGGTAATGCCTTTCTTATTAGTCTTTATCTAGGAGTGAAACCATGGTATCATTTGGATCATCGGGAGACAATGTCTCAACTCAACCTATGAATTGAAGGATATTGGTATGTGTGTGTTTTGAGGCTTAAGGATACGAACAAGGCCCACCTAGTCAAGTGGATGTTGTACATTTGGGGGAAGATCCGGCAATATGCTTTGTTGACTGGTAAAGGGGGTGTATTAGATCAGTTGAAGTCGGACGATTCAACGAAATATTTGGTCTTTGTCCATTTTCTAGAGGGGCATTCATTTTTTAATGGAGATTTTAGCATTTATGAGACACGTAGAGATATATTTATGTTTATGTATTGTTTTCTCAGTTTTCTTTTCCTTTGGTTATCTTATGTAATTTACCCATAGGTCTCTCCTCTATATAAGAGAGCCCGGGGTTCCATGGAATAACAAGTTGCTCATTTTTCCCAACTTGATATCATAGTGGCGGTCCTAAACCGGAGCTCTCATACCAAGATACCCTAACCCTACTGCATCACCCTTTCTATAACGTCCCGGGCTTAGGTCCCCGATCCGTTAGCGGAGCATTACTGACCCTGACAACCTCTTGGGATCAGGCCCATATGGACCCGATTAACCACCCCCAAAATGCTCAAGCCGGGTTGTTCGGTAGTAAGCTCCTCACTATTTATCCCACCCGGAAATTTTGTGTTCCACGGTGTGGGACTTTTGTTTGGGGTTTTACAACCTCCCCCACCTATATTTGCAACGTCCTCGTTGCGACATGGCACATCACTTCTTCCCAGTGACAGTGGTGGCTGCACGCTCCGGGTAGCCATTTCCTCCAACCTCCTGTAGGGGCGGCTCCACCTCTCGGGTAGCCTTTTCCACTGTCAGAGGGCGTTCGGCTCTGATACCATTTCTCAATTTATGCGTGTCATCCTTGCGCAGGGGCCATGCTAATCTTCTCTGTATCGTTCCAATTTTATCTGACATCTGATAAAATTGGAACGATACAGAGAAGATTAGCATGGCCCCTGCGCAAGGATGACACGCATAAATTGAGAAATGGTATCAGAGCCGAACGCCCTCTGACAGTGGAAAAGGCTACCCGAGAGGTGGAGCCGCCCCTACAGGAGGTTGGAGGAAATGGCTACCCGGAGCGTGCAGCCACCACTGTCACTGGGAAGAAGTGATGTGCCATGTCGCAACGAGGACGTTGCAAATATAGGTGGGGGAGGTTGTAAAACCCCAAACAAAAGTCCCACACCGTGGAACACAAAATTTTAAAATGGGCGCAACACGAGGACTTCCCAGGTGGTCACCCAACCTAGTACTACTCTCGCCCAAGCACGCTTAACTTCGGAGTTCTGATGGGATCCGGTGCATTAATCTTTCTCTTCCTCCGCCGTCCTAGCGGGTGCCACTGTCCATCCTCCAGTGGCTGCCTACGCCCTAGTGGGTGTTGTTTCCCACCCTCTGGCGGCTGTTGCCGCCCCAACGAGTGTCGCCACTCCAACAACTGCTGTCGCCTTAGCGGGTGCCGTCGCTCCCCTCTAGCGAGCAGTGCTGCACCTCAGGGGTCACCGCACCCTCCTGCGAGTGCCACCCCAACGGCTCTCATTCCTTAAAGGGTGCTGCCACACCCCTTTTTCATTCATAGGGTGTAGCCGCACCTCCCTTTTGGGCTCATCTTTCCCTAGGTGCTCTGTTTACCTTGGGTCCAACGTCTTCAACCCTTGCTTGATGGGGTTGGTTGCTTGAGTCTACACATGCAACCGAATTCCTTTATGTCTGTGTAGACCAAAGTTTCTAGTCTACAACCCTAGTCTTCTTCAACTGGCAACATGTCAAAAACCAAAGCGAATATCCCTGCCACATGCATCAACCGTGGTCCACTGTCGATAGTCAAGATGGATGGTTCAAATTACGAGTTATGAGCCATGCAGTTCATGAGCCTGATGAAGTCTATGGGTAAGAAGAACATTCTAACCCAAGAAGAGCCGGTAGAGCAAACAGGGACACATGCCTCGTGGGAGGCAGACGATGCCTACACACAAGTCTGGTTATCTAGTACATTAACACCAAAGATAACTAATGATGTTCTGCATAAACCCACTACAAAAACTATGTGGGACATTCTTGTCGCAACCTATTCACAAGCAAAGAATGAGACAAAGATTCTACAACTTCAACATGGCATTTTTACCATAAAGCAGAATAGACAACCTCTTCATGCACATTACATAACCCTGAGAGGGATGTTTGAGAGGCTTCACAGTTTTATGCCTCTCACTGCAACTCCTGAACAACAAAATACGTATTGGAATGCCACAATGGTGGGTGTGTTACTGGCATCACTAGATTCACAATACGAGATAGCTTCTTCCTAGATCTTGACAGATGCTACTATACCTCCCATAGAGGAAGCATTTTGTAGATTGAGCAGAATCAATGTGTCATCCCCTTTCCCAATGCCAAATTCATCTGCAATGGCACCCTCTCGAGGATGGGTAAGTAAGCATTTTGTAGATTGAGCAGAATCAATGTGTCATCCCCTTTCCCAATGCCAAATTCATCTGCAATGGCACCCTCTCGAGGATGGGGAAGTATATCTCAGTTCCATGGTCGAGGACTATGTGGTAGAGGAGGTCGAGCCCGTCTAACTTGCACCTACTGTCACGCTCTGGGCATACAGAGGAAACACGCTATTCTAAGCATGACTTTCCAGCATCTGTATGCATTGTGGAACATGGTTCAACTCCAATATCTTCATCCGAGCAGAGATATGGTGATTTTTTTCCTGTTTGAAGGATATCATGCCTCCTGTAAATTCCAGTGACACGTCTACCTTCGATGTAGCAGCTTTTACTAGAGCCAACACCCAGGTAACATTATTGCATCTATTTCTTGTCGTGGTCCTGATATTACAGAATGGATTATGGATTCCGGGGCAACACATCACTTGCGTGGTAATGGAGATATTCTTGCAACATATGGATAGAATCCTTCAAGACGAACTGTTGTCATAGCCGATGGGACTCACTTGACATCATCCATACATCTACAAAATGTGTTACATGCCCCAAATTTCTCTATGAACTTATTGTCCATCAATCATATTACTGGACATTTGAATTATCGTGCTAAATTTGATCCATCGTCTTTTGTTTTTCATAACATTCTAACTGGCAGGGTGATTGGCTATGACTGTGAGCAGGGAGACCTCTACAGACTGGTTCAAACTTCTTGTGCTGGACTATCTTCTCAATCCACCAGTTCTACTTCTTCGTTCACATGGTATCTACGTTTTGGTCATCTTCCTCTCCAGAAGTTGCATCATGTTCTTCTTCAAATCTCGCCCGAAGAATCCTTCAATTGTGAGGCATCTCAGTTGGGAAAGCATGGTCTGTCTTTCCTAGTCGTCAGAGTTGAAGCAGTCTCTCCCCTTTTGAGTTGTTCCTTATTTATATTTGGGGACCTAGTCGGGTTCCTGATAATCAGGGACAACGCTTTTATTTAGTTGCTATAGGTGATTTTTCTCGTTTGTCATGGGTGTTTCTGATGAGAAAAAGTCTGAGGTTGGGAACTTGATTCAAACCTTTTTCAATGAAGTTCGTAATATTTTTTCTTCTAATGTCAAGATTGTGAGGACTGATAATGCTTTAGAATTTTGTATTCATGTTCTGACTCGGTACTTCACCTCACTTGGTATAATTCATCAAAGAAATTGTGTTTACACATCTTAATAAAATGGTGTTGCGGAAAGAAAACATCGTCATATTCTTGATGTTGCTCGCACTCTTCTTGTCTAGAGTCATGCTCTTCACTCATTTTGGGGAGACGTTGTTTTTACAACATGTTACCTTATTAATCACATGCCATCACTTGTCTTGGTAGATAAGTTTCCCTTCTTAATTGTTTTCTCAGAGAAGAAATTGTTTGCTGTTGGTCCTCCTGTGTTTGGATCCGTTGCCTTTGTCCATAATTTTTCTCCTAGAGTCAACAAGCTCTCTCCTCGAGCTGTCAAATGTTTGTTTATGGGATATTCTAGGACTCAGAAGGGATGTAAATGTTGTGATCCCATGCACATGAAATGTTATATCAGTGCTGATGTTACATTTTTTGAGTCCGTATTGTTTTTCTCTCCAACAAGTGATCGGTTGACCCCCTAGACTCTGATATTGAAATATATATCTCTCCACCACCTATATCATCACCTCCAGTGTCACCAGCATCCTCACTGTCTCGGTCTCCTACGCCATCACCTCCATCATCCCCTATCTTACCATCCATTATCCCTATCCCACCATTCCACTTCATTACAATCGAAGACAACCTCCTGATCATGTTCATTGCACATCATCCATCATGCTTGAGGTATGTCCTGAATACAATACTTCTAACGATGGATCTGGAGATGTGTCTCAATAGGATATATTGCAGCATGGTGCAATGCAAGAGCTTCTTGAGGATACACCTGACGATCTTGATGTACATATTGCTATTCAGAAACAAATTTTTACTTGTGGATCATATCTTATTGCTTCTCAGGTGTCGTTCGATTACCTTACAAGAGACTTCATGCGATTTGTGGTTGCTCTGTCTACTGTGCATATTCCACTAACATATCAAGATGCCTTGCAAGATAATCAATGGCACAAATCAATGGAGGAGATGATCACTTTACAGTCCCGAGGCACTTGAACTTTGGTACCTGCACCTAGTAGGTCATCTGTGGTAAGCTGCAAACTTGTCTTTACTGTGAAGTATCACGCTGATGGGAGCCTTGATATGTACAAGGCCAGGCTGGTTGCACGAGGCTTTACTTGGACATATGTGGCGGATTATCTTGACACTTTCTCCCCTATTGCTCGACATTCAACCCTACGGGTTCTTGCCTTTGCAATGATACGTGATTGGCCATTGTTCCAGCTTCATGTTAAAAATGCTTTCTTATATGGTAATCTTCAAGAAGAAGTCTACATGCAGCAGCCTCCAGGGTTTGTTGCTGAGGAGTGTCAGCAAGTGTATAGACTCCATAAGGCAATATATGACCTTAAATAGAGCCCAAGAGCTTGGTTTCAAAAGCTCTCAGATTTGTTTGAGAAGCATGGGTTTAGAAGGTCGAATGCTGATCATTCTCTCTTTGTACAGAAAACCTCCGGAGGATTAGTGGTTATTATGGTATATGCTGATGATATATTGGGTGCAAGTGATGATAGTCAAGGCATAACAAGTGCGAAAGAATTTCTGGGCAATCGGTCTGTCACCAAAGATCTTGGCACCCTAAAATATTTTCTGTGGTTAGAGTTTGCTAGGAATCAGCATAGTGTTGTGACGATTCAAAGAAAGTATGTCACTGGCATGCTAAGTGAGACATGCATGCTTGGATGTCGACCAACGTCTACACCTATGGATCCAAGCATGAGATTGTATGACGATGGCGATACATATGAGGTAGAAAAGAGAAGATATAGAAAGCTAGTGGGAAAGCTTCTCTATATACCCATCACAAGAACCGACATCTCCTTTACAGTCAGTCGGGTTAGCCAATTTATGTAGAAACCGTGTCAGGTACATATGGATGCTATACATATGATATTAAGGTATCTGAAATCATCACCAGGTGCATGGATGCTATTCAGAAAAGGAGAAGATGCCACTATTTCAGCATGCACAGATGCTAACTACGTAGGTTTCCCTAAGGATAGGAAGTTCACGTCAAGATTTGCTATATTTGTTGGTGGTTCAATTGTTTCTTGGAAAAGCAAGAAACAGACCGTGGTAGCCAAATCTAGTGCTGAATCTGAGTACAGGGCTATGGCACAGGCTAGTACAGATACATAAGTGATGTGGGTTTAAGCAGTACTAGCTGATCTATACGTAGATGTGCCTCTTCCTATATAACTAAAACGTGATAATCAAGCCTCTCCATTCATTGCGAATAATCTTGCTTTCCATAGGAGGGCAAAGCATATTGAAGTTGACTGCCACTATATGAGACATGGTTCAAAAGGGCTTCATCTCCACGTCTCATGTTCTCAGGGGACGAGACGACATGCATCTTTACCATGGCAATGCTCAGAGGAACATTCCAGAAGTGTTCATCCAAGCCGAGCATTATTGATATCTATGCTCCATCTTGAGGGGGAGTGTAGAGATATATTTATGTTTATATATTATTTTCTCAGTTTTCTTTTCCTTTGGTTGTCTTATATAATTTACCCATATGTCTCTCTTCTATATAAGAGAGCCTAGGGTTCCATGGAATAACAAGTTGCTCAATTTTCCCAACAAGACATAAGATGGGTAGCGACGAATTGGTCACATTGTGGAGCGATGGTTTGACGAGGGCTCTTTAAGCGATCCGTTCCTAAGGCTTTTTGCATTGATGGTTGATCATGGGATTTCTGTGGGGGAAGCTTGACTAGATTGGGTGATGGGTCCTGGAATAAGACAGTCTAATAGGTGTTGAGAGATTTTGATAAATAAATTTTAGGTGTGGTTATATTTAATCCTAACCCTTTTAAATATTTGTAGATATATTATTGTTGATGATAAAGTGGAAAAGAATAACCTAGGCGCCTTTGTGCTTCGGGTCAAGTACTCCTAGGTGTTCCCTTCTGTCGAGAACGGGTTTCTACTAAAATCCGTGCGTTCTTGCTATTGCTTATTCATTTATGGTTTTCCACATGATAACTAGAATAAATTGATCGAGGATTGGATACTTCGTGGAAGTTTTATGTGTGATTGGTACATGTTGAGGCCATCCGAACAAACATGTATGTGAATCAAGACCTCTCATGCATTGAGGCCTCAAATAGTAGGATTGTTTATGGCGTCACAAAGATCTTAGTTTGAGGGTAATTGCCAAACTTTTTCCCTTGAAGTTAGACTGCATGAGGTGTTAGACTATGCTCTAGACTATTGCCTAAATTCATTATCAAATGGAGAGTGATTGACTAATCATCTATTCTGTGCATCTATTTTATTAGTGGTTGATCGAGCATTCCTTGGATAATCGGTGAATTGTGCTTTATGGGAAAAAAAGATTGATTGTGATTGATTAATTTCCTTGTTTTAGTCGATTATGACTACAAGGAGATTGATCGACCCTCTTTTTTTAATCGATCACTTGGTGCTATTGGTTTTTGTCTTGTTATCCATCACTTCTCTAATGAGTGATCGATGCAGTTGATGTTATGCTGGGCGACCATATGGACAACAATTCTTTGTGAAAAATGATCTTGGATAACTATTCTACTTTCTTGGCATTGAGCTTCAGACATGATTCTTTTTCTAGAGAAAATATGCTCTCGAGACACTAGAGGATGCATGTATTTTGGGATCCAATGCTCTAAATCCTTATTTATTTCGATTGATGTTTTGTGAAGGCCAGGCCTACCGATGAACCACGTTTTGAGGATACTAAGTAAAACATGGATATTGTTGGGTAACTCCTATACCTGGTTCACTAAACAAAAGATCAGATATGGTGACGAGGATGCTTTGACAGTTATGACAGGGCTTGAAGAGGAGGGTGGCTTTTTCAATAGATACTAGGGATGGCCTCTCGATCCCGATTTTGCAGTATGCCGACGATACTATTTTTCTCATCAAAGGTGGCACATGGGAGTGTAAGGCGATCACGACAGTCCTCGATATTATTGGAGATCAATCATGGCTGAGGGTCAATAAAGCTAGGTTGGCTTTGGTTCAATTTAATCTCTCTCCTGATCTAGTGCATACATGTGAAGAAGTTTTGGGCACTTCACGGAAGAATTTGCCTTTAACCTACCTTGGCTTACCTTTAATGAATGTGAGATTTTGGCATGTAGATTGGTTGCCAGTTGTTAAGAAGCTGGAGAAGAAGATGGCATGTTGGAAAGCTCCTTTCTTGTTGAGGGGTATGAGATTGGTCTTGGTGAAAGTTGTTCTGTTTGCAATTCTTGTATTTTTTTCTCTCGACGTAGACGGTACCTGTGGGCGTACATGTTTCTTCTGATCATCGTCTAGTGAAGGCAGGGGTCTTGCGTTAGCGGGTTGGGATGTGGTGACGAGCCTCACCAACGAGGGAGGTTTTTTGATTATAGGAGATATGAACAAGGCGTTGCTTTCGAAGTAGGCTATGGGGATATGGGGAGAGGGTAATGACTTGCTTTCTAAGTTGGTAAGAGACATATATGGTGTTCCATCTGGACTTTAGGCTCGGGCGGATGTGGTGGTATCATCGTCTACTTTTTGGAGGGGTGTCTGTTCGATGGTGCCTGAGATAACTTCCTCTCTTCGTCCTTTGCTAGGAGATGGAAAAGGGTTTTCTGGAGGGATGACTGGATGGAAGAGGAGGCATTGTGTGATTTGTTTCCGAGGCTCTTTGCTTTGGCTGCAAATAAGGAGGCAAAGGTGGCTGATGTTTGGGAGGGAGGGTTGTGGATGCCTACTTTCATGGTAGAGTTGTCAGAGCCGAGGTTGGGGGGTTTTGTGGCTTTGACAAGTAAACTGGAGAGAGCGGCTGGGCCTTTACGTGGGAGGGACTCGTAGTGCTGGGGTGATGGGATCTTTAATGTTAAAAGGGCATACGAGGTGATCTCTGGTTATGACGTGGTGGACGAAGAGGAGACATGATAGGACTGTGCCATGAATTGGGGTTGAAAAATCCCCATGAAGATTAAGGTCTTCATGTGGTTAATGAGAAGAGACCGAATTGTGACGGCAACTAGAAGAGTGAAGATCTTTCCATGTTGCGACGAAGCTTGCAGACGATGTGGTGAAGCAGTCGAGGACTTAGAGCACTTGTTCTTTAGATGCCCGTGTTCAAACGAGGTCTGGGCAGCTGCAAGTATCCCTGGCATCCAGTGGGATGGGGTGGCTTCTTTTTGGGATTCTTTTAGTAGCGATTGGCTAGGCTCCATCGAAGGCAGAACCAGAGTGCATGCCCATGTGGGGGCCATATTATTAAAAAATAAGAGGTTTTACTGTGAGAATGTAATTGAGCGTGCCAAAGCCCTTCTAGCGAATTGGTTCATGTAACCCGTGTTTATAATGATTAATTAATTCTTTAGATGGGCCTCTACTGGAGGTGCATCCCACCTTTTTTTTTCAAAAATAAAAATAAAAAGAAAAATAATCAAAAGATCAGATTCAGTGCTACTCATGCTAGTCATTATATGGAGAAGCCTTGGAACAGACAATGGCCAGTGTATGTCTTATTCTTAAGTATATAAAAGGCTCTCTAGTAAAGGTTTATACTTAAATAATAACGGACACCTACATTTCTCCACCTACTCTGATGCAGTCTATGTTAGCACTAAAGAACACATGAGACCTACTCATTGCTTCACAACTTTCTTGTGTAATAAGTTGGTGCCTTGGCATGGCGTATCAAAAAGCAATCGTTGGTTGCTAGATCTAGCGCATAAGATGAATGTTGAGCTATGATTTACACCACTTGTGACATGTATGGGTTGTCTCTCTTCTCACAAATCTGTTTTTGATCATCACTGTTGTTCTTATCTATTGATAACATGTTTGCTGCTATATCTCATCCGACTGTAATTCATGAGAGGATATAATACATTGAGGTTTACAGTCATCTATTCATCATGTATTCCCTGAAGGGAAGATTGTTATCCCATATATATCTTTCAGCTCCAACCTGGAGATATTTTCACGAAAGGGCTTCCAAGAACCGCCATGATTTTCTGTGACTAGCTAGGCATGATTGATATCTATGATCTATTTTCTGGAGAGTGTTATTTGTTATTCTAATTTTCTTTTTATCTTTCACATTTTTTTCTTGGACTATTATGTAATTCTCCGAACACTTTTACTATAAAACAAGTGTTTAATTTTAAGTGAATAAGCAAAGTCATTTTCTCTTACAATCAGAGATATTTCTTGCTTTCCTAATTGTTCTTTAAGGATATGATATTGCTGAAATATAATATGGTGTTCTGACTGCATTTATGGTTAATTGGTTATGCTGTCAAATTATAGAATTGATCTTTATAATCTTTTTATGTTGCTTTTGGAGGTAAAATTGTGTATTAAATGCTTTTTTCATGTTCAGGTTATTGGATTGGAGGATTTGGTTTAGGAGAAAGTATGGAAGAAAGGTCTACCCTTTTGCTTGCAGTGAAAGTAAGTACTTTTTGCTTGAAAGATGGACCAAAATGCTTGAGGTATTAGCAGCGAAGTTTACTTTTGGAGAAGCAAAGTCAAACATTTTTCGTGTTAAGTGGTATTGGCTAGATGGGTTTTTTCATACATTTTAATTTATCTTGGGTCATACCTGGACTTCTCCGCTGGCTGCTCTATAGATATTAGAATATATTTAGTGAATTTTCAAGCACCTTATATAGATGGTATGAGTGATAAATTCAGTTGCTGTTTGAGCCTCCTACATCTCTTTTAAATTAAACTTGTTACCTTTTTTATGGTAGGGTTTGACATCCCTGTTGCTGCACAATCTAATTGTGGACCTTCCTTAGTGAAACCTGTAGAGATATAATTGTTTACGTTATTTATTTCCTTGTTTTCATGCTGTCTCTTAATTTCCTGTACTTATGAATGTCTTATGTAATTTACCCATAGGTTACTCTCCTATATAAGGGAGCCTTGATTTCACGGAATAAACACAACTCTTATTTTTCTCCAACATGGTATCAGAGCGGCGGTCCTAGACCGGAGCTCTCGATCCGAAATCCTAACCCTACCAGCCGCCCCCCTTCCCTCTCTTCGTGCTGCTGCTGCGGCGCCTCATCAGCTGCGCCGCCTCAGTAGCACCGCCCCAGTAGCGCTGCCACCCCCTTTCTGCACGCGTGCCCCCGCGCATGCTCCTCGCGGTGCAGCCCCCCTTCCCGCGTGTGCTCCTCGTGGCGCAACCCTTCGTACGTTGAGCTCCTCCGTGCGCCGAGCCCCTTACGACCTAGCACTGTGCCCCCACGCGTGCTCGACCATCTAGTGCCGTGCTCGTAAACAGTTCCCTTGCATGCGGACCCTGTCCGTGCTCTGCGTCTAAGAAATCCAGAGTGGGGTCTTCGTTGGGGTAATGGATTTGAGTGCATAAGTCTACATATGCATTCAAATCCACGTATGGTTGGGTAGACATTGATTATTTGGTCTACAAAACCCCAGTTCTCTACATCCGACAATATGTCAGAAAGCAAAATTGATGTACGCGCTACAGGCGACTTCAGAGGTCTAACGCCTATTGTCAAAATGGACGGGACAAACTATAAACTGTGGGCTATGAAGTTCATGAGCATGATGAAGTCTATCGGTAAGAAACACATCCTTATCGAGGAGGAGCCGACTGAAAAGATTAGAGGAAATGCCTCATGGGAGGCGGATGATGCATATGCCAAGGTTTGGCTTTCAGGCACATTGGCAATAGAGATCGCCAATGATATACTCCATATTGCCAAGGTTTGGATTTCAGGCACATTGCCAAGGTTTGGCCTTCAAGAATCGAAATTGAGGGGGATTGACGATATTCTTTGGCGTTCCTTTGGGGCGGGTGTTCTGGATGAGTTTAGAGCGGTGGATGCGGACGGGGCGGTGGGGGGTTTGTTAATTGCGTGGCGTTCGGCGAATTTTTCATTCAACTCAATGCTTGTGGGGAGGCATATGCTATCTGTTGTGCTGGTGAGAGAAACCAATGCATTGTCGATCGCCTTATCCTGCATCTACGGCCCTGCTGTCACTTGAAGAGGAACGAGCTTTGGGAGGATTTGCATGCTGCAAGCTCTGCTTTTGAGTGGTTTCCTTGGCTCATTGGGGGAGATTTCAGCGTTACGCTCCATGCATTGGATCGTCCCCGATCGAGGGGTGGCCGGGACCTGGGCTCTCTCATGTTTGCAGAGGTGGTGGACTCTCTGGCCTTAGAGAATCTCGTGGCGAGTGATACTATTTACACTTGGAGGAATATAATTCCCGTTCTAGGATTGATCATTTTTTGGCTTCCAGTAAGATGATGGAGATGTTCCCTTGTTGCTCGGTTTCCTCGAGGCCCCCGCTCTTTTTCGGACCATTCGCCAATTCTTTGGGACTCTGGCGAGGTCCCTTTGATGAGGGCCTCTTTAGATACGAGAGGTGCTGGATTCCTGAGGCGAGTTTCAAGGATGTCGTGACGGGGCACTGGGCTTAATCGCATTTTGTGGGGTCTGCGGCTTCCAGGTTGAACCAGAAACTTATTTCCCTGCGGAAGAAGCTGGCTCTTTTCAAGAGGGAGTCGAGGTTGGCGAGAGTCGCGGACCAGGGATGAGGCTGTTATTGCTCAGTTCGATGTGTTGGAGAATGAGAAAGAGCTGTTGCCTGACGAGCTTCGTGAACGTGCTATTGCGCAGAAGCGTGTTGCGGCGGAGGACAAGAAGCGGGCTTCTGAGTTGAGGCAGCGATCGAGGGTGAAATGGATCAAAGAAGGAGACACAAACAAGGCTTTCTTTCACCGTGTGGCTAGTGGAAGGAAGCATGTAAATGCGCTTCGGTCTATTACCATTAATGGGGCGACAATTATGGGGATAGAGAAATGGGGCGTGCAATTGGTGAGTACTTCAAGAGCTTCATGGCGAGGCAGTCCCGAGGACTTGGCGCTGGCTGGGGCTTGGGGCTCCATCTGTATCAGTGACGGATTGTGAGATGTTGACTAGGCCGATCTCCCTGGAGGAAACTAAAGCGGCCATGTGGGAGTTAAATGACGATGGGTCCTCGGGCCCTGATGGCTTCTCCGTGGCATTCTATCGAGATTTCTAGGAGGTGATGGGTGAGGATGTTTTTGAGGTTGTGACCGAGTTCTGCACATGGAAATGAGGGGTTCGATCGGATTAATAGGGCCATCTTGCTGCTTATTCCTAAGTCCCCCGCGATCGAGAATATTGGGGATTTCCGCCCAATCTCGATGTCTAAACTGCATATATCTAATTGTGGTCAAGGTGTTGGCTCGAAGGCTCGCTCAGGTCCTTGGATCGATTGTTTCTCCGATCCAGGCCGCATTTATTCGGGGCAGACAGATTTCTGATTGCTCGCGGTGGCCTCGGAGTTGGTTGCGGATTGGAAGAGCTCTGGGAAGTAGGGAGTGCTTTGGAAGATCGATTTTGCCAAAGCATATGACAGCCTTGAGTGGAGCTTCTCGTGGTCGGTTCTGAGAAGACGTGGTTTTCCGAGCTTTGGATTTCTTGGATGCGGCAGTGCGTGATCCACTGTATCCTCTGTCTTGATTAACGGTCGTATGGAGGGGGGCTTCTTCCAACCGAGGAGGGGGCTGCGCCAGGGGGTGCCTCCTGGCCCCTCTCCTGTTGTCGTGGCGGCTGATGTCTTGGCTCGTATGGCTGACCGGGTCATTGATGCCGGGCTTTCGAAGGGCTTCTCTAAGGGGAACCTTTCCGTGCCCTTGGTTCAATTTGCGTATGACACCATTTGCTTCATTGAGGGAGCGTTTATGAGGTCTCTGGCATGGCGATGACCCTTGATCTGTTTAGTGAGATGTCGGGTTTGTCTATGAATGTGAGTAAATCCAAGGTTATTCCTTTTGGAATGACGGAGGTGCTGGCGATCGAGTGCGGTAGGATTCTGGTTCTCCTCCGGGCGAGCTTCCTATTGGGTACCTTGGTCTTTCGCTGGTGGTTTGGAGGGCCAGGCTTCAGGATTGGCTTCCGGTCGTCAAAATGGTGGAGGCGCGCCTTGCTGGGTGGCGTGCGACCCTGCTGTCGAAGGGGGTCCGGCTTGTTCTTCTCAAAGCGGTGCTATCCTCTATCCCGGTGTTCTTCTTGTCGAATCGTCGTATGCCGGTTGGGATCCGCAGGCGTATTGAAAGTTGTATGCGTAGGTTTCTGTGGGAAGAAATGGGGAGTTGGGGGTTGGGATTCACTTTGTGGCGTGGGATGAGGTGTCCAGGGGGAAGCAGGAAGGGGGTTTGGGCGTGAGGCATTTGGAGATTGTTAATGATGCCTTTTTTCTCAAGTGGGCGAGTAGGGTATGGGGCCAGGGTGGAACTTTTTTTACAGATATATTGCGGGAGATCCATGGGGTGGGCAGGGCGGGGAGGGGCGGGTGGTTGGTGCTCGTACTTCGTGTTGGCGTGGGGTGCAGGAGGTTTTCAAAAGGCATAGATCGCTGTTTAAGCCGGTGCTGGGGACATGGAGAGTCGTTTATTTTCTGGAAAGATAGTTGGTTGGGAGGGGATCCTTTGAGTGTTCGTTTCCCGCGTTTGTTTGCGCTGGCGGCTGACAAGGATGCCTCTGTCGCCTCTGGCGGATGGGTGTTGGTGTCCGCGCTTCGTGGTGAACTTCTCGGATCAAAGGCTTGAGGACTTTCTTTCCTTCTCGACGCCCTCGATGCTGCTGGTAGACCATCCGATGGCGGGACCACTGGGACTGGAGGGACGGCATCTTCTCAACGCGTAAGGCCTATGGGGCGCTGGCTCTTACACCGAGGTGCGTTCGGCCTTCTTGGTGCGAGATTGTTGGTTCTTCTAGGGGCTGAGGTTACCTGAGCGCCTTGGCTTTTTCTTATGGATTTTTCGCAGGAGAAGGTTATTAACGAGAGATCGCTGCGCTAGATTATTGGCCCAATGTTTCCAACCTCTGCGGCTCTGCGATTCGGCGGTGGAATCCTTAGAGCACTTATTCTTCGACTGCCCCACGGTAAGAGGGGTGTGGGAGGAATCTGTTGTGGATTGGGTGAGAACGGATGACATGGAGGCATTCTGCGACTCCTTGGTTCGTAACAGAAACAGGGAAAGAAAAGAGCTATTGATTCCGGTGGCGAGACTCCGGGCGATTTGGCTTGGGCGAAATGAGGCCATCTTCTCAAGCCAACGCTTTTACAAGGAGAACGTGCTTAATCACAACGCGAGATGGTGGAGTGGGGCGCGGTTAGATCTTACCTCTTTTTTTGGCTTGGTTGGAGGTGTGTTGCCTCTTTGTATAGTTTCTTTTCCCTCTTGTTTTTGTACACCCGTTTTCTTTTCACTTTGTCTAATATATTGGGGTGAACACCGCTGAGTGTCTCCTCGTTTTTTGGTGACTTCAAAAAAATGATATACTCCATCGGCCTACTGTCAAGACGATGTGGGATATTCTTGCTACCACTTATTCCCAATCAAAGAACGAGACCAAGATCCTACAACTCCAGCATGATATTTTACTATCAAGCAGAGTGGGGCGACCACTTCGCTCGCTTTATACATTGTTGCGTGCGATGTTTGAGAAGCTCTATAGCTTCATACCTCTCACATCCACTCCTGAGCAGCAGAAGACGTATAGGAATGCCACCATGGTTGGTGTATTCCTGGCAATCCTAGATCCCGAGTATGAAGCGGCTCGCTGTCAGATTTTGGCAGACTCTACTATTCCTCCTATAGAGAAAGCCTTTCGCAGGCTCAGTCGAATCAATGTTCCATCTTCTACTGACAGTCAGACGTCCTCCGCAATGGCGGCTTCCTGAGGTCGAGGATGATCTTCTCAGTTTCGTGGTCGCGGATCTGGGGGAGAGGAGGTCGCATTCGTCAGCCATGTAATTTCTGCCATCATCCGGGACATACAGAGGATACATGCTACTCCAAGCATGGATTCCCTACCTCTGCTCGAGTGGCTGAACAGATTGAGCCCCCAGCTGCTTCCTCTCTAGATCAACTTTTTGAGGATCTTGTAGCATGTTTGAGGGGTATTATTATTATACCTCCTTCCGGCTTTGTGACATCTTTGTCAGCCCCTGAGAGTCATTCAGATGTAGCTGTTTCAACCTCCTCCAGTACCTCAGGTAGCACTTATGCATTCACTAGTAGGAGCGGACATGATACTATAGAACATATTATGGACTCCGACACCATACATCATTTGCCTGGAGATAGGGGTCAACTTACGGCCTACAAACAGGTTCCCCAGGGATGAACTCTGGTTATTGCAGATGGGACGCATTCTCCGATTACTGGACAGGGAGAGATTAGCTTGACACCATCTATGCATCTACAGAATGTGTTGCATGCATATATATTTCTCTATGAATTTATTGTCTATTAGTCATTACGAATGACTTACATTGTCGAGCTATTTTGACCCATCCTCTCTTGTTTTTCAAGACATCCTTACGAACAAGGTGATTGGCTGTGGTCGTGAGCAGGACGGTCTCTATCGCCTCGTTCGAACTCCCTATGCCGGACTCTCCTCTCTATCTGTTGGGCGTATCTCGCCATTTCTCTTGGCATCTGCGATTTGGTCATCTCCCGCTCCAGAAATTGTCGTATTCTGCCTCAAATCTTGTCTCACGCACCCTTTCAATGCGAGGCATGTCAGTTGGGAAAGCATCATCGCTCTGCCTTTCCCAATTGTCAGAATCGGAACAGTATCTCCATTTTTGAGTTGTTTCATATAGATATTTGGGGTCCTAGTTGTGTTCCTGATCACCAGGGGCACATGTTTTATCTAGTTGCTGTGAATGATTTCTCACGTTTATCTTGGGTCTTCTTATTAAAGAATAAATCTGAAGTTGGAGATGTTATCTACAATTTCTTAACCAAAGTTTAAAATGTCTTTTCTGCTTCTGCGAAAATTGTGCGAACTGATAATGCCTTGGAATTTTATATTAATAATCTCTCTCGTTATTTATCAACCATGGGATTTTTCATCAAACATGTACCTATACTTCCCAACAAAATGGTATTGCAGAAAGGAAGCATCGTCATTTGCTTGATGTTACATGGACGCTTCTCATTCAGAGTCATGCTCCTCGTTCCTTTTGGGGCGATGCAATTCATCAACATGCTATCTTATAAATCGCATGCCCTGCATCAAGTCTTGATCAGTCTTGGGTGAGAAAATACCATTCTCACTTGTTTTTCTGATAAAGAATTCTTCTCACTCACTCCTCGTGTGTTTGGGTCTGTCACCTTCGTCCACCAGTTCTCTCCAGGTATTGACAAGCTCTCTCCTAGAGCTGTCAAGTGTGTCTTTGTTGTGTACTCCAGGACACAGAAAGGATACATGTGTTATGATCGAATGCATAAGAAGTATTACGTTAGTGTCGATGTCACCTTTTTTAAGTCTGTGATGTATTTTACTCCTACATGTGATCGGTTGATGTCTTCAGATAATGGTGATAACATATATATGCCACCACCACCATTACCTCCCACACCTCCACCACCACAACCTTCTTCCCTACCATCACTTCCTATACAATCCCAGTTCCACCATTACCACACCACTATACCCACCGGCCTGTTTCTGCTCATGGTCACCGCTCATCATCCACCACACGTGAGGTATGTTCTGATAATACAGTTTCTAATGATGGGTCTAATGGTCTACCTGAGAAGGATTCTTTACAGGGAATAGATGTAGAGGTTGCAGATTCGAACCTACCTGTAGAGACTTATTTATGTTGTGTACTGTTTCATATTTTCTATTTATCTATTGTACGTCTCTGTAATTTACCCAAGGGTTCTCTCCCTATATAAGAGACCCGAGGGCTCTATGGAATAATTATCAGAGTATCGTTTTACCCTAACATGGTATCAGAGCCCTAACCCTAACCTAGGGTTCTCTCCACCGCCGCCCCCCCCCCCCCCCCCCCCGCGCCGCCCAGCGGCCTCTCCAGCCTCTCCCGCCGCCCGTAGGACCTCCAAGGTCCCGCCGCCTCTCCACCGGGCCTCCCCTAGCCGCCGCCCAGCCCCCCCCCCCCCCCCCCCCCCCCCCCCCCCCGGCGCCGCCCAGCCCCCTGCCGTAGCCGTCCAGACCCCAGCTGTAGCCGGGACCCACCCAGCGACCCGGCTTCCAGCCCCCCCGGCCTCCAGCTTGCCGCCGGGACCTCCCTAGTCGCTGTTTCTACGTAGTAGAGGCTTTCAGAGCCTCTACTCGTCACCGGGGTGCCACTTCTTCCCCCGGTCTCGGATAGATGTTGGATTCAAGTGCATAACGTCTACATATGCACTTGAATCCTAAAAGGTCTTGGTAGACACCATTTTCTTGGTCTATCAGTGGTTGTTCTTCTCCGGCATTATGTCAGAACAAAAGCTCGACATGCCCGCCATAGGTGCTTTCAAAGGTTCGGCACCAATCGTCAAAATGGACGGGACAAACTACGAACTGTGGGCGATGCAGTTCCTTAGTCTCATGAAGTCGTGTGGTAAGAAGCATATTCTTACCGAAGATGAACCGCCGGAGAAGACAGGGATCTATGCCTCGTGGGAGGCTGATGATGCGTACGCCAAGGTTTGGCTCTCAGGTACGCTCACGTCGGAGATAGCGAATGATGTCCTTCACCAGCCCACCGCCAAGGCGATGTGGGATATTTTGGCCATGACGTACTTACAGGTACGCAACGAGACGAAGATGCTCCAGTTGCAGCACGACATATTTACCACGAAGCAAAATGGGAAGCCTCTTCATTCCCTGTACACGTCGCTTCGTGGAATGTTCGAGAAGCTCTATAGCACCATTCCACTCACAGCCACGCCGGAACAGCAGAAGACGTTCCGGAACGCCACTATGGTTGGCGTATTACTCGCTGCCCTTGACCCGGAGTACGAGGCAGCACGATCTCAGATCCTAGCAGATGCCACCATCCCGCCGATAGAAGAGGTATACAGGAGGCTCAGTCGAGTTCCTGTTCCATCCAGTACAGCGACTACATCTCCATCAGCAATGGCAGTTTCCAGGGGACGTGGTGCTTCGTCCTCATTTCGTGGCAGAGGAAGTGGTTGACGTGGTCGTGGAGGTCGCATTCGTTCAACGTGCACTTTCTGTCGCCGTACGGGTCATTCGGAGGATACATGCTATTCTAAGCATGGCTTTCCTCCTTCTGCACGTGTAGCTGATCATTCTCAGGGTCCATCTGCATCTACTCCAGATCACAGGTTCGAGGAGTTGGTGGCACGACTTCGTGATATCATGCCACAATCGTCGTCAGAGGGTGCTGAGGTTTCTGATGTTGCGGCTTCAGCCTCAGCTAGTTCATCTGCCTCAGCCAGTGCCTCAGGTAGTTCTTCAGTTTCATTTACTAGTCATGATCTCACAGGATGGATTGTCGACTCCGGAGCTACTCATCATCTATGCCGTGAGAGAGATATTCTGCAGTCTTACAGAGCTGTTCAGCCTGGTCGCTCTGTACTCATTGCTGATGGCACTCATTCCCCTATCATTGGTCAGGGGGAGACGGCTTTGCTTCCCTCTATGTACTTACAGAATGTGCTACATGCTCCAGAATTCTCTATGAATCTCTTGTCGATTAGCCAGATTACACGTGATTTGCACTGTCGTGCTATTTTTGATCCATCGTCTGTTATTTTTCAGGATATACTAACGGGCAGGGTGATTGGCTGTGGCTCTGAGCACAATGGCCTCTATCGTCTCGTCCGTACCTCTTACGCTGGCGTCTCACTGCATTCCCAAGGTTCCGTTCTCCGTACACCTGGCATCTTCGGTTTGGTCATCTACCACTGCAGAAAATGCGTCATCTCCTGCCTCAGATCTCTCCGAGTTCCTCTTTTCGTTGTGAAGCGTGTCAATTAGGGAAGCATCATAGGTCTAGCTTCCCCAGTCGTCAGAGTCGGAGCAGTAGCTCCCCGTTTGAATTATTTCATATAGATATTTGGGGTCCAAGTCGTGTCCCGGATCATCAGGGGCACAGGTTCTATTTGGTTGTGGTTGATGATTTTTCAAGAGTTTCCTGGACTTTTCTTCTGAAAAATAAATCTGAAGCAGGAAATGTTCTTCAAAATCTTATTAATGAAATTCAGAATGTTTTTTCATCTGCTGTTAAGTATGTGCGTACTGACAATGCCTTAGAATTCTGCACTCGCTCTCTTGCTAGTTTTCTTTCTTCTAAAGGCATCATTCATCAAACAACATGTGCTTACACCTCTCAGCAAAATGGGGTTGCTGAACGAAAACATCGACATTTTCTTGATATTGCTCGCACATTACTGATTCAGAGTTGTGCTCCATTATCTTTTTGGGGCGATGCCATACTTACAGCATGCTATCTGGTCAACCGAATGCCTACAACTGTTCTTGGGGAAAAGTCCCCGATCTCTGTTCTTTTTCCCGACAGAGACTTGTTTAACCTTACACCTCGGGTCTTCGGCTCTGTTGCGTTTGTCCACCGCTTATCTCCGGGACTTGATAAGCTCTCTCCTAGGGCTATCAAGTGTGTTTTTGTGGGTTACTCCAGAACACAAAAAGGATACCGTTGCTATGACCCTATCCATAACAAGTACTATGTGAGCGCAGATGTTACATTTTTCGAACCTGTCATGTACTTCTCCCCTGCAGGTGACAGACTGGTCTCCTCCACATCACCAGATTCCACTGTCTATGTTCCTCCACCTCCAAGTCTGGGTCAATCCTCTACTCCACCAAAACCATCACAACCACCACCACCACCCCTGCCACCACCTCCAGTTGTCCCTTTCACTAAGTTCTATTCGAGACGAACAGGTCCTGCTCAAGCTACAAGTCAACCATCCAACACGCCTCAGGTATGTTCTGATATTAACACTAATGATGGGTTAGATAATGCACCTGTGCAGGAGCCTTTTGTACAGGAGGAAGATCAACCAGTTAGCACGACCCTGGATGATTTGGACCGACCCATTGCTCACAGGAAGCAGCGGAGACAGTGTGCCTCCTATCCCCTTGCCTCTTACGTCTCCTTTCATCGTCTCACTGGGGATTTCCAGAGGTTTGCAGCTGCAGTATCGTCAGTAGAGATTCCACGTACATATCAGGATGCCATGAAGACTGAATGCTGGCGTTTAGCAATGGAAGAAGAGATGTGTGCCTTGCGATCTAGAGGGACTTGGTCTCTTGTCCCCATTCCTCCAGGTGCATCCGTGGTGAGTTGCAAATGGATATTTACGGTAAAATATCATGCGGATGGTCGTCTAGACAGATACAAGGCAAGGCTCGTGGCACGAGGATTTACTCAGACATATGGGGTTGATTATTTGGATACTTTCTCACCGGTGGCGAGACACACTACTCTACGCATCCTTATGTCTGTTGCTGTGGTACGTAACTGGCCGATTTTCCAGCTTGATGTTAAGAATGCTTTCTTGTATGGTGACCTACAGGAGGAAGTCTACATGCAGCAGCCACCCGGGTTTGCTGCTGAGGGGGAGACTCAGATGGTGTGTAGACTTCATAAGGCTATCTATGGCCTTAAACAGAGTCCTCGGGCATGGTTCCAAAAGCTCTCCCAGCTTATGGAACAACAGGGGTTCAGAAGATCAAATGCGGACCACTCACTGTTCGTCCTGAAGACTCCTAGAGGTACTATTGTCGTTATGATATACGTTGATGACATATTGGTCACAGGAGATGATGCTCAGGGGATTGAGAGAACCAAGTCCATGTTGGGGAGCCAGTTCATTACAAAGGATCTAGGCACAATACGTTACTTTCTGGGGATAGAGTTTGCAAGAAATGCACAAGGAATGGTGATGACTCAAAGAAAATATGTTACAGATTTGCTAGTTGAAACAGGAATGACTGGATGCAGACCTTCAAGTACACCTATGGACCCGAGCATGAAGCTGTACGATGAGGATACCGAGGAGGTGGACAAGAGAAGGTACAGAGAAATGGTGGGTAAGCTCTTATACATTACCATAACTCGACCAGATATTGCCTTTGCAGTAAACCGGGTGAGTCAATTCATTGAGCAGCCGAGGCAAGTTCATATGGATGCCGTGCATATGATATTGAGATATCTGAAGTCTTCCCCAGGCACAGGGTGCTATTTAAGAAAGATACAGATCTGTCTATTTCAGCCTGCGCAGATGCAGATTATGCAGGATGTCCAAGGGATCGTAAGTCTACTTCTGGATTTGCTATCTTCATAGGAAGCTCCTTAGTCTCTTGGAAAAGCAAGAAGCAGACTGTTGTGGCGAGATCCAGTGCCGAATCCGAGTACAGAGCCATGGCTCAGGCAACCACGGAGATGATGTGGGTTAAAGCAGTCTTAGAAGATCTGAATGTTGATGTCCCCTTGCCTATGAACCTTCAGTGTGATAATCAGGCAGCATTATTTATTGCCAACAATCCAGCCTTCCATGAGAGAACAAAGCACATCGAGGTGGATTGTCATTATACTAGGGACATGATTCAGAAGGGCTTCATTTCCACGTCTCATGTCAGTTCAGAGGACCAGACGGCTGACATATTCACTAAGCCATTGCTCAGAGGACCTTTCCAGAGATGTTCGTCCAAGCTGAGCATGATAGATATCTATGCTCCATCTTGAGGGGGAGTGTAGAGACTTATTTATGTTGTGTACTGTTTCATATTTTCTATTTATCTATTGTACGTCTCTGTAATTTACCCAAGGGTTCTCTCCCTATATAAGAGACCCGAGGGCTCTATGGAATAATTATCAGAGTATCGTTTTACCCTAACACTACCTATTGCACTTCAGAAGCAGAAGCGTAGCTGTGCGTCATACCCTATAGCTTACATGATCTCCTTTGATCGCTTGACTGACGATTTCAGGAATTTTGCAGTTGCACTATCTGCCGTGGCAATTCCTAGGAAATATTAAGAGGCTCTGAAGGACAACCGATGTCGTTTGGCTATGAAAGAAGAGATATATGCTCTTCAGTCGAAAGGTACTTAGAGGCTCGTTCCAGTTCCTACTGGAGTGTCTACAGTAAGTTGTAAATGGGTGTTTACAGTTAGCATCGACAGATACAAAACGTGCTTTGTTGCACGAGAGTTTACTCAGACATACAGGGTGGGTTATCTGGACACCTTTTTACCAATTGCTCGTCATTTCACCTTACAGATTCTTCTCTCGGTTGTTGTTATTCGAGACTGGACGTTGTTTCAGTTAGATGTCAAGAATGTATTCTTGCATGGTGACCTTCAAGTGGAAGTCTACATTCAACAACCACCTGGATTTGCTGTTGAGGGGAGTGTTTATAGGTGCGTAAACTTCATAAGGCTATTTATGGCCATAAATAGAGTCCTAGAGCTTGGTTCCAGAAGCTCTCAGGCATATTTAAGAAACATGGGTACAAACGTTCGAATGCAGCTAATTCCCTTTTTGTACAGAAAACATCCACATGCATGATGGTGTATGTGGATGATATTCTCATTACATGAGATGACATGCAAGGAATCAAGAGGGCAAAAGAACTTCTGGGTCGTGAATTTGTTACAAAGGATCTTGGAGCTCTTAGATATTTTCTTGGACTGGAATTTGCCAGAAATCAACAAGGGCTTGTGATGACCTAGAGGAAATATGTCACTGACTTGCAAAGTGACACGGGTATGCTTGGATATCGACCTGGCTACACACCCATGAATCCAAACGTGAAACTATATGATGATGATACTGATGAGGTTGATAGGAAGAGATACAGAGAGCTGGTAGGAAAGCTTTTTTATGTTACTATTGCCAGACCCGATATTTCTTTTGTTGTTAGTTGGGTGAGCCATTTCATGGAGCAACCACGTCAGATCCATATGGATGCTATACATATGATACTCATGTATCTTAAATCATCTCTAGGCGCTGGTATACTGCTTAGAAAAGTCAAGTAGGTCACCATCTCAACATGTGATGCAGGATGCCCAAAGGATAGGAAATCCACCACTGGATTTGCTGTATATGTTGGAGAGTCCCTTGTCTCATGGAGGAGCAAGAAGCAAACAATTGTAGCCAAATCTAGTGCTGAGCCTGAATATAGGGCTATGACCCAGGTTAGTACAAAAATGATGTGGGTTCGAGCTGTTCTTACATATCTATATATAGAGGTTCCCTTTCCTATGGCATTGGAATGTGACGATCAGGCTGCTATATTTATTAAAAATAATCCAGCATTTAATAAGCGCACCAAGCATATCGAGGTTGATTGTCATATACGAGATATAATTCAGAAGGGTTTTATTTCTCCATCTCATGTCAGCCCAGGGAATCAAGCTGTAGATATCTTCACCAAGGCCTTACTCAGAGGACCTTTTCAGAAGTGCTCGTCCAAGCTGAGCATGATCGGCATCTATGCTCCATCTTGAGGGGAAGTGTAGAGATATAATTGTTTACATTATTTATTTTCATGTTTTCGTACTGTTCTTAATTTCCTGTACTTATGAATATCTAATGTAATTTACCCACATGCTACTCTCCTATATAAGAGAGCATAGAGTTCACCGATTAAACACAACTCCTATTTTTCTCCAACAAAACAGATGGACATTTTTCTGCTTTTCTCTTTAAGCTTTTCCATGCTTTTCTTTTGATATGTTTTTCCTGAATGTACAGGAGAACATACCCGAGGAAAAGCTGTGCGAAATTTCTGGACTTGGTCTCCCAGGTAATGTAACATATGACATATGTTGAGATAAGAAAGTTCTCTTTTTGAGATCTCATAGTTTTAGCAATATTTGTGATCAGTTTTACGTTATAGAGAGAACATTGTGGATAACTGTCACGAGCATTCGCCTTTCACTTTCATTTTTTTTGTTTTATACCTTATAAGGTTTCGATGTTCAGACCAATTATTGAAGAATCTAATATATAATACAATCTAATTACTACCACCTCTCTGCGTAGTATGAATTTGGGTTTTTTATTTGCACTATCATAGTTGCATGCTAACACTAGAAGTTGCTCACAGTTTCTATGTAGGCACCTTGGGTGTTTTCTCTTTGTTAGGAGAGTTGTGTATATGCCACACATCTGTGGAGATTGTTTTGTACCACATGGATGACCCCACCACACTTATTGATCATTCCAATAGAAGATGGGGCCCTTTGCGGCCTTCTTCTTCTCTGTTTTCATCCCGCTCCTTGGAGATCAGAGTTCCACGTAAATCCAAGTTTTGTTCCTTTTCTATCTTTTATATTTTTGCATGGTAACAGAGCGAGTGGAATCCAGATTTGATTCTATTTCGACTATTATTTTATTAATGTTATGGAAGTGCTGAGTTTTTTAATTTGATATCTCGCTGGATGGTAGAAACGTGCCCACTGCACAATTTGCATGGTGGCAGGGCTCCTAGGAGGATATGGCCCAGGATCTTTGAAGCCTAGCAGCGAAAATGGGTTTCTTCCGAACTCTATTAAAAACATCATTAACCATCACGTTCTATGGTAGAACAAGTCAAGGTGACAACACAACAAGAATGCTTCTATTCAATGCCCATTGGCCAGTTGCAAACATCGACCTCCTGCATCAGCCCCTAGCAACACCTTCAGATCAGGTCCTTGGCGGCAATCAGCCCACCATCTTTGGAAGTGAGATCAATGACTCTTGAAGCAACTGCCATGATTTTATTCAAAGTACGATACGAGCGCAAGACGTTTGCTCAATGGTGTGCTGTACCATACGAGCGACCTGTGATATGAAGGTCGCAACGGATGTCATCGAAGAAAAAAAAGAGCAGCGTATAGGTTCCCATTTGAATGCTAATGGCAGCAAAGATGGAAAAAGATGATGGATATGTTGGCACCATTTATAGTTATAATTTTTCTCTATACGGGTCTAACATTGCCCAATATTAAAAAAAATTAAAATAGTGACCAAGTTACAAAATACATAGGAGGATGGAAGCTTGTGAAGAAAAAGCAAGTGGACTAATAAGGCTAGAGTTGCTTGCTTGTAACAAAAAAAGTTGTTGAGTTATTGGAGAAAAAGATAAAGAAATGGTGAGCCTTCTCCCACCTTAAAGTAGGGACGGCTACATGGATTCTTTCTAAAATCCATGTTAAACGATCCGACTATTTTTATGTTGGTTGTCAGCTATCTAACACAACTCCCACAAGGATGATTTGTACCATAGTCTTTTGGGTGGTAGGCACACTGCACTACTACTAGACCATTGAAGTGGGTCCATAAAATTCATGAGAAAAAGATGAAAAGCCCACAAAAAAATTGAGGGCATAGGAAATGGGGGGGGGGGGCGGTTGGATCGAAAATTAAAAAAGAGAAGGAAATGGTGAACTGTTGGAAGAAAAAAAGAGCCACATTAAAATTTGCAGGTTTAAAAACTACGACACATGTGAAATAAGAAAAATAGGTGTAAAAAGGCGATTGAAAAAGAGTGCTGTAGAGAAGATAGAGGCCTATCTTTTTTTATCTTACGTGCTTTGGCTCAAAGAAGCCACAGTTCAGTTAGAAGGGGAATACAAAACGGAAAAAATGGTCAATGAAAACAAATGATGACATGATAAATTGAGGGAAAAATTGAAAGACCGAAAAAGGGAATATTTAAATAAAAAGGAAATTGTTCACACACAAACAAGAAGGGAAGGTTTTGAGAAAAAATAATCAATAGTGTAAAAAAAGGAAGAAGAAGAATGAGAAAAAGAGAAAACTCCTACATGGATATGGAAGGGTAGGGGGAGCATTATTGAACTCCTCCATAATATGTATGAGGCACACATGTGACCATTTGTTGAAGAGGTAATTATACTCATGAATTGGGATTTGAGTCTGATGTGGACAACTTATAAGATCATTAAAGGAGGTTCGATACATAGAAATCCATAGGGATTCTGAAGAAAAGATCCCATTCTCTTAGCCAATGTATGGAAGATGCCTAATTTTAGGCTCTCTTTCAAAGAGATCCATTAAATTGGCTTTACGATGAAGGCAATTGTTCATATCTTCATTTGTTTGCAGATGTAGCTTCGTTGAGAGTTATTTCATATATACTTATTTATTTCATCTCTATTATGTATTTTGCCATTTAGGGTCTCCCTCTCTATGTAAGAAAGCCTTATGGGTCTCATAATAAACAAGTCTATTATTTAATTTCCATATGATATCAGAGTGGCAGTCATAAACTGGAGCTTGATATCCTCGCACCCTAGACCCATAGGTTAGCTCCCTTCTCTCATGTAATCAGGCATCACCATTGCCATCCCCGTCCACTGGTTTCACCTCTAATCTCTTCCACGGTGTTGTCTGCATCATCTACCACTACTACAAGAATGCTAGGCGCCTTCATGGCACTGCTAGCGGGTTTAACATCACTGCTAGCACCCTGATACTATTGGTGGTCCTAGCCGCATTCTTGCGGTATCCTAGCATCACTATTGTAAAAATAGGCCGACTAGACCGACTAGTCAGTCCGACTAGTCGAGTCGGTGGGGTAGCCGACTCGACTAGGCCTAGTCGGCCATTAATCAGTCAACCCGACTAATCAGGCCGACTACTCGGCCGACTTTTGCATAGAGGTTTGTTATCTTTTTTATTTTTTGCTTTTTTTAAATCAAACTTATTCTAATATGCTTAATGTTATATTTAGAGTCAATTACTCCTTTTGTTTCATTATAATATAATAGAAAATGTTCAAATCTAAGCAAATATATAAGAATATATGTATAAAAAATGATTTATATTGCAAATACATAAGAATATATGTATAAAATGATTTATTTATTAAAAATAAATAAAAAATTCAAAACCGACTAATGGCTGACTAAATCCGATTAGTCGTTCGACTGCCGATTAATCCTTAGTCAGTGACCCCACGGACCGAGTACCGACTACCGCTTTTTGCAACCTTGCCTAGCATCGATAGTCGGGACTCTCACATCTTTTGTGTCGCCAGCAGACCCCCTTGGCGCCCGTTTATGCCACCAACAGAACCAAGTGCCCTTTATGTTGATTTCGTCATGATTTAGGGTACTCTAGCGGTTTGATTTTGAAGGTGTTGGGGGTGATTTCAGACTTACAAATCTCCTCATCCATCTTAGAGTACCGCCAAAGTTGATGGGAACGGTTGTGACATGGGTC
This sequence comes from Ottelia alismoides, assembly GCA_037367405.1. NCBI lineage: Eukaryota > Viridiplantae > Streptophyta > Magnoliopsida > Alismatales > Hydrocharitaceae > Ottelia > Ottelia alismoides. The sequence goes on along the minus strand of JAZKJV010010200.1, from coordinate 13,817 downwards.
TGCACATACAATCGGTTCCCTGTATGTTTGTGTAGTTACCTTTATATCGATCTACAACCCCATACTCGTCCTTTCCCACCTCCAACATCATGTTAGAGAACAAGGTTGGCTTATCCTTCTTTGGTGCTTTCACCTACTCTGAGACCAATTATGAGTTATGATCCATGCTGTTTATGAGCCTTATGCAGTACTACAATAAGGAGCACATTCTGATACTATCGGAGTTGATCGACAAGGCTATGGGCAATGCTTCTTGGAAGCAAGATGAAACACATACACATGTTTCTCTATATGGTATTCTCACTATAGAGATATACAATGATATTCTGCATCACTACTATGTAATGTAGGACATCATCGTTGCCATCTATTCTCAATCTCAGGTGAAGAATGAGGCAAAGGTCCTAAAGTTCCAGTATGCCATTTTCCCTGCCAAGTAGAGTGGCTGTCCTTTTCACACTTTCTACTCATCACTCAGGGACATGTTTGAGAAACTTTGTAGCTTCATGCCTTTGACCGCTTCTCCAGAGTCCAGAGTAGTAAAAGGCGTACTCGAATGCTACAATAGTTGGAGTATTTCTGATGGCACTTGACCCTATATGATGCCACACGGAGTCAGCTACTCGCAGGCGCGTATGTACCTCCCATAGAGGAGGCCCACAACAAACTCAATAGGATCACGGTTCCTCCTAGACTGCCTCTACGATGGTCACATCTTGCGACAATAACCATCCATCTCAGTTTAGAGAATGCAATGTCCATGGCAAAGTAGGTGAACACCCGCGTTAGCCATGCACCTACTATCACTGTTTCGGTCACTTCGTGTACACATGCTACTAGAAGCATGATCACCCCATGTCTTCCTGTATTGTCGAGTAGATTGAGCCTACTACCACTTCTACTGGTCATAAGTTTGATGATTTTGTCTCCCTTCTAAGGGAGATTACGACTCTTGCTATCTGCCCCACTAGTGCCCCTTTGGACCCTTTTGACATCGTTACATTAGGTTATGGTGGGAATTTTCGTACAGACTTGGTGTCTTATGCTTGTTTTCTCATCAATGATCCATATGAAAATAGTATCCCCAGTCCTCTTCAAAAATCATTTTGAGCCTTACTTCTTTTTTCCTAAAAATAAAGAAAACCATTCGATTTCTCGAAGTAAAGACATCAAAGACATGATAGAAGGAAATTTCTCGCTCCAAAATTAAGTAAAATAATTAGCAAGAGTGATGTAGCGTAAGTCAACATATAGGGCCGAATATTTATCTAATTTTGTCGGTCAATTTTATTTACGTTTATTTAAATTGTCATGTCTTTAATTAAATAAATGAGATCGCCTGTGATCTCAATAAATCAGTTAGAGTTTTTTGAATTTCAAATTAGGTAGTTAGTCGGTTAATTAGTTAGAGTCAGTTTAGGATAATTGGTTATCAATTAAATTAGTTTACTATTTTTGTAAAGTCATCCCTCCTATATAAAGGGACGAGGGTCCAATGTTTTTAGACAGTTCAGTGATATGAAAAATTGAGATTTATTCTCTATCTCCGCCTCTCTCTTTCTCTCTCCCACATGATCTTCACGTTTCTCTCCTCCATCCCCTCGTGTTCCTGACGAGCTTTCTCTTCTCAGCCCTTCCATTTCTTCTACCAAATAATCTCCACCGTTCAAAATATTATTTTCCGCCAACGTCAAAACCATTTTTGCATCAATTGGTATCAGAGCATGGCCTACAGATCGTCCTCACGATCTAACGATCCGTCCAGGCGTTCACGCCGACATGCGACGAAAGACTATCAGGCGTTGGAATGGAAACGACAAGCCGAAGAATTTTACAAACAGGACATGGACGCACGACGTAAGTTCTAGATTGCCCAGTCCAAATGTCGAGAGATAATGGCTAATCTCAAGGCTATGTGCGCCCTATCGAAGCCTCCAAGCACCGAACCCGAAGTTGAAGACGAAGATCTAGCCGTCAACGACGAACATCTCGCTGTCCACAAAGAAACGGCCGCTGTTCAGATCATTTCGGAATAAAAAAGCGACGAAAACGTGGCTGTCCAGGTAATCTCATACCTGCAAAACCCCCCGGAATCGACAAACGCCTCATCGGCAGCCCTGCCGCCAACCCCCGCTGCAGCCCCGACCCCCCCAGCGACCCCCCTGGCCACGTCAGCCCCTCTCGCGAACACCCTTCCCGCAACCACTGCGGCCCCCACTCTGCCCCCAAACCCGACGCCTCCCCAGGCCATCTCGGCCCTCGCCGCACCACCGGAGCCCCTCCCGCGACCCCCAAACCCCCTGCGATATGCCCCCCCAGCCCCAGCTACACCCCTGCGCGTTCTCCCTCTCGCCCACCCACCCCCGCGACCTCGCCTCACCCTTGCCATCTCTCCCATCGCCTTCCCCTCCCGCGCCCAGTCCCCGCCCACCAGCAACCCACCCCACCCGCCTGCACCGCCTCCTCCTCCCGGCTCCAACCCGCCCCGCCGCCTCCTTTCCACCCCCGCCCTCTCTCGTGCATCTCCACCCTTCCCTCTCCCCCGACCCATCTATCCCCAGGTGCCCCCTCTCTTCCACGTGACTGCCGCCAGCCCCATTCCCCTTCCCATCCCGCGAAACCGCCTCCCCACCGTGCCGCACCAGCCCCGCCCGTGGCCATCGAGTCCAAGCTCCCACCGCCGCCATATAAAGAGAACCCTAACGAAGGTTAGGGATCACGCTTCGGTTGGATTCCATAAAACAAGGAATGAAGAATTTTGGAAGATTTACAAGGGGACCCCTCCTCCCAAAATTATTTATCACTGGGCCCACTTGGAAGACATTTTATACTATGGGATCTGTTTAAGTGAAGGGGTAGAACATTTGCAACCATGCCCTTTAGTGAAAAGAAATTACAAACGTAACATGGAAAAGATCAAATTGAGAAGTTGGTGTTTCAGGTTTCAATATCGAATTCGCCGCCGAGGGAACGAAGATCGAGCAATTCGTCAGGAGACGAATTTTTAAAGCGGAGGAGAGTTGATGCAGCGTGAAGTCAACATATAGGGCCGGATATTTATCTAATTTTGTCGGTCAATTTTATTTACGTTTATTTAAATTATCATGTCTTTAATTAAATAAATGAGATCGCCTGTGATCTCAATAAATCAGTTAGAGATTTTTGAATTTCAAATTAGGTAGTTAGTCGGTTAATTAGTTAGAGTCAGTTTAGGATAATTGGTTATCAATTTAAATTAGTTTACTATTTTTGTAGACTCATCCGTCCTATATAAAGGGATGTGGGTCCAATGTTTTTAGACAGTTCAGTGATATGAAAAATTGAGATTTATTCTCTTTCTCCGCCTCTCTCTTTCTCTCTCCCACGTGATCTTCACGTTTCTCTCCTCCATCCCCTCGTGTTCCCGACGAGCTTTCTCTTCTCAACCCTTCCATTTCTTCTACCAAATAATCTCCACCGTTCAAAATATTATTTTCCGCCGACGTCAAAATCATTTTTGCATCAAAGAGGAAGGTCCTTTTTTACTTCTAGAAAAGTCTTCCCCAGTACCTCAGGTATAGCTTATGCCCTTATTAGTTATCAGAGGGTAGACATTTCAGAGTGGATTATGAACTTCGGTGCATCTCATCTCTGCGGAGACAGAGCATAGTTTACTTCATACATATCAGTACATTCAACGGGTCTGTTGTTGTTACAGATCCGACACATTCCCCTGTTGGGGGACGGGAGGTATTCATTTGACACCATCTATGTGCCTGTAGAATGTGCCACATGCACCCTTTTCTATGAACTTGTTATCTATTGGTCAGATAACCAAGGATTTTTATTGATGTGCCGTATTTGACCCTTCATCTTTTATATTTCAAGATATATTCACGATCAAAGTGATTGGATGTGATCGTGAGGTCTCTATAGACTAGGCTAGTCTCTATATGTTTGCGCTCCTTCCATTCCCATTAGGCCAGTCTCGCTGTACATATGGTGTCTTTGGTTTGGTCACCTTCCTATGTAGAAGTTGAGTAGAGTCCTCTCGCAGATTCCTTTTCAGTCTACTTTTCAGTGCAAGGCTTGCCAGCTTGGGAAGCATCACCGATCTAGTTTTTCTGATCGTTAGTGTTATAGTAGCAGTTCTTTATTTGAGCTTGTTTATTTTGATATTTGGGATCCAGTCGTGAATGAATGTTACTGACCACCGGTTGGACATGTTCTATTTTATTTTCATCGATGATTATTCTAGACTTTCCATACTATTTCCGATTGACACTATTTTTTTGATTGATTTTCATTCTATATTATGTTTTGGACCGTGATTATTTAACACCCCCTTCCAACCCACCTACGTACACATTTGTGTGTGTGTATATGCATGCATGCTTTATGCCTACATACATCCAAAGTATCTAATTTAGGCATCATGTCTTCATACATCAAAATATACATAATTTATGCATGCGTTGGGCATGTATGAATGTATATGTAGGGAACTAGAGGCATGAAGCTTGATTAGATCCAAGTTTCTTATTAATGGATAAGTAGTTATCTCGGATTAAGTGTTTCTAATCATTATTTCGGTATTCCGATGTAGCTATTTTCCATAAAAAAACGAACCAATATTGTCATTGTCAAAACCTTTCACCTTAGAAATTTGAACTGTCAATTCAGATCTCTGTTCAAGCTTCTACTGAATTCATATCTTTTTTTTGCAGAGGAGGTCCTGGAGTGTGTCTCAATGGGAATTGATCTTTTTGACTCCATGTGGGTAATCCTTAAAAAATCTTTTCCTGGTGAGGATATATTATTTTTGTTAATACTGAATCTAAATGTTTCAGGTACATCTACAATCTGACTCTTGGGGGATTTGCACTTGTATTTCCTTTAGAAAGGAATAAGGGCAACATTTTGGAGTCTCAATTATGTGAAATAGGTAGCGATGGGACAAAGATAAATCTGCGAGCTTCATATTACAGGTATGTAATTTTGCTGTATATGTTAAAAAGAATTCTAATCGGATTGTTTGAAAAAATGTAATTGTTGTGGAAACCATATTCATCGTTATAGATATACGTTAGAGTATGCGTCACTTATATAGTAGATGGGTAAATGGATCCCTCCATGATCCATTTTCTACATCTAGAATTTAGTCCCACATCTATCGGTGGTGGGAGTGGAGACTCAATAAGGGCTATATAAGAAGCCCCACACCCTCTGTATTCAGTGAGAAAGTTAATAGACATATATGGCCCTTTGAGGCCTTCACTCGTGGTTTCATCCCACTCCTTAGGGAGTAGGGTTCCACGTAAAATCCATCATTCTTCATTATTTCTTTACCGTTTATTTCAGATACGCTTCCGCATTTAAGTTTTCTAACATGGTATTAGAGCGGATTTGATTCTCGAGAATGTATTTTATATTTTTGTTCCAGATTTGATTTTTGATTTTTTGTTCTTGAAGATGATTATTATTGTGTCTTTAAGTTCTGTCCAAGTTCTATGATTTCTATTGAAACCCTAAATTTTGCTCAGCAGCAAGCATCTCGAATCATCTTCGATTCCAAATAACTTAGGGTTCCATCTATGGAACCCTAAATCCATCTTCAGGAGGTACACGTCCATGCAATGGACCTCCCAACCGTAGTTCCCAGCGGTGGTGATGTCCCCCTATCGCCCTTGTTCGCATCCTCCAACGACGCCAATGACCTCCCATTCAGCTTCCATGCGGAGGCCCATGAAAGCATCACTCCTCTCCGATCGGTGCAGATCCCACTCCCAGAAGGGGAGCTGCCGTCCTCTACAAAAGACAATCCAACGTAGGCGACGCTTCCTTCTGGCTCTAGGCAACAACCGAGTGGCGTCTCCACAATAAGCTCCAATCGATGTGCGACTCCTTCCATGTCAGTGGCAGCACGCTCCTCCCATCCGATCATCTCCTACAACATCAGCAGAAAGAGCACAATCCCATCGGGGGCAACAGACGTTATCGAGAGAAGGGTTCCTTGGGAACCCTAAATAGGGGCCCAACCAATCGATCGTTTAAAAAATATCTGTTCCTTTTGCTTATTTTGTGCCCAACTGTATGAGCTGTTTTTGAAAAGAAAAGGAGTTAAGAAAAAAGTGGGCCAACTGTGGGCTGCCACTAAAGAAAGAAAAATGAATTAAGAAAAAGGAAAGGGATGCTAGGAGTTTAAAAAAGGAAGGGGCCTGATTTTAAAAAAAAATTGAGAAAGGACACGTAAAAAAGAAAAGCTGTACGCAAAAAAAAAGAAAAAAGAAAATGTCGAAAAAATATGAACGGCTTAATTTTTTTTAAAAGAGCGAGACATGACTATTAAAAAAAGGGGGGATAGCCGCGAAAGAAATTTTTTGAGAATGTTCATATGTTCCTCCCCATTTTCTTCTCTTCTCCCAACATTGTCGATGTCACTGTTTTTCGACAAGTATGGGAGAAATGGGGAGTATTGTGTTGAGTCAGAGGTCGGATTCAGATTTCAGATTTTCCAGATTCCAGGCCAGCCAGATTGTCAGTATGGAGTTATTCAGTTTCCAGACTCGACCTTCAGATTCAGATTCCTCAATCAGATGTTCACTTGTTTGCCATCATTTGTTGTATTCAAGGCCTTAAATGTCGGGTTCGGTCAGCATTTCGGTGATCGATCGAAACGTAATTTTGGTGGATTTTTGATTGAAAATCGATCGAAATTTCGATCATTTCGTTCATTTTTTTGTACTAGGGCCCTCATATTTCGATCATTTCGGCCATTTCGGTTGAATTTCAATTTCAACAGGATAACGATATTCGACAGAAATTCGACTGAATTTCGCTGAAATTTGAGGCCATGGTTGTATTCATCTGAATAACTTTTGTTCTTGTAGCTTTAAGTACAATTATGATCATACATGCTTCAAATTATCATGTCTCTACCCAGCATGTATACACTGCTTGACTTGTTTGCTTTCATGGACTTGTTTTCCTTGCACACTTGTCTTTGGTTTAATTCCACAACCATTTATATTCTTGTTACTGGATGGGGGTGTGTTGCCCGCTCTCGGATCCGGGATACCCATTTACACAACATTCGTAGTATCATGTTCGTTAGAGATGACATTAGGTTACTGAAATTTAGGAAAAAGTTTTCGCATTTCTAATGACATTCACATTTAATTAACAAGCTATAGAACCAATAATGTATCATCAATTTATATTGTATTAATTTTTTTAAAAAATTAAATGTAAGAAAAGAATTGAATTATGTACATGTATCCCAAATTATAGCATAAGAGAAAGAAAAACATTAATATTATCATGAACATAAACTATATTACGTGTACCTGTCGAGAGTAACAATGGAAGCTCAAGTTCAATTGTCGGACTACTATGATGCATGTACTTATTATGCAATCCATGCATTAGGGAGAAAAAAAACATCAACAAAAGTCCCGCTTGGCTTCTTCAAGCCCTTCGTAGACAGAGCCCATGGATAGGCATCGATCTGCATCAACCACACGCCATAAACGAACCAATGGAGTGAAAACTCTGATAGCATGTGATGTATGGTTCCAGAACGTAGGATTGAATACAATGGAACTCGCTGCTTCTCCCTTCTTGGTCTTTATACCACTTGTAGTTTTTCCACTCTTCCGAGGAAAACATTAATCTCAACTTGTTTTTCTTCTCATTTAGGCTCTCAAGAGTGAGAAAAGTGGTTGCAAATCTTGTTTGTCCAAGCCTTGCAATGTCCCTCTTGCTGGTGAACTTGCACATCAAGCTTAGAGTTTTGGTGTGAGAGTAGATGAATATTGTAAGCCTCTTCGCCTTTGTGATTGCACTCCTCATCTTTGTCTCTCTTCTTATCTCCTCCAAAGCAAGATCAATGGAGTGCGTGGCACACCGAATCCACCAAATATGTGGATATTTGGTGACCAACAATCTTCCTGCTGCTACATTGGCGGATGCATTATCCGCCACAATCTGAACCACTTTATCCACTCCCACTTCATTCAGGCACTCCACCAACTTGCAGATGTATTCCGCAGTGTGAGCCTCATCTGAGGCATCTATGGACTTCAAAAATGAAGTCCTTAAGGTGCAATTGACACAAAAATTGATGATGCTCCTTCCTCGCTTGTTCGTCCACACATCAGTCATCAAAGAGCACCCCGCGAACGTCCACGTTTCACGATGACATTGCAAACCATCGTGAATCCCCGTTACTGGCTTCTTCAGAAGCGGACCACTAAGTTCATACCTCGTGAGAGGCTTTAGTCCAGGCCCGTACTTCCCAATCGCCTCCACCATCTGCAAGAAGTTTTTCGTCGTCAATGCATTAAACGGAATTATCGATGTATATGCCCATTTGGATATGTACGATATAACTCTATCACGATAATCCTTAGAAAATGCATCCTTGATGGTCATCTGACGTGATGACCCTTCCATTGCAACAGTCTCCAAGGATTCAGAGACTCGTGATTTCTTCGTCGAACCCACATCTCCAGTGATATAAACTTCCTTCATATCTCATGAACATCAACGGCTTTCTGGGACTTCTTCCTGGCAACATCATCAATGTACGCAATCATCTTCTTCTCCGTTTCCTCATCTACTTTGGGACATGCAACTACGTTCCCTCTTCGGTGTGCTAGATGTTTCCTGAACTATACACACCACCCTTGACAATCTTCTTGCACAATCTGCAAGTAATTGGATCCGTACGGTTTGCAAGGTAACCGTATGCCAAGGTAACTGTATCTTGCGGTGTTCGCATCGCCCTCCGGGCACCATATGCTTCCAGGCAGTAACACCTCATGATTTCTCTAGCCCTAGCGGCTGAACTAGAGGCGGGGTGCCTCCTCAACGAGACTCAGGCGGAGTCCCCCCAAGCACTGCCCAGATCTAGGCCTCTTTTCTCTCCATCGCGTCGACCAACAACGCTCAAGGTCTTCTCCTCGGGGCAGTGCTCTCCCTCGCGCATCTCCCATGCATCTTCATGGGCAAGCCCTAGCGACTTCCAGGCGACCGTGTGTCACGTAGGGTGCTCCTCCTGGCGGAGCCCCGATCGCTCGGCAATCGTACTCGGAAGCGGCGGAAGCAGATCCTCTCCTCTCACGAAGACATCTCCTGGCGGCAGATCTTTCTAAGAGAAAGGTTCCCATCGTGGGAACTAGGGCTCGGTGGCTCGGTTTTATAATTATTTATATTTTTTGAGTGACACTTATAAAAGGGCAACTGAGTTGGGCTGCTACCGTATCAAAAAAAGAATAGAGAGGGGCCTGTCGTTTGATAAAAAAATGATAAAAAGGGGGCTACAGATAAGTATAGGCTGAGGCCCATCAAAAAAATTCTATAGGGGGTTGTCTGAAAGCCCAAGTAAAAACAAAAAAAAGAAAGAAAAGGAGAGCTGTATGTTTGGGCCCTTTGGGTAGTGTTAAAAAATGTGGTTGAAAAAAAGGGATGTAAGTTAAAAGAGAGAGAGAGACAGAGAGAGAGAGAAAGAGAGAGTTGGGTTCAAGTGGGCCGATGAAATATTTTTAAAAAAATTCTGTTTTTTTAAAAAGGTACGTATAAATAAAAAGTTGTACGCAATTTAAAAAAAAGAGAAAAAGCAATGAAGCATATGGTCCTTTGTGGCCTTCTCCCATGATTTCATCCCGCTCCTTAGGGAGTAGGGTTCCACGTGAATTTCTTGTGTTCTTCATATTTATCTTTCTTTATTTATGCTCTGTTTATCATTCCACTTTCGCATTCTCTATTTTCTAAGAATGACGTAGTAGGAAGATAAACCCGTATCGCGAATGATCATCAATAAACGTCAAATAATATCGATATCCATTTCGAGTCACGGTACTGCAGGCACCACATACATCAGTATGTTTAGATCAAGAATACATTTGCATCGTGTAACCTTGTTACGAAAAGGCATCCTAGTCATTTTACCTCGAATACAATGTTCGCAGGTAGGTAAAGACTGAACCTATAGAAAATCTAGGGGTCCATCCTTTATTAACCTATTGATCCTATCAATAGATAATTGACCAAGCCTTTGATGCCAAATCATATTCGAATGATCTCCATCCTCCCTGGTTATTTTAGGGTTTTTATTAGTGGCAGTAACATCCTTGATATGTTCATTAATGTACAATTCATAGAGTTCACCAAAAGTCAAAATACCATCCGTAATATTCTTATCATAATGACTTATGACTAGTTTATTACAAAAAATGAATGAATATCCGCTTCTAACAAACTTAGATACAAATATTAAATTCCTTCTGACTCAGGTACATAAATACTCTTTAAATATTAAGACTCTTTCACTAGATAATGATAGTTGGCAGGTCCCAACGGTTACTGCTGCCATGCTTGCATGAGATCTCATCTGTATGACTATCTCCCCTTCATGTAGATTGTTAGTTCCCTAAAATAGATGCAACAAGTTGCCGTCAGAATCTATAACCCAACTTCCTTCTCGTCCAACTAGAAAACTAGTTTCAATGATGAAAATAGATTTCATACCTGCCGGAGCTTTACTTTTGTCGACATACTTTAGGTATTCCGGGCAGTTATGTCTCCAGTGCTCTGGTTTCTTGCAGTGGTGACATATGTTGGTTTTCTTCGACGCTATCAACGTGGATGCAATGGAAAATGAGCCATTACCTTGACTCTTCTTCTTTCTCTTCTGAGCTGGGCCCTTCCGAGCACCTTGCTTCCGACCGTGCTTTCCTTTGACCTGTGCAACCATTGTAATGGCAGAGGAGCCATCCTTCTTCATTACGTCTTCAGCAGACTTGTCAATAGTCCGACATTAGTAAAACCAACTTTGCTCCTATGTAATGTGACCATAAAGTTGTTGAAAGACTTAGGAAGTGACAACATAATGAAGTCAACCTGCATGTCTGAATCCATGAAGGCTCCCAAGGTTTTCCGTTCCGTGAGGTGCCCAAACATTTTGAGTACATGTTCTCTGAAAGAGGTCCCCTCCTGCATCCTGCAGCGAATAAGCTTTTCCATTACATTATAACGCTGTGTGCGGTTTACGTCACCGAATATTTCTTTCAAATCCAATATGATTTCTTGGCAAGTGTTCATTTCTTCATGCTGCTTCTGATGCACATTGGATAATGAACCTAGAATGTAACATCTTGCCAAATTTTGATCTTCATCATATATTTCATTATAAGAAATTTCTTCCGGAGTTTGCAGGTCTGTATACTCGTCCTTTGTTAGTACATATGAGATGCACTCAACAGAAAGGATAAGATCCAAAATTCGGATCCAATCCGAATAATTTGGTCTAGTTAACTGATTGACCTCCAAGAGCTTGGTAAGAGGGTTCATGGACTTCATTTTCTGAAACTAAGAATGCACTATATTAGAGTATATAATAATATATTCAATTGTATTTCTTTAATTAAGGAATTTTTAATCAAATTAGTCCTACCTTTTCAACTTTGAAAGTTTATTCCCTTAGTCACTTTCAAAGCAAGATATATACTTACCGCTTTATCTCTAGGAAGAACTGGGATCTCCTCTTTACCTTTGTCACATCCCAATCAAGGCCTTAGATGCCGGTTTCGGTCACCATTTTGGTATATGGAATTTCGGTGGAATTTCAACTGGAATTTCGGTCATTTCGATCATTTTTTGTACTAAGACCCCATATTTCGGTCATTTCGGTCGAATTTCGATTTTGATTGGATATCGATATTCGACAGAAATTCGACTGAATAATTTCGCTGAAATTTGAGGCCATGATCCCAATAATATGAGAACTTGTGACTGTTATAAAAAGTAGCGGGAACACATTTTACCTTGCAAGTTCAACTTATATTTTCCGATTCGATCTTTAACGCCCGGGCCCACCACCCCTAAGGTGATGTTGACTCGTCGTTAATTAAACCAACCATCAACATGCTTAAAACTCGCCATGCGCAATCCATTATTGCCCGACAGTTAGGACCCAATATTGGGTTACTATGCATAAGACCTTACTCTTTTGAGAAGGAAAGAGACCGATCTAGATGCGCTTGTATGCAGGAGCCGTCACTTCAGACTGACGTCTCCTACATACAATCCCTGACGACGGAACCCTTCGCCTTGACGGAAGACCATGGATGTCACTTATGTGATCCTTCACTTCATATTCAAATTATAATTAATTATCATGAATCACATTCACATAATTAATTCTTCCAAGGGAAATACACATCTATTCTTAATAGAGTGTTTTAATTGGATATAATTAATTTAATCACATTAAATCAATTATCAATCCAATTCAATCAACAAACTTGATTGTTACTTGAAAGAATGGTATAATCTCAAAGAACGTATTATTCAAATTTTAATAATTAGGAAAAATATATCATGATCTCTCTGGCATTATTCATTCCCTACCCGCAGTCATGACCAGTACCGACGGGAGTGGAACAGACTGCACACGAGGCAACCTGCTACCCCAAAGCTCCCTTAGTAGACACCATATCTGCCTCGGGAAAAGATAATGCCAAATTGATCTTATGTACTTGAGATGATAATTGTTTTTTCAACCGAAGTTATACCATATAGTAATAATTAAAACCATTTTGATTATAAGGAAATTTGCTAAACAAATTCTCAATCCTATTCAAGCAAGTTTGTTTGTTGAAAGATGATCATGTAACCAATTTGTGATCTAGATCATATTTAATCAATTATGCCTAAGGCAATGTCATTTAAGGAAATAATTAGCATCAAATATCTCTCAAATATTTATCCATAATTATTACAGGAAATTAACCATTAATTTCACTAATTTCTTAAATGATAATCACAAGGTTCTTGACTAGGAATGTAATTTCCATCAGTGACCCTCACTCACTAAAATTATCATATCTCAATCAATTTAAATCCAATTAAGCAAAGTAAGTTTCCAAAGTTTGCTTATTTGACTTATAACAGGAACTAAGTGATTACCACACATTTCTAGTTATTTTAAATAGTATTACATCAAGTTTCGCCATCCCTGAAACAATGGATATATGTTCGTTAAAAAGATATAACTTGAGTTATCGGATTCCAAATTACGCAAACTCAAATCCTACGGTTTCCTTAATTAATGGGGAGCATTATCCAAGTGATAATTTCGTGTTTAAACATTTTAAACAGGGCCGAAAATAATCACAAAATAAGGCTGCGAGAATGAAATACAATAAAATTTTCACACGCCCTAATGAACCCAAGTCTTCTTAGGTTTATGGATCATATCCAAAACCTCCAACCTAAGGTTCTGATACCACTTGAAGGGTTATGGGAGAATCCTCAAGCGCATCACGGAAGCGTGTGGATCGCATCGTATACGATCAAGAGCGACTAGTCACACTAGTTGCTCGATGCAACGGAATTTAAAGAAATTTAAATCGATAAAACCACTCGATCCAAGAATACTTCTTGGATCATTTCATCTAACCACATAATTGAAAGAGGAATACCTCTTGTAGCGTGGTTGTGATCAAGCCTCTAAAAGAAGAAACCTCCTGTCTCAAATCCGAGCCGTCGGAGGAGACGCTTGCGAGCGCAAAGATGAGGCGCGTGCTTCTCGCAATCCAAGTCGATTATCCAAGCAATGGATCTCTTGATCTCGTTTCATGAGATTGAACACCTTCTTCACGCGTAAGATGCACCAAAGAAGACAGAGATCTGAGAGTCGTTGAAGCGGCAACACAACGACGATACGACGATGAAGGGGACCTTCTCTTTGTGTGAAGCGTGGATGACCACTCAAGGGGAGGGAGAAGAGTTGGCTTGAGAAATAAGAGAAAGAGAGAGAGGAGAGAGCGATGTTA
>JAZKJV010010199.1:600000-944329 GCA_037367405.1 Ottelia alismoides | reverse complement strand
TCATAGAGAGAATTTTTGTAAAAAAAGATATTTTGTACAATAAGAGCACCAGGAGACTTGAAATTTGCAAAATAATGATTGTAGATCTAACTAAAAATCAATTACATAATCATTCAAGAAATTGTTTCAGGTACAAGACACACCTAATTTAAATGAAATTTAGGAATCAATTAATACACATTTCACGCATTAGTTCTGATTTTTCACAACTTTTGGAACAACCATTAATTAAATATGAGTTTTAAACCACAAAAGGTTAAAATATACAATTTTCACTAAAACAATTTTAGCTAAAATAATCTGTGCTCATGAGAATTACATGTATAATATATAAAATATGGAGTCTTATATGCTATGCAATATGAAATTTTTGGAATTAAAGAAATAATGCAAAATGGATGTCCAAATTAAAACGTAAACATAGGGTGTATGTGCAATACATGAATTAAAATAAACAAACTGAATTGTGCACAGGGGCACTTTTGCAATTATGAAAATCTGCAGGGAGACTATGGAATATTTACAAAATAAAAAATAATAAAAAGGTGGAAACCAACCTTCTTCTTCGAGGTGGTGGCACGGCTCGTGATGGGTCGCGCACTGAGGTGCCACCGTTCTTGGAGGCGGAGGAGATGGGAGTGCAGAGGGTCAGCAATTCAAGAGGGGTCCTTGTCGAAGCGAGGTGTTGATGACGACCGAAAGGTGAAGGCCGGACACGTCGCTGGTGAGTAGTGGCGCTAGATGGAGATGCGGGTGGTCAAGGAAGGTGATGACGATTGCAGGAGGATAACAACTGGCGGTGTTGCTCTTGGCAACTGCGGGTGTGGCTTTGTGGAGCAGTGATCATAGTGATGTGGAGGAGCAACGAAGGGCTCCGGTAGCTATAGCCGACATGTGAGGATGGCGAAGGAGCAGAACAGAGGAAAAGTAGAAAGAGGAGGAAGATGTAAAGGAGGGTTCACCGAAAGTTTGGAGCACGGTGGTGTTGCTCCTGGTCTTGGCCTTAAGCGCGTCGCAGAGCGCGCGAGGCTAGGCAGTGCTCGAGAGCACTGAGACTTGGTCAGAGGGACCACAGATCTCACTGTGAAGCTTGTCTTCGCTCGAGGTCATCCTCGTCGAGCTATCACTTGGACGAGGGGTCGGAATGGAGGTTCTCCTGTCGGAAGGCAGATGGATAGCAGCAGGGGCAGTGATCATGGATTTATGGTAGTTGGAGGAAGTGTGAGGCGATCATGTAGGGCGAGAGGAAGTAGGGGTCGTGTGCGAGATGCTGGGAGGAAGTGGCTGGCAGTTTCATGCGAGGTGTCGGGACGCAGGTGATGCGCACACTGCCATGCGAGGAAGTAGTTGCGAGCATAGGGAAGACTCGAGAGGAGAGAGAGAGAGAGATTTGAGAGAGAGAGAGAATATAAGAAAGAAAAAAAGAAAGAAAGAAAAAAGAAGAGAGAAAAGTAGGAAAAATGCAAAATGATCCTGGTCGATAATGAGATACCCCTTCATCAACGACCCAGAATAAAATAGGCAAGAGGGTTTAAGTGGGGAGCACGTGGCGGCTCCAAGAGCGATCACGTGTCAGTTCCACAAAATTCAGAATAAAAATTTAAAGAAAAATCAATAAAAATAGCAAACAATCTCAAATTGAAAAAATTTCTTCAAAAAAATTGTTCGTGTTGACGAGATCTACAACTTTCATGAAGAGACCAAAATAAAAATAAGTCATATGTACAAAGAGTATTTTTGGTGGTATCCTATATAAAATACCGAATTTTTATCTTTTGCAGATTTTTTGGTATTTTAATTATGATAAAAAACCAAAATAAAATTGAAGAAAATATGAAATAAATATTTACATCTTAATCTAATTTTTTGGATTTTTAATCATTAAGTAAATAAAAATATAAAATAAAATAAAAGGGACATATGTACAATATACAATAGAGGCCCAAAATCCAAGTTTCACATATGAACTCCGATTCTTTTGAATTTGGTCTTATTTTGAAGTTAATTGAACGTACATTAATTCAAAGTGAGTAGGGGTCCATAGGAGACTGAACGAGAGAGATATTCATGTTTTAAGTCTTTTAGACCTAACCTAGGTTTCGGGTTTTATTGATCAATTTTACCTAGCTAATGCACGTAAATAGAATTATTTTGTACAAATTAGCATTCAATCTTTATTCCAACTATTGTGCATAAAATATGGGTTTTAATGCCAAATTATAGAATAAAGAAAAGAAACGAAAAAGAATAAAATATCAAAGGTATTTTATGGCCCTAAACCCCAAGTCCAAGGCATCTCGATGACTGGGTTGATAAGGAATAAAGTAGGAAGAGATAAGGGCCAAAATCAAACAAAAATTCCATTATTTTATTCTTCTATAAGTCCTTTCTGGGACCTATTTTATTTTCTTTTTTTACCTCAAATAAAGAATCATTGTACATGAAAGTTGTAGATAATAATATATAGAAAAATACAAAATTACATTTACATAAAAATAATATACAATGTACTTTTTATACTCTAAATAAAAGCCAAAATCAAAACTTCCTAGACCCATATCTCCTCAATAAAAACTCAAAATGCATCAAAATGACCTTTAATTATATATAACTTTTAATAAGCTATTTAATGAAGGTGGTTTAACTAAATTGGGAGTTAAGGTGTGAAAGTTATGTTTTGGACCCATATTGTATAGTATACCTGAATAAAATATTTTATTTATTCTTTATAATTTTATAATTTTATAATTTTTAAATATTATTTATAATGGGTTATATGGGTATAAGGAGCCTGCCTCGGTTGGTGCAGGAGAATCCCCGCACCTGGCTCGCCAACCGTCGGATGCTTTTGCGATGGACGGTGGATGCGCCTCTTCCCAAACCCTCTCGCGTGCAGCATTCTCCCCCGAAACTCCTCTCTCCTCACTGCCTCTCCCCCGAAACCCTCTCTCGGGAACCCACGAATCGCACAACCCCTGCAGCTGAGCACCTCTCCTCCATGTCACCGTGCAACCCCCGCAGCCCTACCCTCCTCCCCCCAAACCCCTCTCTCCTCATGAACCCTCTCTCATGGACATCTGCAGCTGCGCAACCCCTCCACAGCCCTACCCTCCTCCCCGACGAGTGCTCCCCACCGCCGCCCCTCTTCTCCTCCCAGACCTCTGACATCGAGCACTGCTCCTCCCTGTCACCGCGCAACCCCTGCATCCCTAGCCTCCTTCCTGACGCATGCTCCCCACCGTCGCCCCTCTTCTCCACCCAGAAGAAGCTCCAATCACACCTGCAGAATCTCCTCCTGTTTCTGCAGAGCCAAATGCTGCCAGTAAGACAATGAAATCAAAGCCAAAGTGGTTGAAGATGTAAGGCCCCCAAGACAATGAAATCAAAGCCAAAGTGGTTGAAGATGTAAGGCCCCCTGCAATATCTGTTGTCTTTGTCGATATTCTGATTATATGAATTCATGATCCTTTTTTATTTTATTTGTAAGACCCCCTTGTAGAGCCACTGGGGTTTGTTTGATGATGTTGATTATATGTATTTGTGATTGTTTTTGTTTTATTTGTAATTTTTCTAGAACTCTACAGAGACTACTACCGAAGTTTGATTAGATTGTATTCTATAACTTTTCTGTTTAATTCGTTTGATAAAAAATTTTATTGTATTTTTTATATATAAAGTTGTAGCAGATATGTGTGCAGGAAATGTCTTGAATTGTCATCAATGAAGAATGTGTAATTTTGGACTGCCATTCTGTAGACTAAGTCATGGATATAGAATCAACAACAAAAAGGTGTGGAAAACTTTTGCGAAATCAGTTATTAGAATGAAGTTTTATTCAGATGAAGATCTAGTAGAATTTTACAATTCTTGTGCAAGAACAATGGGTTTCTCCATATGCAAACATAAAATGCGTTTGTCGAAGCTTACAAATCTTCCTATTGCTAGAAAAGTTGGTTTTCTAAGCAAGGATTTAAAGCTCTAAAGGACAAAGGAGAGGATGGACGAGAGATTAAGCATCGACGTGGTGTTAGAGAAGGTTGCCAAGCTCACATTTATGCCTCTGTGGATGACGAAGGGACTTGGGCGGTTCGGAATTTTCAAGAATCACATAACCATGTGTAAAATTTGATGTTATTTTTTGATGTCGGATCACTCTTTGAAGCAGATTTGGATGTTATTTTTTGATATCACTATGATGTTATTTTTTGATGTTGGATCACTCTTTGGATCACATTACGCTATGTGCCTCATGAAATAGATTTTTCTCACCAATGTTCTGTGCACTTGTGTAGCATTTGTTTTTCAGATTTGTGCGCAATATTGAACTTGTTATAGTCTGTCATGAATGTGTTGTGCATGAATATGGTTCACTTGTGTGCAGTATACATGGTGGTTATCTCGTTGTCTTACCATGAATGTGTTGTGCATGAACTTGTTATCTTTGCTTCAATGGTCAAAATCAAGCTTTGTCTTACCATGCGGATTTCAGTAACATACGGAAACCCAAAATGTTTACATTATGGCACAAAGATTTAATAAAAGAGCTAGGGACGTGCAAAGGGTCATCATACGTGTATGGAGATTCTTACTTAAATTTCCTGACCTCAAAAGATAACAAGTAATTGCCTGTTGATAGCAGTGAACTTGCTATAAATGTGAGCTTTGGTCCTCGCTGGTAAAGGGAGGAGCGACATGAATCCGCAAAGTTTGATATAACCTTAGCAAGTGATGTGAGAGGTTGGATGCCTAACATAAATCCGATGTTATCCATACTATAGGTAGTGCAAAATACAATTCTATTTAAATCAAATCACAATAATACATTCACACCAAACGAAATCACACACATTATATCATCTAAATGCAATATTGAAATTGCATCATTGCAACACTCATCCAATCAGAAAATCAAGAGCAATACAATTTGATTACATCAAAATCTCTGAAACAACTGCTTAAGTTGATAACAATCACATAACATAGACAATCCATCCACTTCTCGACACCGTCTTTAATCGTGTTAGTCTGATACTTAGCTCTACGGTGTTATCATTAACATCGTCAGTCCAAATAAAAAATTGCATGAATCTCGTTCCTGCATGAAAAAATAGTATCAAATTAGACAATTCTTTTATGGTTTGTTATTTACAGTAGATCTGTTACAACATAATATATACCTTCCATTTGGGACATTGTAAAAATCGTCTACTCTTACTTGCCTCTTTCTTAGAGGCATACATCAATGCTTTCAATCCACAATAGCAATAGACATCAAAGGGTGGCTTCCACGACGATCAGGAAGAGACACAATCACTCATTTTTTACAAAATGCCCTACATGAAAATCAAATCTTTTTTACACAAACATTACTCGTACTTATCTAACTAAAGAACTATCTGGATTGGACTTCAACCTCTCAATATTGACGTATACAATCCAGGAAATGTTTTGATGGTTCTTTTCTCAGTTGAAATGCAGAATCTGATGTGAAGCAGATCAAAGATTCGATCCCATAAGCAAACATCTACAATTGCAGAACTCAAATCATTATGCTGCAAACCTAGACAGTAGGAAAACAAAATTTTGGCATCTTCACAATTCAATATTTTTGCTATATTATAATCTCCCTGCAAAAATTAAACTGCAATGCCAAATTTGTGTGCCTATCTCCAACCATTAGTATACAGTTAACTTACCATGAGTCGTATTTTATCTTCTTAAAGATAGGTGACATATATTGCATTCAGATTCTTGCTGTCATATTGAGATCGAGAGGACACACATACTGTCATTCTCATCCTACAGTTAAGGATGATAATCGGATTTCACATGATCCAGATGGAGAATGGTATCAGAGTATTATGACAGATATGCGCACACGGGCATGTATTATCTTCGAATTGCCTGAAGAAAGAAACTAAAAGGAGGCATCGAAGGTGGATATATTTTGGTCAGAATTTTCTTTGATATTCTCGCAATTTCATAATAAATGATGAGAAATTAAAAGGAGGCATCGAAGGGTCTCAAAACCCGTCCCTAATAGATGTTCACTTACATCTTGAACCACTTTGGCTTTGATTTCTTTGTCTTACTGGCAGGATTTGGCTATGCAGCAACTGGAGGAGATTCAACAGGTGCGACGGGGGCTTCTTCTGGGAGGAGAAGAGAGGGGAGGGGATGGATTTGCGTAGTGCGGGCATTCATGAGAGAGGGTTCGTGATGAGAGAGGGGTTTTGGGTGAGGAGGGTAGGGCTGCGGGGGTTGCGCGGTGACGAGGAGGAGAGGTGCTCGGCTAGGGGGGATTGTGTGGTTGCGGGGGTTCGTGAGGAGAGGGGTTTTGGGGGAGGAGGGTAGGGCTGCGGGGGTTGCACGGTGATGGGGAGGAGAGATGCTCGACTGTGGGGTTGTTTCGTTGGAGAGGGCTCGTGAGGAGAGGGGTTTCGGAGGAGAATGTTGCACGGGAGAGGGTTTGGGAGGAGGCCCATCCGCCATCCATCGCGAATGTCATCCGACGGTTGGGGAGCCGGAGGCAGGGATTCTCCTGCACCAGCCGAGGCAGACTCCCTATTCCCATTTATAATATATGTACATATTTAGAATATAATCAAACCATAAAAACACTAAAATAAAATAACATATGGAAATACATAGATGAAATACCTATACTTATACATATATAATACGTATCCCTATTTATTTAAGTGTACAAATAACATCACAAAAATATAAAAAATATATTTATGTATCTAAAAACAAGTTTAAAATATATAAAATATGAAAAATAATATAATGAAATCGAAAATACAAAATAAAAATAAATTACTCAAAACATAGGTAATTATACCTTTAAATACACTTGTAAAAAGTAATTTGTAATAAATTTACTCATAAAAATAAATAAAAATCTTATTAAAATACTTCATAAAATAATAAACATTTTTTTATATCCAAAATTTAATAAAATCATTTGCTATTTTTAATTCAATTATTTTCGAATAAATATCTTATTTTGTTCTGTAGTGACCTACATGGACCAATCAAATTGCAGGGACTGTTGACCCAAGTCAACTATCTTGCCTTCTTTCTGAACCTTGTCAGATGTCTCGAGCGGCCCACTTCATTTATTTTTACCTACTGCTCCAATGCTTCTTCGCCCTCGGGCCCTTCATAAACTTCTGATCCTTGATCTTCCATGATTCTTACCCAAGCCCTAGATCTTCAGTACATAGCCCTAAATCATTCGCTAGCCCTAGGTCAATAAGGGTCAAAACCCATGTTCATAAATAAACTTCTCTATCCTTCGATCTCCATTTGGTCCCTTTTTGATCCCTAAAACCCCCTATCATCGGTCAAGTGAGTCTCCAAGTGACAGATGGAGCACCCCTAAGGTGTTGGCGTGGTTGGCGGAGGAGGAGAGGCGACCCACGGTAAAGGTCAGGCTCGTCTTACTTGTTGGTCACTCTGACCAGGTTCGAACCATGCCTCTACCATTTCTAGGTAGCTATATTCCTTAGTTTTCATTTTATGCGATTTATTTCATGTGTTTAGTTACTGCTTTGGCATAGATTAGGTTTGTTACCTCGCCGGAGCTCTAGAGCTCCGGCTAGTATTTCACACCATCCCACACCCGTTCCGACCACCGTGACCATCCCATCACCATCCCTATCCATTTCTCCATCTTTTACCCTTCAACTACCATCCAGATCACTCCATGATATGGAGATCCATGCTCCCTCCGCCAACACTTCGTTGGAGCACTCCACCCACTCCATCTCCCACTCATTCCATGCCTAATAAGGTCGAGGAACTTTGCCCTCGACCCATAAGTTTGTTTGTACAGGTTCCACGCCCAGAAGGACCCCATCTAGGGTATTAGTTTTGAGGTTCAAGAATAGCTCCAGGTACACTCGACGTCCATGGCTCGATCAGCGAGCCCCGAACATTTGTGAGGCCGCCAATCAACGTAGAATCCTTTTCAACGTGCTCTTGACCACTTCAACCGCTTGACCGATGGTCGAAGGAGGCAACTAGGGCCGATCGAATGAGCTCTAGGGAAGCCTGCTTCCCAGTTCTTACAGGTCCATCCAGGACCATCCGATCGTGCCCCGTTCTTCGCAAGGAGCATGAGATGTTAGATCAACCCGCACCTCAACCATTGGACCTCTTCTTGAGATCTAATCTTGGACATCAGATGGGAAGGGATATCGACCATTCAAATGACAAGACATGTTTAAGTGAGATGATCACAGTCGCTCACCAACGCCATATAGGGTGTAAATTGCATATCTAGCCCTGCCTTTTTGTTTTTTATTAGTCCTACAAATATATTTTGTAGTGTAAATAAATTTGGAAATTTTGTATGGAGACCCCTATATTTATTTGATATTGCATAGAGTCTAGTCTTGCTCATCGCATGTGTCGTCCCACGTGAGATGGGTAAATTACATGCATACCCTATTAGTTTTGTGAATTGTAAAATAATCCATAAAATTTAATTAGTTCTATATTATTGGAAAATTTGAACTTGTGCCCCTTACTTTATTTTAAATTGTAAATATCCACTTGCTAGTAAATGTATTTTTGTACTTATTTTCTATTTATCAAAAATAGCATCTGTGCTCCAAAAATTATGAAAAAATAGGGTTAGAAGTCTGCTACCATGTACATTCACGCTACATTTTTTTGGGCATTTTAGATGTTTTAATTATTTATTAAAAATCAAATGAAAATGTTTTAGTCCTTGTTTTGCTAAAAAATACCAAAAAATATTTAAAAGTTTTGAAAATTTATCAAAATAAATATATTTTTTGTATTTTCTAACTTCAAACCAAAAATCCAAAAAATAGAAAAGAAAACTCATCAAAATCAAAAAGCTCCAAAATACTTTATAAAATACTAAAAATCACTATAAATTAAAAAATATTTATTTATATTTTCAATTTTCTTTTAATATATATTATTCATTAGAAATAGTTTTGAAAATTTTGATTTAATTTTCTATTTTTAAATTCCAAAACAATACGACCTATTTATTTAATCCATGATTTGGGGTTTTTTGACTTTAAAAATATATAAATTTGCAAAATTAT
Source organism: Ottelia alismoides (assembly GCA_037367405.1). Lineage (NCBI taxonomy): Eukaryota > Viridiplantae > Streptophyta > Magnoliopsida > Alismatales > Hydrocharitaceae > Ottelia > Ottelia alismoides. The sequence continues at coordinate 935,240 of JAZKJV010010199.1, read as the reverse complement.
TGAAAAATCACAAAATAGTAAAAAAAATACTTAAACCCCAAAATCATTTTATTCCCTGTATTTTGTTTATTTTTACTAGTATATATAATTATATTATTCTATATTGTATTTATAGCCTTATATATTTTTATATTAGTTATTTAAAAAGAATTTAAAATCCAGAAATATAAAAAGAAAAAAGATATATAACTTAAAAACAATTAAAAAATAAAAAAATAAAAAATATAAAATAAAAAACACAAACGAAAAGATAATAAATGGACAAGATGTAAAGGATAATTTTGCATTTATTTGTATAATCTATCGTTTGCTCCCTGAGTTCGACTTCTACACATGCTTGCACACTATACACATTTGTTGTAGAGTTATAATAAATTTCAACTGCATATTTTTGCTTTATATTGCAATATTCATTTGTGGGTTAATTGTTGTTTGATTCGGTCTTGGTGGTCGTTCGCCTCAACAACACTCCACCCTCGCTACTCTTTTAGTGAGGACATTTCTAGACCCTTGCCAAGAGCATGCCAACAATACTTCAGAAGATCTTTTTAGAGATGCCACTAGCGGATCCGAAATTACCTTATTTAATTAGTCATTTTTATGTTGTAGTCGGACAATCAGAGATCAGTCAAAAAACCAAAAAAATCGATAAATTAATCAATTATGTTGGATGTGGTTTTAATGTTTATTTAACCCGAGCAAGTCCAAGGGTCGAACTAAAGGAGGTAAATGGACAACCTAGGTAAATGTCTATCAAATTTAATGTGTGATTTTTGAGGCAGAATTTTTGGTATTTTTTTAAGAAATGAATGGATACAAATGCCAATATGGCCAATTTTATGGCCTAAAATGTCATTTTCAATTAAATAGAGTCCAAAAAATTATGAAACTTAATCGATATGTGAATAAAATGAAATGGATGCATTGTATTTTTTTGGAATTGATGCAAAATGAATATTTAATGAATTAAATGATGTGCATAATGTGATTCTCAATAATTAATTCTAATAAATATAAAACTTTCTTATTTTCAGGTGGTATAATTATATAAGATATATCACTATGTGATCTATCTCAGACAAATCCTAAATCCTAACAATGTGAAGGTTTATACATATTAAAAATTAATTACTCAAAGTCACAAAATTATTTTATAGAATAAGATATGCATGAAGTGTAATTATTTTTGGGGCAAAATGTAAAATACAACTAAATCTTTGATCGTTGATTTTTTGGCAATTTTTCGAGAAGTGGTTAATTAACTATGAATTTTAGATCATTAATTGGGCAAAGTATGCAATTTTACACAAAATAATTATTATAAGTAATTACAGATCACAAAATTAATAATCACATGCCTTGATGTCAAGAAATAGTTGATGAACAATGTGACAATTTTTGAATAATAAAAATATGCAAATAGAGGTTCAAAATACAGATGAAACACATGGATCTCATTGCAAAAAAAACTAAATAATATAACAAAATGCAGAACATGGACATAAGTGGAATTACCAAGACCTTTGGGGTCTTTTGTGCAAAATTCACAAGGGTCACGTGCGCCTCATGTGCCCCTGGAGTGGTGGGGGGCTGCTCTGAATTTGAAGTTTTTGTATGGGGGTCTCGTGCAATGTCCCCTATCGCACACGCTCCTCATGTAGGAGGGTCTCGGGTCTTGAATTTGGTGGTTCGTGGGTATGGACATTGGCAGATGGTAGTGGATCCGATCAGCGGTTCGATGGCGAGGCTGAAGGCGGAGGAGGTCCGACGTTGCCAAGGTGAGGGTGTTGTGCGTCGATGAAGAGGGGGACCAGTGAAGTGGGTGCTCGATGATGCAGACTGTGGTCGAGGGCGAAGGAGGAGCCTCCGATGGCTCTTGGAGATGGGGATCCTAGAAGAGGACCCTCAGAGGATTCGATAGAGGTGGGACCAGGTGGTGAAGGTGGAGCCCTACTTTGTTGATGAAGCTCAGGTGGAAAGGAGCATGACCTCAACGATGGCAGTGAAGCGAGGCTTTATGTCGAGGGGCCCTAGAGTCGGTGGAAGAGCTTGTTGTCGATGGAGGCGATGTTGATGGGGCTCCGGATGGAGCGGGGAGAGATGGATAAGATGGAGAGAGCAAACGGGGGCAGAGCGGGAATGTGTGCGAGAGAAGCTAGAGGAGATGAGAACGCAGTGGATGAGGCTTAAGGGGATTACATGGAAGGTAGAGCTCAATGACCAAATGATCGGAGCAGAGCAACCTAGAGAAGTGCTCGAAAGACTAACGACGAGTGATTTTGCTTGGAAGAGAGCCCTTGGGAGTAGGTGAGTCCGATCGAAGGGCGGTGATGGCATCGAGGTTCTCGATGTAGTAGAGGAAGGAAGCGGATGATATCAATTCGAAGTGGCTCAACAGTGCTAAGACCGGAGCAGGGCAGGTCTCCTGGGCAACAGAGTTCTACAATGGTGGAAAAACCACCGGATCTCGCCGAGGAAGATTAGACTCCGGACTGTCACCACCAGTGTCCCATGACTTTGTGAGCAAGTGACAGATGATCGTGAAGGTTGGAGGTATTGGGGTTAAATATAGGGGAAGGAGGCGGAGGTGCGAGGGAATGAGGAAGGGGATATGGGAAAGGCGGTGGTGATTGGAATTGATGAGGGGCGAAATGAGAAGGAGATCAGTGATGGGTTCGATCTAAAGTGGCGACACAGATGAGGAAGGTGGCGGCGAGATTGGCGGAGGATATGAACATAAGGGATGGCGATCGAAAATGAGATACGTGGGTGGCGGATCGGAGATCAGGGAGGCAAAGAAAATCACAGGAGGAAGAAGGAGAACATGGGTCGTCCAATCAACCGAGATCGGGTGGCCCAAATCTCATCACGAGGCAAGTTATTATTATTATTATTTTAATTCTAAAAATAAAAATATAAAAAGGCCAAAAATGTGTGACACATGGCGACGCTAGGAGCGGCCACGTGTCACTCTCAGAATAATCGAAAAAATTAAATTACAAAGATAAATAGAAAGAAATAGAAAATGACCTTGTATCAAAAAGTATTCTTCAAGAAATATGTTCGTCTCGATGAGATCTACAACTTCAATGAAGAGGCCAAAACCAAAATAGATCATTTGCACAAAGTAATATTTTGTGGCACTCTATGTACATAGAATACATTGATTTTTTTGTTTTGAATTTTTTATTTTTTAAAATAAGATAGCAATTTAAATAAAATCAAATAAAATAATCGAAATTTTTTTACACATTAATCTATTTGTTTTGAAATTTTTAAAAAATTAAAAAAGAGGAAATAAAATAAAGGGACTTATTGTACAGACTCACGATGAAGAATCGGATTCAGTTAGCTTCTTTGATTCAAGCTCATTTTAGTTTTGGATTTTATGCATTTTAACAAAACTTTTGTCAAAGAAAATAAATGGAATAGAAATAAAATAAAAAGATATAATTATGTACCTAAAATGTCAGGTCGGATTCAACTAAGATACTCAATGTACAAAAGATGCCCAATACCCAACTTTCACATATGTGCTTCAGTTCACTTGAACTGGGTCTTGTTTTGAAGATAACTGAATATACATTAGTCCAAAAGTGAGTAGTTAAATCAGACATAGTATGAGGAAGATATCAATGTTTTAGTCTGGAAATTCTGAAATTAGGGTTTCAGTTTGTGAGCCACTTATTTATGTTAGTGATTTTTTGTATTTTTCATGCATTCTTGTTAGTAATATGTACACAATGGAGGTGGTTTCAAGTTATTTGGAGTTAGCTTGAATTAATTAAAAATTGGGGAAGTTATCTTATTTTACCGGTCAATTGGGCCGGGATTTTTGACTTCTTATTTTATACAATTATGCATTGATAGAATGCAATTATTATTTATACCTCCATGAATATTAATAATGTAAATAAATGATAAATTGCCAATAAAGTTGGGGAACCGAGCTTAATTAATCTCTTTTAGAGTGATGAATCACATATTCATCAACCCTCTATACTTAAACCATGCTCATCTCTGAGCAACTTGAGAATGAATGATTTAGCCAGATTAATCCCCGCCTGTGCATATGGAATACATGACTCGATTCGTTGAAGAACTCTCTGTTCTAGTGATCCTAAAATTTTGAGTTGAATCTAGCTTTAATCAAAAGGTATCCAACTTTTATAGCTTTGAGACTCTCTTTCTTTACATATATAGTACGTGTATGACATTTAGTGTGGACTGCAGTCACAAGAGTAGAGTCAAAACGCCACCCAAGTTTCCAGTCCAAGAGACTCTCCTAAGGACCCAATCCTCAACACATAGGGAATAAATCAGTTTTTGCATACAATCCACTGCCTCTTTAGTTGTCAGACTTAAAATGTAGATGGAAGGCCACTTGATGGAGGGCATAGGATTGTGTAATTTCTTCTCTCCCTTTCATTGGAACAAGGATCAACTCTAGTGCCTTATTAACTGAACGCATGTGTTTTATGTTGTTGACTAATGCGTCTGTCAAGAGAGTTTGAAGTCGTCTGCACTTGTTATCCTGGGAGTGCACCGTGGTGTGTCTCATTTGAGTACTTATCGTGCCTTCAACACCCATACTTGTATCACCATACGATGCAGAGCCCTTTTTGGGTACTAGACTGACTCCTGGTCCTAATAGCTTTGGTCCAAGTTGATACTTAGAAAAGGTTGGGAGAGCTCGCTTTTGGTGGAAGCTTTTTGAATTTGTATTTGTAATGAGAGATATTTTCTTCTTCGTGGTTGACATGAAAGCCCACAGCGAGCCATTATGCAATAAATGTTATTGCAAATATCATTCCGTGATCTGAAATGAAGAATGACTAATTTGCATAATAGGTCCCTTAGTACAACTAGGGTTATGTACTATGGTCGTCTTGATTATCATACAGTTGTTGATTCAATTATTGAATCATAGAGGCTGGTGCTTGGATGAATATCTAAAGATTTAGATTGAGGACTCATAAAGCACCATCAAATGATTATTAAGAGATGATCTCCATCCTGAGAAGGAGATGGCAATCCTTTCTTTGAAGGTTGATATCTAACCGACCTCTTGATGCAAGTCCTCTGCATAGGAATAGAGATTCGGAGGTGTTAGATAAGTTTGGTCAAGGAGTTGACTTAACAAGATGGAGATAACCAAAGGCCTATATCGTATGCTGTCACAATATAAGCACACATCCTCTAACCAGAGATAGATGTGTTACTATATGTTTGAGTATGTACATTTGGTACACCAATAGGTTGATGACCTAACCAAGCTCTATACATCGACGCGCTAGTGTGCATTCAAGGGCATATGAGTAATACGATCTCTCAAAAGGATCATACATTTTCATTACTGAACCGAAAGACATGATCTCACTCATGAAATATTGGGAAGAATCAAATTCCATGCGTGGTCATCTCGCTTTGGAAGCTCGACTGAATTTGTAAGGTTTGATATATGCTTTTGGAACGTATATGATCAACACCTGGGTATGATATATGCTTTGGAAAGTATATGATCGATACCAACTCCCAATGATTGAATAAGAAACTTAATGATAAAATACTGAAGTACACAGTGTAAAATTGATCTAATACTTTAGGTTTATTCTAGGTCTTCCAGTATGCAGGATGTACAGGTATTAGGAATACCTGAGGGTGATGTGATGATAAACTATTGTACAACCATGACTCTTCCATTCCGAGGGAGTGATGAAACATGTCTGGATTTTAGTGACTCTTCGCATAGAGAAGTAATCTGATCTTAGTCTAAATGTTGGATATTGATCTGAATGTGATTCAGATGTAATGCGAAGATTAGATCTACGACTTTGATTTAATCAAGCATCTATGGGAGGTCAACAACTGGATTTGAGATGTGATCTCAATATCCAAGTCACTATATGTGGAACAATACAATCAACATGTCCTTATCTCCAAGTATCTGTAGAGAAAGTGCGTTATTCTTGAAAGAGTTCAAGAATACTTTCATTGTTGATATATGTATCTGAGCATTGAGAAAATTGATAATTAAATGTGATTTAGTTATCATGAATAATATGAATTTGATTCATATTATAAGGAGAGTTATTTAAGATAATTAAATGTGATTTAATTATGAAAAACGTGAATAATGTGAATGTGATTCACATTATTTGGGCACAATATAATAGAGATCCAAGATGATTAAATGTGATATAATTATCATGGAAATGAATAATGTGGATATTACTATCCATATTAATCAGATATATTACAAATGTGATTTATAAAATATCAGAGAGAGAGAGAGCCTATTGTGATTTATATTTGTTGATTAATTATTGATGTAAATTGGATTCACATTGGATAATTAATTGAAATATAATTTACATTTTGTTTTGGGATGTGAATGTGGTTCACATTTTTCCAATGGCATGATTGCAATATTCACAAGATAATTATGAATTAATTTTGTGAAATTATTTACAACAAATGTTGTTATAAATTTAGGAGGTATCATGAGATAATGAGATCTCATGAGATAATGAGATCTCATGAGATATTGAGGAAATAGACCCATTCCATCTCAAAAGGGTGGCCGTCCCCCCCTTTTTAGAGGATGTGGTCAATCTTCTCATTATCTCCAAGACTTATCAATTGATTTGAAATTAATTTATATTGATTTATCAATATATATTTGATTTTATCAAAATAATTGTTGTGTTTTTACAACAAAATCGTGTCCATTGAAATAAACACAAATCAATCTCATCCATTGATTTTGTGTTGTCCATGGATTGAGATCCATTGACTCTCAAAATCCAATATGAGAAGAGGCACCCCTGATGAATCTCCATTTCATCACCTTTATTCTATCATTTTGGCCTCAAAAACCCCAGCAAATGCATGTAAATAGCGTCGAACAGTACATAATAGCATTCATTATTCATTGTATTTATTTTACATTAAATAAGGTTTTACTGCCAAAATTATAGAATAAAGAGGAGAAAAGAAAAAGGAATAAAATATTGTAAATATTTTATGACCCAAACCCCGAGACCAAGGCTAGCATGGTATTGGTCGACAAAGAATAAAGTAGGGGGAGATAAGGGCCAGTGTACAATAAATACCTCATTTATTCATGCATTTATTTATGCATTTTTGATACCTATTTTGTACATAATTATTTATTCATCAAATAAAGAAACTTTGTACATGAAAGTTGTAGATAATAATATGAATAAAAATGCAAAATTGAGTTTGTGCAAAATTAATACCCAATGTACATTTTATACACAGAATAAAAAGCCAAAATCTCAACTTCACAGACCCATATCTTGCAAATAAAAACTCCAAATCACCCAAACTCACCTTTAATTGTATATATCATTCCATAAAATATTTAATAAAATTGGTTTCATGATTTTTGGAGTCCATATGCAGAAGTTAGGATTTTGGCCCTCCTAGTATATAGGACTGATTAAAATATTTATTTTATTCAATATTCATTATTTATATAAATTCATATTTTTAGAATTTTGTAAATAATGTACATAATACATACTCATGAGAGAAGTTAAAGAAAACCAAAATTAATTTGTAAAATAAAATAAGTCTACAAATTCATAGACAAAATACCTACGCTCTATACCTATATATAAGTAAAAAGGATTTTAATCCTTGATCCTTTTATTCTTTTATATTTTTTACAATGATGTATACATTATACATAACTCATTAAAAATACAAAACCAAAATAGAAATCAAGAAAATACAATAAACAAATTAAGTATACAAAATACATAGATAAAATACCTATAAGTATACCTACATACACCTATATCTATTTATTTAAAAATATAAATAAACTCATAAAAATCAAACAAAAATACCCTTATACTCACAAAAATAAATTATAAATTTATAAAATAAGCCAATAAAATAATAAAAGAGAATAAACAAATTAAAAGAAAAATACATGAAAATACATGTAAATACATACATATACATATTATTCAAATAAAACTATAATAAAACACCTCGAAAAATTCAATAAAAATCATAAATAAATACTAGATGAAATAATACACATTTTTTATTTTATAAGGAAAAATTAATAAAATCATTAAGGCGTCAAATAAATCAATCTTCCTTCAGATTTTCTATTTTGTCTCGTAGCGGCTGACGTGGCCCAATGAGGCGCCGGCCTTCGTTGACTCCCAGGTCAACTGTCCCATCCCTCGCCTGGCGTCTCTGAACTGTCCATTCCACCGATTTCATGCCTTTTTTCCCGGGCACACCATCCATCAATCGACAACGCTTCCTTCACAAGAATTGTTCCCTAATATTCCATGATGCCCGCCAAAATCATAGATCAACGAGATGTTCATTGGATCAGTTAATAATCGCCGGGTAATAAGGCCCCTTGCCAATGTTTATAAATAACAAGCTCCGCTTCCTTCCTCGAATTTGGCCACTTTTATTCCAACCTAAAGCCTAGTTCTTGCTCCTGGATTGTTCCTCGTGACAGGGGGAGTAGGCCAGCATCTTGACTAGGCCGGAGAAAGGAGATTTTGATGCGGCAGAGCTCCGGCGTCCGCCCTGCTCCCTGGAGGCCCCCAGGTATAAGAGCTGACCTTTTACGTATTTTTAGTTAGTCTTAGATGTTAGTTTTCTATTCCAGTCATCAGATTAGGTTTTAATTCACGCCTGTAGCTTAAAAAACGAAATTCGAAGTTCGCCGGAGCTCAGCTCCGGCGACTTCTCCACTGTGGTTCCGACTGTCTCCGACCGCCTCGTTCACCCCATCTCGTTCCTCGACGCCATCTCCATCTATTGCGTACATTTGTCCAACCCAGGACTCTAGGTCCTGGCGAATCGGGGCTCCCCCTCCGCCGTTCGCCGGAGCCCCTCCGCCCAACTTCATTTTTGCATCGCAGCTTCAAACCCTGGGTCGAGGAGAAAGCTCTCTCGCCCGCAGTTCTTCCTGTGCAGGGATATTGAAGAATCGAGCCCTTTTGGGCTTGCATTGACCCAGGAAGAGGTTCCTAGAGGTCCTCTTCTTCTCCGACCTTGCTCCATCGACTCGGACCCCCAGGAGCCATGAGATCACCGTCAGACGACGCGGAAGCCTCCAGCTACGATCAGAGAGCTTCAGATGCGCGGGAGGTTCCCGGAGGAGCCCGAGCTACCCGATCGAAGCTCGCCGGGGGCGAGCTTCGTCCCCGTTCTTCCAGATGCCTTCAGCACCGTTGGATCGAGAGGGGCGGCCCAGATTGAACGCCGACCGTTCGATGAAGACGTACGTCCACCGTCAGATCAGCCAGGAGGTTCTAGTCCAGGCCCTTCATCGCCGAACCGACACCCGCCGTCCGATGGCTGCCATGTGGATAAGTGGCGCCTCCAGCGCTGCAGGATGAAAGCTTTGTTTAGGGGTAAATTTCATACCAAGCCCCTCTACTTTTTGTATTTATTATTTAATGCCAAAAATAAAAGTCCCAGTTGTAAATAAAATGTATATTTTGCAGAACAACCCCCGATGTTTTAAGATTTGCTCTTTAGTCCTTCCGCGCCTCACGTGCAGTCCCACGTGAGGCGCGTGAAATTTTGCATCTAAACCCCACCGGGTTTCTGTATTTATTAAATGGTCCTGAAAATAAAAGTTAAAGTGTATTTTTATTATGATTTTTGCATGTATGCCCCTGTGAACTATTTTATTTGCAAAAATACCACTGCCAGGCCATTTAATTTTTGAATGCTTTGTCTATTTATTTTGTGCTCCATATTAAATCGAAAAAATCTTGCAAAAATAGACTTAAGCTCCTCCTTGCACGCCATATTTTTAGTTTTGCATTTTGTTGCATTTTTGCATTTATTAAAAATCAAAAACATGTCTTTTATTCCCTGTCTAACTTATTAAACCCCCAAAAAATATGAAAATGCCTTTAAAAATTCCAAAAAAATTGCATATGGTGTATATTTACCTATATTAGTGTCAGTCCAAAAATCCCTAAAAATCTCAAAAGGAAAACCTTAAAAATTCAAAAATACCCAAAAACTTCAAAAAAATATTAAAAACCAAAGAAAAATCAGAAAAATATAAACTCAGGCCCTATTTATGCTATATTTTATTATCTTTATTAGAAAAATAGTATCGACAATTTTGAGGTTGTTAGCTATTTTTAATATCTATTTTGGTGACGGCCAGTACCTAGTCCACTGTTTGCTATTATTTAGCTAGTTAAAAATACTAAAAATATTTGCAAAAATAACCAAAAATCATAAAAATAGTAAAAAACCATGAAAATTCCAAAAGACCCTTTTTCTGAATTTTTGGCTATTTTTGAGTATTTCTATAAATATTATAATACTCCCTTTATGTATATATATCTATATATATCAAAAAAAAAGAAAAGAAAAAAAATATATATATATGTGTAATTATTTATATGTATTCCCATTAGTCTTAATATATATTAAAAATATATATATATATATATTATTACATTTATATATACCTATATATCTATTGTAAGTATTATAAGCTATATATTAACCCTCTATGGGTATACATGTATTTTTATTTATATTATATATATATATACATATTACCTAATTACATTATTAAAAATAAATAATAATAATAATAATAAATCAAAAACCCATACAAGGATGACTGTGATTTACATGTAGGCTATTGCATTTTGGATTGCTCTCTGTGGTTCGACCTCTACATGCTTGTCACCGTACATTTTATGGTAGAGTAAATAAAGATTAATTCGCATTTATTTTTGAGCTTGATTGTTGTATTCTTTGGATTGTGGGTTAATTGCTGATCAACACGGGTATTTTTGTGAGCGGTCGCCTCAGCGACACCTTTCATATTATTAATGGTGACCCTCGCATGATACTTTCGTGCTATCAGATGGCACTGTTGCCAGGGAGCAATGAGCATAGCCTAATTATTTTGTCATTCTTGTATAAAAAAAATTCTTGATTTATTATTCATTTCTTGTGAGCAGCTATTTTTATTGCTATTAATCACCAGGTTTCATTTCTTCATTTATTGTGATTATTTTCTCTGCTCTATTTAATTGATTGAGCTTTACTAATGCATTCTTTTTGTGACTTTGATGCGAGGGACCGCCAAGAGAGGATGGCTTCTTAGGAGGCCAATGCAGCCAAGCTTGGAGGAGGATGGTCTTCTTCTCATGACCATCTGGAGAGTGCACCAAGGAAGCAAGGAGATGTGCATTAGATAGGCTAGACACTTAGGAGTATTTATTTTGTAATTTATGGTGAGAGAGAGACTATTTTGGCATGTATATAAACAGGACTCTACTCTTCACAATGAGGTCCAGTGCCCAGGTGATTGTTCACCTGGGGGCCTCATCGCGGCTTTTTCGAGTTTTCATCACCTTCTTTCATTTTGTTTCCCGAAGTTTTGAGCTCTCCGCCTTTCTTTTATTTTGTTTTATGTGCTTGGAGCCCCTAGATATAGGTTGCTTGACTCGGTAGCTAGGTCCAAACATTAATAAGAATGCATGTTCCTATAGTTTACTTCGCTTGGATCTAGTCAAACTTAAACAAGTTGTTAATTTGTCTCTTAGCCCTCTGTGCCGTAGCGAACCCTGTAAAGCGCTTTCTCCTACCCTCAATTTGTTGAGCAGAGGAGGGGTGAGCCAAGACCGGACTCTCTTGGGCTAGAGATGAATTAGCGGCTTATGGTTCTTCACGCTAATAGCAGCTTATGTTTAGGGCGATTTTGTGCCTTGCATATCGACATGTAGATAGGTTTAAAAATACTGTTTTGCATACCGCATGGAGAGAGCTGGGATGCACTGTAAGTCTTCTAACTCATCATGCATCATTCGGTTCAATGGTGAGATTTCCATCATGGAACCAGTTGCACGGCTTTTCCGCTATCTCCCTCTGATTTTGAGCACCTAGGACTTAAATGAAAATCTACAAAAACGTTAGGCGCTGGCATGAAACAGAGCCAAAAAAAGTGAAAACCCAAAAACTTAAAACAAGGGGACTGCTAAATAAACTTTGACCTTAATTAAAATTCGTAATGGACTATCATTGTACCGGGTTCATAAAGCCCTCATTGTTTTCAGGTACCTTGGAGGGGGACCAAAACCCTACTCCCTTGAGCGAGTGCGACCCCTAAGGATTAAAGCCCAAAACCCAGTCTGCAACTGCCTTGTTTATCGCCTGGATTTCCGAAGTAATGGCGCTTCTATCGTACGTAGGCGAGTAGGACTTGGTCACCAATGGTGACTCTCTATTGTGAGAGCATCGACCCTGTCCGAAGTATTGAGCATAGGCCACGCCTTCACGGGGGTGTCTGTCTCATCGTTCTGCGTCCGAGTAGGTTCTTCCACGCTCACGTCCGAGTAGGTTTCGCCTATCGGCTTCCTCTCTCTTTTCTTTGGCTGAGTAGGGATCCAGGAAGAGTTACAAGGACTCCAAAAAGTACAGACTACAGGTTACACAAAAGGAGGACAAGTACGAGATACTCTTCCGGCAGTACTCTCTCTCCTATAGGGTAGCGTACTAAGGACTTGTTATAAGATATGCCTGAAAATCACAACTCTAAAAATGAAAAGATAATAAATAGCCGAACTTTCACGGCTTCACATGGCGTGAGTTGGTGAACCCAATTTTTGTATTGCGTTTGTATGAATCTAGATTAAGGTTCAAAGATCAAGTCCCGCGCATTTGCGCACATTTTGTTGTTTCTCCCTTTGACCACCCCACTCAACCGAGCCTTTCTACTGTTTTACACTCCTTTTATTCCTCGTTGACCATCGTATCATTCTTCCAACAATCCGACATTCTCTTGCTTCGCGAAGTTGATCCATGGATGGTTTCGTCGGGACCATGCCGACACCTACATCGATTCCATAGACTCAACTCCGCCAATAATTTCGAGGCGATTCCCGAGAAACCGATCCGGACTTTGCGGATCGATCTCCAGACTCCTCGTTTTCTACCTTTCTCTTGGCCACCCAATAAACTGGGATCACTTTTGTCCCGCTTCCGCCATTGTGAATGGGAGTCGATTACAGTCTACATCTCTTTCCCATTCACAACATGCTGGGGTTGACCTGAATCCCAGCTTAATCATGACAGCTGAAAGTTAATTGCAAGTGATCTGATTCGGACTATCTCATTCCGCAGATAGAAGCCAGTGCGAGCCCTGGAGACTACTCTGGAGTTCATCTCGTCCGACTCAGACCCTGACATGGCTCCAGGAGGAAAGGGCAAGGGTCAGCAGCCACCCGTACCAGAGGGACAGGTGCCGGATCAAAATCAAGTTAATGCACAGTTGTTGGCATCTATCCAGGCCATACAGCAGCAGCTGACCGAGCAGACCCTCACACAAACCGCATTCCAGGACATGTTGAATGATATGATGAACCGCGACGATGGAGGAGGAGGCAGAGGCAGAGGAGGCCGGGGAGGAGGAGGTGGAGGTGGAGGAGGTGATGATTCTCCTGATGATGACTTTGAATTACCACAACCGAAGCCGACACTAAAAGAAACATACAACCCGGGAGACAGCCAGATGACCGAGTGGATTCTCATTCCACCGGTACACGCTCACTTTGAGCTGAAGCCCCAGTTCATAGCCCTTCTCCCTGCCTTTCATGGAAACACGAACGAAGAGCCGTACATTCACCTGCAGCAATTCTCCTGCATTTGCCGCACCACCCACTATCCGAATGTCCCCCTGGACATTGTCAAGATGACGGCTTTCCCCTTCAGTCTACAGGACAAGGCCCTCTATTGGGTCAATCATATGGGAAAGGTCGTGACGACCTGGGAGGAGTTGAAGTCTGCCTTCCTGCACAAATACTACCCTCTCGGTCGGCTCAACCAGATGCGAGCACGTATTAGTAATTTCTCCCAAGGAGCACATGAGTCAGTACACGAGGCTTGGGAGAGATTCACTGATCTGCAGGAGAAGTGTCCCCATCATGATATCCCGAAGACCAGCTTGGTCCAGCATTTCTTTGGGGGACTGAACATTGAAAGCCAAAGGCTCGTGGACGCAGCATGTGGGGGCTCCCATTTCAACAAGGATGAAGATGTTGTCTGGCAGATTTTTGAAGAAATGGCCGAAGGAGAGGCCGCCCTCTCTTCATCCAAGGCATACCAGAAGCAGCCCCAGATCCTCCAGAAACAAGTTCACATGGCTGCATCCAAGGAAGCAGAGAGAGATGAGAGCTCCAACCTCTGCATCATCGGGGGCCATCTCTCTAAGGTAGATATCATTGAGAAGCGATCACAGAACCTCGAGAAACTCGCTGTGATCGAGAAGAGGACCCAGAACCTGGATAAGCTAGATCAGATCAACAAGTACCTCGAGCTGTTGGTCGGTACGATCAACTCTGTCCAGTCGGCTACACCATCAGATGCGCCCGCTGAGAAGAAGGACGAGCAGCAACCGCAGCATCAGCCTCAGCCGAGCCAGCAGCCACCGGCAGTCCAGTATGTGTACTACGTGCAGGCGCCCGACCAGGGCCCGCCGCAGCAACAGATGGTCGTATACCAACCAGAGTTCCGCCCTGTACCTGATCCAGTCTTTCCACCACCACCCCTCATTCAAGAAGTAAATGGGGTATGGACTCAGGATGCACAGCCGACCCGTCCTCAGGGACAACCCCAGGGTCAGCAATTTGCCAACCGGCAGTACCACCAACCTCAGGGTGGTCGTTTTGGTCAATCCTCCCAGCAGCACCAGCAGTACCAGCAGCCTCCCCAGTTTGCACAACAATGGAGGCAGAACTTTCTGTATCAACAGCAGCCGCAGTACTGCCACTCGCAGCCGTATCACCAGTACGCGGCTGCCCCCTCTCCGCAATATCAGCAGTATCCTCCTCCGTTATATCAACAGCTTCAACTTCCTGCACCACCACACCACCAACAACAGCCTCCCCACCCATCTACCCAACAGCAGCGTGGTCTGCACGCTGAGTCTTCTGATATGTCCCCTGCTAGTCCCACCATTGAGTGTCTATCCCAGCTTGTTAAAGGGCTGGCGGAGATGACAAAACGGCTAGACGACCTGACCGCCACCCGAACCACTATTCCGGCGCAGGTCAAAGCCAACCCCAACAACTTCAAGAAGAAAGAGCAGGTAGAATATAATGTCCAGTCCGTGTCTGATAGCGATATTACTGTTTATTCTAATGCTGTTACTCTCAAGAGTGGTAGGGCCTTGCCTCCGCCTGCTACTACCAGTGGGGTGAATAAAGAAACAGGTGGATTTTCATCTTCCGCATCAGCCGTGCCAGCTCCAGGGGCGGGTGAGGAGGAAGAAGAAGGAGAAGCCAGTCCAGCCGGCGTGCCTTGTCAGCAGCAACTCCAGCCAAAAACACAAAAAAAATCGGCAAAAGCAAAAACACCAAAAAGAAGTTTGTAGCAGAAGCGAAGCCGCGCCAGCCTTGGAGGAGTCGCCAGCAGCAGCCGATCCCTCGTCAGCCGATGGAGACGACGCTACCCTTTTTGATTGCCCCGCAACACCAGCATTTTCAGATCCAGCTTGTAATCCTTTTTGTAGTCCGGATGTACAACATTCTGTGGGCAATGATTTTGATGTAAATAAGAACTCGCATTTTCCTTCTAGTGGTGTACATATTCCTTTTCCGCATGCAATACAAAAATCCAAAAAAATTGCAAAACGAAAAAAGGCATTGTCTGATCCAGGTGTTGTGGAGATTTTGGATAAATTGACTGTTAAGATTCCCTTATTGAAGGCTGTGGAATACATGCCAGCTGTAAAGAAAGGACTGAAAGAGGCATGTACTAACAGGCGTCGCCAAGCGCAAGACAACAAACGCCGAGAAGTAGAAAAGCACGTTCTCTCCATGGCCACAGTTGTAGCTATCAGCAACCTCCTCCATTAAAAGCATGATACAGGAGCACCTCTCATCAGTTGTGTGATTTTTGACCAGGTTTTCGAGCGTACTCTTCTTGACAGTGGTTCTTCCATCAACCTTCTGCCCTCGTCTATAATGCAAGAATTCGGGCTGGGACCGCTCAAGCAGACACGCATGATCCTTCAGTTCGCTGACCGATCCGTCAAGCGGCCCCGAGGTCTGTTGGAAGACGTGATAGTTACCGTGCAGGAGATGAAATTCCCAGCTGACTTTGTAGTCCTTGATATGGACTCACCTGCACCCCTGCTCCAGACCCCTATCATCCTTGGAAGACCATTCCTCCGTACTTCCGGTGTCGTGGTTGATTACGGGTCTGGGAAGATCACTTTCAGCTCGAACACCCAGCAAATCACGATAAACATGAACAAAGAGCAGAATGCCACGACTGATGAGAGCCAGGCAGCATCAGATGCAGACTGTGATTTTATCGCAGAGATCAGAGATTCAGAGTTATCACTGGACGATCCATGGACCTGAGAAATCCTCACTCTTGAGGAGGACTTGGAAAGCGCAGTCAGCATATGCTCCGATGATTCTTGGGAGACAGATTCTCAGATGCAGGCGCATCTTCTTGAGCATTCACTCCAGACCGAACATGATCAGCTTAGTGCAGAACCGTTTGGTGCATTTCCAGGATCTCAACCGAATGATGAGGATGGTAGCAGCCTCAAAGTGCATTCCACCACCAGCATGGTATCTAAAGTAACAGATAAAGTGGACAGATCAAAACCAGAACTCAATCCACTTCCTGCAGGCCTGAAGTATGCTTTCCTTGCGGGTGAAGAACACATGTATCCGGTCATCATCAGCAGCAAGCTGAATCCGGATCAAGAATCTCGACTTCTCGAGGTTCTTGAAAAGAACCGCAAGGCACTTGGTTGGAGCGTATCAGACCTCCGAGGCGTAAATCCAGCTCTGTGTTCACACAATATCTATCTAGAAGAAGATGCCAAGCCGTCCCGCAAATTTCAGATAAGGCTGAACCCTAACCTTCGAGACGTCGTTATGAAAGAAATCACGAAATGGTGTGACGCAGGATTCATCTATCCCATCTCCGATTCAAAATGGGTAAGCCCACTGCATGTAGTTCCAAAGAAATCTGGGCTTACCGTGGTTACAAATGATAAAGGAGAGGAAATTTCAACTCGGGTACCGACATCCTGGCGGGTGTGTGTTGACTACCGCCGTCTTAATGCAGCAACCAAGAAGGACCCCTCCCCTTGCCATTCATTAATCAAGTTCTGGAGAGATTAGCAGGCAAGGAGTTCTTCTGCTTCCTGGATGGGTACTCCGGGTACAACCAAGTGGCGATCGCTCCTGAGGATCAAGAGAAGACTGCCTTCACTTGCCCGTTCGGCATCTACGCCTTCAAGAGGATGCCCTTTGGATTATGCAATGCACCTGCAACCTTCCAAAGATGCATGCTAGCAGTCTTCGCCGAGATGGTAGGCAGTTTTCTTGAGGTGTTCATGGACGATTTCTCTGTCTACGGTGATAGTTTCGATGCTTGTCTTGAGCACCTAGATAGAGTGCTTCAGAAATGCCGTGAAGTCAATCTAGTGCTCTCATGGGAAAAGAGCCACTTTATGGTCAAAGAAGGTATTATGCTGGGCCATGTCGTTTCCAAATGTGGCATGGAAGTCGACCCAGCCAAGGTGGATGTCATTTCAAACCTTCAGCCACCTCAGTCAGTAAAGAATGTGAGGTCATTCCTGGGGCATGTGGGATTTTACAGACGATTTATCAAGGACTTCAGCCGCATTGCCCGACCTCTGACAGAACTCTTGTGCAAGGAGACTGAGTTCATTGTTGATCAGTCGGTTCTCCTTGCTTTCAATCAATTGAAGGATCTTATCACTCAGGCTCCAATCTTACAGCCTCCCGACTGGACTCTTCCATTTGAGATAATGACTGATGTGTCAGATTTTGCAGTCGGAGCTGTTCTTGGACAGAGGAAAGACAAGGCACCCTATGCCATTCACTATGCTAGCAGAACATTAGATGAAGCTCAAAGAAATTATACAGTGACAGAGAAAGAACTACTGGCTGTGGTTTTCACCTTAGAGAAGTTCAGATCCTATTTGTTGGGGTCGAAGGTCACCATTTTTACAGACCACTCTGCTATCCGGTACCTACAGCAGAAGAAGGATGCCAAGCCAAGACTGATTCGTTGGATCCTTCTCCTCCAGGAATTCGATCTGGAAATCAACGACAAACCTGGAGTTTAGAATGTGGTAGCAGACCATCTATCCAGAATAGAGCAGCATGAGCCTCCTCTGAGCAATGCACCTATCACAGAAACCTTCCCTGACGAAGCCATCTTAGCTGTGGATTCTCTCCCTTGGTACGCTGATATTGTCAATTACCTCGCCTCAGGGGTACTACCGTCGGATTGGATGAAGAATCAGAAGAACAAATTCATGTCGACCATCCGCTTCTACCAATGGGAGGATCCTCTTTTATTCAGAGAAGGAGCGGATTGTATTTGGCGCAGGTGCATCCCTCAGACGGAGCAATCTAGTGTCCTCGAGCATTGTCATTCGCTCGAATCTGGTGGGCACCATTCTGGAGATCGTACGGCAGCGAAAGTATTGCAGTGTGGCTTCTGGTGGCCCACATTATTCAAGGATGCAGCAGAGTTTGTTGAAAGATGTATTGACTGTCAGCGACTGAAAGGTACACTCACTGCCAAAGATTCAATGCCTCTGAAAATTATTCAGATAGCTGACGTTTTCGATGCATGGGGCATTGACTTCATGGGACCTTTCCCTAACAGTCAAGGTTTTGAGCACATCCTTCTTTCCGTCGATTACGTGAGTCGTTGGGTTGAAGCTATTCCCGCCCGAGCCGATGACAGCAAAACAATTTGCCAGTTTCTGAAGAAGAACATCATTTCGCGGTTTGGGATACCAAAGATTCTCATCTCAGACGGGGGTAGCCATTTCATCAACAAAGAGGTCAAGAAATTAACGAAGGAATACGGCATCGATCACCGTGTCGCATCTCCTTATCATCCGCAGACCAATGGCATGGCAGAGTTATCAAACAGAGAAATCAAGACCATATTGCAAAAACTTGTTAGGCCGAACAGAAAAGACTGGTCTCAACTCTTGGACTCAGCTCTATGGGCGTACCGAATGGCCTACAAGTCTCCCTTGGGCATGTCGCCCTACCATCTTGTATATGGCAAACCATGCCATCTGCCCGTGGAATTAATTCATAAATCTCTTTGGGCAATCAGCAATTGTAACTTGGACTCACGAAGAAGTGGTCAGAAGAGAAAAGACGATCTGAACAGGCTCTTGGAATTCCGAGACTGCGCATACGATAACACCTTGATGTACAAGGAGAAGGTGAAACGCTGGCATGACCGTCACATCAGACGAAAGACCTTCGACGTTGGACAGAAAGTGTGGCTGTTTGATGCAAAGTTACGGATATTTCCCGGCAAATTAAAGAGTAAGTGGACAGGGCCATTCCGAGTTTGTGAGGTGCGTGACAATGGCAGTATCGCGATATCAGATTTGTCTCCTGATGCACAGCCCTTCGTCGTCAACGGCCAACTACTGAAGCCTTCTCTTGAACCAGATGCATTTTTGGCCGTTGTTGACTCTATTCAGCTAATGCACCATGATGACACCTTCACAGCACCTGCGGCATCGAAAGATTCAGACTATGCCATTCAACAACTGTTTATCTGTTTTACTTCTTTTCTTCTTTTCTTCTTTTCATTTTCTATTTTTTTGTTGTTCGTAACAAAAGGTGCCGCCCTTGTAGACAGTTTTCTATACTTAGGACGTACTTGGTCCTAAGAATAGGGGGGATGTGCACCCCGAGTTTTTCATTGCATTCCGATCCTCTCCATTGTCTCCTCTTCTTGTCTATACTTAGGAGTATCTTACCTTAAGTATAGGGGGAGACAATCTAAGTACGATCTGTGTATTCCCACCCTTGACCCTCCCTGCTTTTTGTACAATCTGCTATACTTAGGATTATTTGATCCTAAGTATAGGGGGGACGGTCAACTTCTCATTCATTCATTTCTTTCATATTTATTCTTTAGATCTGTCTATACTCAGTACGAGTTATGTCTTTGCTTTTACTTTCGATCTATGAGGACATAGCTCAAGCTAAGTATAGGGGGTCGTATATACCATGTATATACTAAAAGCCATAACTCATACTGAAAAATAAAAGACCACCTCATCATAAAATAAAATGTAAAAAGTAGCTCTATAATAATGAAAGATGATTGTGAGTTCCTCAGACTTTTTGTAATTATACTGATTATTGAGTCAGAAAAAGGTTTTGTGCGAAACATTCTCTTTTGAAAAATCTTGTGAAAATTATTTGAAAAGAGTGTATACAAGTATTCAAAGTTTGAAAAATTAGTGTGCAAATGATTGTGAAAAATTTGATTGACAAAATTGTTTTGAAAAATCTATCTATGTTGTGTAAAACCTTTGTAAAAGGATTTTCAAATGCGTGAACATGTTTGCAAAATTATTTTGGACTATAGTTTTCAAAATCCTTGTGAAAATGATTCTCAAGTAAGTCTGAGGAGTCCGCACAAAAATCTCTCATTTGTAAATAATAAATAAGCCCAAACAAAGCCTAAAAGAACCAAAACCATATTATACATCAAATACTATTTTTCTTCTTTTGTACATACTGATTAATAAATCAGATACCTATACAATATGATTTGAAAAATAGTGTGACCAGTTTTGAAAAAATTGATGTGAAATGATTTCAAATGTGTGAAAACATTTTGATTGCAAAATTTTTCTTTATGTGAAAGAAAGGATTTGAAAAACCTATGTGCAAATATTTTGAAAAATGCTTGTCAAAACTATTGTGAAAATTATACATATATAGTGTGACAAATCTTTGCAAAAATAGATTTCAAATGTGTGTAAATGATTGCGAAAATTATTGTGTACTATAGTTCGCAAAAGTATTTTCAAAACCTAATAAGAACACTCTTACAAACTCTTGTAAATCATAAATAAGACACATACAATTCTTTCTGTACAGTTCTAAATATACTACTCCATTCAAACATGTAAATTTTTTAAAAACTCATTCATTTTGTGAATACAGCAGCACGCCCGTGTAAATAATTGTATATACTTTTTGTGTATGTCCAGTTCTTAGTTTATTTGCAAAAATTCTTTGTGTAAAAACATTCTTTGATTCTTTCCAAACTTTTTGTGAAAAATTTGCATCATTCATTGTGCATAGCATAAGCATACCATTCATATTCTTTTTGAGTGAGCTTGATGATTGAATCAGTCTAATAAAGTCTCAAATTGGAGCTTGGTTGGACCTTACCGCACCTAACTGCACTGGAACCTGATGGGAACTAGGTTTAAGGTACTTCAGGTCTATACAGACTTAATTCTTTGAGAAATCAGGGCTGGGTTCAAGTCACCTCAGTGGACTAACTAGAACTTTTCGAGACACACGTACGACTCTTGCCGACCGTGACCTAACTTGGACACTTGCACTTTTCACTTGGCTCAACTCAGTTAGAGTGGTGAGGGGGTTGGATTTGCCAGTCTGAGACGCACACGGGTGGAAACATTCGTCCTCGTCTAGGGAGGGAAGTGCACCCCAACCTGGTCCAATAGCCATGAGGTCTAAAGACAAGAGATTGTGGGTTGCGATAAAGCTTCAAAAGAGGGATAGTCTACTGGCTCAAGAGGAAAAACTCGTTATGTAAATGCTGCTGTGAATAGTATGTTGAAAAAAAAGAGAAAAAAAATGGTCAGGCCTGTACAAAAAAAAGAAAATGCCTGCAAAGTATGTACAAAGTCAATAAGCAAGCTTGAGTTCCAAAGACAAATATGTGAGCCCGCAGCTGGATGACTTGACTACACTAGTCTTGCATCTCGGAATAGGTAGCTACACTGGCTACCGTCCATTCTTCTCTTCACCCCCTCCTCTTGAGCTGGTTGCCACTTGAACTTAGAAGGGAATACCCTGCTCCTCGAGGAAAGAGCTATTGGATTGGGGAATCATTGGGTTGTCATTATGGAGAAATCGGCTACTTTATCATTTCAGTTGGGGAGAGCCACTATCACTTACACCGTACAAGTCAGCTTCATAGTTATAAGGGTTTGCGTATGATGTAGACTAGTTCTGACCTGGCTATTGAGGTGGGTTGAACCGAGTTCTGTGACTATCGAAGGCTGTTGTATTTTAGAGCTGGTTCCCGACTAGGTTCCACACACATTCACACCCAAGGTCTGACAGGAGCTCCAAATTCAGATTTTGTAAGGACATGCATTGCACTGAAAGCACCCGTATTCACTCTATCTTTCTTTTATTCTCATTTTTCTTTTCTTTATTCTTTTTGTACTTATTGCATAAGTGTTTGCTAGGGACTAGCAAAGGCAAGTATAGGGGGGTGATGAATCTCCATTTCATCACCTTTATTTTATCATTTTGGCCTCAAAAACCCCAGCAAATGCATGTAAATAGCATCAAATTGTACATAATAGCATTCATTATTCATTGTATTTATTTTACATTAAATAAGATTTTACTGCCAAAATTATAGAATAAAGAGGAGAAAAGAAAAAGGAAAAAAATATTGTAAATAATTTATGACCCAAACCCCGAGACCAAGGCCAGCATGGTATTGGTCGACAAGGAATAAAGTAGGGGGAGATAAGGGCCAGTTACAATAAATACCTCATTTATTCATGCATTTATTTATGCATTTTTGATACCTATTTTGTACATAATTATTTATTCATCAAATAAAGAAACTTTGTACATGAAAGTTGTAGATAATAATATGAATAAAAATGCAAAATTGAGTTTGTGCAAAATTAATACCCAGTGTACATTTTATACACAGAATAAAAAACCAAAATCTCAAATTCACAGACCCATATCTTGCAAATAAAAACTCCAAATCACCCAAACTCACCTTTAGTTGTATATATCATTCCATAAACTATTTAATAAAATTGGTTTCATGATTTTTGGAGTCCATATGCAGAAGTTAGGTTTTTGGCCCTCCTAGTATATAGGACTGATTAAAATATTCATTTTATTCAATATTCATTATTTGTATAAATTCATATTTTTAGAATTTTGTAAATAATGTACATAATGCATACACATGAGAGAAGTTAAAGAAAACCAAAATTAATTTGTAAAATAAAATAAGTCTACAAATTCATAGACAAAATACCTATGCTCTATACCTATATATAAGTAAAAAGGATTTTAGTCCTTGATCCTTTTATTCTTTTATATTTTTACAATGATGTATACATTATACATAACTCATTAAAAATACAAAACCAAAATAAAAATCAAGAAAATACAATAAACAAATTAAGTATACAAAATACATAGATAAAATACCTATAAGTGTACCTACATACACATATAACTATTTATTTAAAAATATAAATAAACTCATAAAAATCAAACAAAAATACCCTTATACTCACAAAAATAAATTATAAATTTATAAAATAAGCCAATAAAATAATAAAAGAAAATAAACAAATTAAAAATAAAATACATGAAAATACATGTAAATACATACATATACATATTATTCAAATAAAACTATAATAAAACACCTCGAAAAATTCAATAAAAATCATAAATAAATACTAGATGAAATAATACACATTTTTTATTTTATAAGAAAAAATTAATAAAATCATTTAGGGCGTCAAATAAATCAATCTTCCTTCAGATTTTCTATTTTGTCTCGTAGCGGCTGACGTGGCCCAATGAGGCACCGGCCTTCGTTGACTCCCAGATCAACTGTCCCATCCCTCGCCTGGCGTCTCTGAACTGTCCATTCCCCCGATTTCATGCCTTTTTCCCGGGCACACCATGCATCAATCAACAACGCTTCCTTCACAAGAATTGTTCCCTAATCTTCCAAGATGCCCGCCAAAATCATAGATCAACGAGATGTTCATTGGATCAGTTAATAATCGCCGGGTAATAAGGCCCCTTGCCAATGTTTATAAATAACAAGCTCCGCTTCCTTCCTCGAATTTGGCCACTTTTATTCCAACCTAAAGCCTAGTTCTTGCTCCTGGATTGTTCCTCGTGACAGGGGGAGTAGCCCAGCATCTTGACTCGGCCAGAGGAAGGAGATTTTGACGCGGCGGAGCTCCGGCATCCGCCCTGCTCCCTCGAGGCCCCCAGGTATAAGAGCTGACCTTCTACGCATTTTTAGTTAGTCTTAGATGTTAGTTTTCCATTCCAGTCATTAGATTAGGTTTTAATTCACGCCTGTAGCTTAAAAAACGAAATTCAAAGTTCGCCGGAGCTCAGCTCCGGCGTCTTCTCCACTGTGGTTCCGACTGTCTCCGACCACCTCGTTCACCCCATCTCGTTCCTCGATGCCTTCTCCATCTATTGCTTACATTTGTCCAACCCAGGACTCTAGGTCCTGGCGAATCGGGGCTCCCCCTCCGCCGTTCGTCGGAGCCCCTCCGCCCAACTTCATTTTTGCATCGCAGCTTCAAACCCCAGGTCGAGGAGAAAGCTCTCTCGCCCGCGGTTCTTCCTGTGCAGGGATATCGAAGAATCGAGCCCTTTTGGGCTTGCATTGACCCAGGAAGAGGTTCCTGGGGGTCCTCTTCTTCTCCGACCTCGCTCCATCGACTTGGACCCCTAGGAGCCATGAGATCACCGTCAGACGACGCGGAAGCCTCCCAGCTACGATCAGAGAGCTTCAGATGTGCGGGAGGTGCCCGGAGGAGCCCGAGCTACCCGATCGAAGCTCGCCGGGGGCGAGCTTCGTCCCCGTTCTTCCAGATGCCTTCAGCACCGTTGGATCGAGAGGGGCGGCCCAGATTGAACACCGACCGTTCGATGAAGACGTACGTCCACCGTCAGATCATCCAGGAGGTTCTAATCCAGGCCCTTCATCGCCGAACCGACACCCGCCGTCCGATGGCTGCCACGTGGATAAGTGGCGCCTCCAGCGCCGCAGGATGAAAGCTTTGTTTAGGGGTAAATTTCATACCAAGCCCCTCTACTTTTTGTATTTATTATTTAATGCCAAAAATAAAAGTCCCAGTTGTAAATAAAATGTATATTTTGCAGAACAACCCCCGATGTTTTAAGATTTGCTCTTTAGTCCTTCCGCGCCTCACGTGCAGTCCCACGTGAGGCGCGTGAAATTTTGCATCTAAACCCCCGCCGGGTTTCTGTATGTATTAAATGGTCCTGAAAATAAAAGTTAAAGTGTATTTTTATTATGATTTTTGCATGTATGCCCCTGTGAACTATTTTATTTGCAAAATACCCCTGCCAGGCCATTTAATTTTTGAATGCTTTGTCTATTTATTTTGTGCTCCATATTAAATCGAAAAAATCTTGCAAAAATAGACTTAAGCTCCTTTTAGTGTACCCTTGCACGCCATATTTTTAGTTTTGCATTTTGTTGCATTTTTGCATTTATTAAAAATCAAAAATATGTCTTTTATTCCCTGTCTAACTTATTAAACCCCAAAAAAATATGAAAATGCCTTTAAAAATTCCAAAAAAATTACCTATGGTGTATTTTGACCTATATTAGTGTCAATCCAAAAATCCCTAAAAATCTCAAAAGGAAAACCTTAAAAATTCAAAAATACCCAAAAACTTCAAAAAAATATTAAAAACCAAAGAAAAATCAGAAAAATATAAATTTAGGCCCTATTTATGCTATATTTTATTATCTTTATTAGAAAAATAGTATGGACAATTTTGAGGCTGTTAGCTATTTTTAATATCTATTTTGGTGACGGCCAGTACGTAGTCCACTGTTTGCTATTATTTAGCTAGTTAAAAATACTAAAAATATTTGCAAAAATACCCAAAAATCATAAAAACAGTAAAAAACCATGAAAATTCCAAAAAGACCCTTTTCCTGAATTTTTGGCTATTTTTGAGTATTTCTATATATATTTTAATACTCCCTTTATGTATATATATCTATATATATATATCAAAAAAAAAGAAAAGAAAAAAAAATATTATATATGTGTAATTATTTATATGTATTCCCATTAGTCTTAATATATATTAAAAAAATATATATATATTTTATTACATTTATATATACCTATATATATTATAAGTATTATAAGCTATATATAACCCTCTATGGGTATACATGTATTTTTATTTATATTATATATATACATATTACCTAATTACATTATTAAAAATAATTAATAATAATAATAATAATAATAATAATCAATCAAAAACCCACACAAGGATGACTGTGATTTACATGTAGGCTATTGCATTTTGGATTGCTCTCTGTGGTTCGACCTCTACATGCTTGTCACTGTACATTTTATGGTAGAGTAAATAAAGATTAATTCACATTTATTTTTGAGCTTGATTGTTGTATTCTTTGGATTGTGGGTTAATTGCTGATTCACACGGGTATTTTTGTGAGCGGTCGCCTCAACGACACCTTTCATATTATTAATGGTGACCCTCGCATGATACTTTCGTGCTATCAACCCCTTGCTCTTCAAGTTACATCAATAACAATTAATGCTCTCTCCCTCTCTCTGTCTACACATCATGTGTCTCTCTCTCTCTCATTGTGGTCATCCACCATGGAGCCATTGAGAGGGTCGCCATCGCTGTGACATCGTCGTTATGCTACCGGAGTATTTGCTCTTGGATCTCCGTCTCCTTCAGTGCACCTCGCTTGAAGAAGACTTTGGATCTCATGTGACAAAATAAGGAGATTCGTCGCTTGGATCATCAACATCGATTGTGAGGAGCATGTGTCTCATCAACGCGCTCGCAAGCGTCTCCTCCGTTGGATCGGACTTGAGACAGGAGGTCTCTTCCTTTAGAGACTCGATCGCAACCATGCTTCAAGAGATAACCTTAATACCTAATTGTGGTTTAGATGAAATGATCCGAGAAGTGTTCTTGGATCATGTGGTTTCATCGCATTAAAATTTTTTAAATTCCGCTGCTTCGAGCGACTAATATGACTAGAAGCTCCTGATCGCATTCGATGCGATACTCACGCTTTAGTGATGCGCTTAAGGATCTTCCCATATCCTTCATGTATTTGAATGAGAGAACTTCTCTTGAAATTTATTTCATTGGTGGTTGGCTAGCTCCACTGCTTTTACCAAGTTGGCACACACTAATCAACAATTAATTAAGTTCAATTACACCCTGGCACATATGTTTTATATCAAGAGATTAGAGCAAGAACCTTGTTCTTATACTAGCTTATAGTGCTGACACTCGAGTTTCATGAAGCCATCATCGGTTTTATCCCATCCTCAAGCATCACAAAATCACGTCCAAACTCAAATCCCTCATCCCAATTCCTTAAGTGAAATCCAACTCATCTCATCATAACTGAAGTCATGCATGTGAGGTGATGATCATATTATTTTAAGGTAGAGACTAAGTAATATATGTTAGCAATGTGAGCCCGAGGCGAACCATTCCTACAATAAATGTTATTGTAATAAATGATTTATCAATAAAAGTTTTTGGTTTTGTTTCACTCCCTTTCTGATATTGAATGAATGAATGCACTATAAGGTCCCTCTGTACAATAAGGGTTATGTACCATGGCCAACTTGATAATCATACAGTTGTTGATTCATTAAGTGAATCATAGAGGCTGATGCTTGGATGAATATCTAAGGAGTTAGATAGAGGACTCATCAAGCATCATCAATGATTGACAAGTAGTGATCTCCAGTCTGAGTGGGAGATGGCAATCCCATCTCATTAGACTGATATCTGATCGACCTCTTGATGCAGGTCCTCTGCATAGGAATATTGATTCGGAGGTATCAGATTAGTTGAGTCAACGAGTTGACTTAACGAGATCGAGATAACCAAAGACCTATGATGAATACTGTCACATCACAGGCAAACATCCTCTGACCAGAGACAGATATATTACTATATGTCTGAGCATGTACATTTGGCAGACCAATAGGTTGATGACCTAATCAAGGTCTATACACCGGCGAGCTGGCGTGCATGTAAGGGCATATGAGTAATATGATCTCTCAAAGGGATCATACAGGTTCACTTTTGAACCGGGAGACATGAGCTCACTCATGAGGTAATGGGATTCACCAAATTCCATGCATGGTCATCATGCTTTAGAAGCATGATATGAATTTGAAGGTAAGATATATGCTTTGTGAAAGCATATGATCTGTACCATATCCCAAGGACCAAGATTGAGAAACTTAATGATCAGACTATGAAGATGACAGTGTAAAAGTGATCTTTATCTTCATGATGATCATGAGTCTTCCAGTATGCAGGATGTGCAGGTATTGGGAATACCTGAAGGGTGATTTGATCATAAACGATTGTATTACCATGACGCTTCCATTCCGAGGGAGTGATGAAACAGGTCTGGATTTTAGTGACTCCTCTCATCAGAGAAGTGACCTAATCTTAGTCCATTTACTGGACATTGATCTGAATGAGATTCAGATGCAATGAGAAGATTAGGTATACAGTCTTGATTTAATCAAGCATCTATGAGAGGTCCATGGGATCTGGATTTGAGATGTGATCTCAATATCCAAGTCACTATACGTGGAACAATACAGTCGCCCTGTCCTTATCTCCAAGTATCTGAGGAGAAATAGCATTGTTCTTAAATGGTTTAAGAGCAATTCCATAAAGATCTAAGCAAAGAGAAGTTGATAAGTAAATGTGATTAAATTATCAAGATGTATGAGAAATTATCCAATATAATTAATTGTGATTTAATTATTATGGATAAGAATAATGTGGATAGTAATATCCAATTATTCATAATATATTATAAATGTGATTTATAATGTATTAGAGAGAGTTAAATATAATTTATATTAGTAGATTAATTATTAATGTGTATTGGATACACATTGTCTAATTAATTGAAAATGTAAATTACATTTTGTTTTGGGTTGTGAATATGATTCACAATATTCCAATGTCAAGATTGCAATATTCCCAAAATTAACTGAGAATTATTTTGGTGAATTAAAATACCAACAAATTGTTGTTGGAAAATAAGTAGAGAGAAAAACAAGGAGATATGCAATCTCATGGGAATCATGAGATTGCACTCCTCATTAGGAATGAGGGGGGCGGCACCCAATTCCCTTGGGAAATTGGTGGCCGTCCCCTCTTCCATATGAGGAGAGTATCTCCTTTGCCTTCTCTCTCCTTATTTGATTGATTTAAATTTGGTATTAATATTTATTTGATTTATCAAATATATTTTTATCAAATTAAATCACAAGTTGTTGGTTTTTACCAACAACAATCTTGACCATTGATTTTATGTGACACATGGATTTAGATCCATGGATCCCAAAAACCTATAAATAGAGAGGCATACTTGGCTCTCTCTTTACATGCTATTGTAGCACTCTTCTCTCTCTCTCTTTCTCCATACTCAACAGCCCTCTCTCCCCCTTCCTCTTGGTGGCCGTCCACCTTGGTGGAGAGAATCGTCGTCGCCCTCGCCTTCGCGCTGCCGCTTCGACGCTCTGCGGTTCTCCATCTACTTCGAGTGCTTCGCCCACGAAGGAGACGTTCGATCTCGTGCGACGAGATCAGGAGCAACCGTGCTTGGATCAACTTCTTGGATTGCGAGGACTACGCGGTTCATCCCCGCGCTCGCAAGCGATCTCTCCGACGATCGGACTTGAGACAGGAGGTCTCTTCTCTTAGAGACTCGATCAACCACGCTTCAAGAGGTATTGCATTATACTTGTTGTGGTTATAGATGAAACGATCCGAGAATGATTCTTGGATCATGTGGTTTCATCAAATAAAAATTTTAAATTCCGCTGCACCGAAGAACTAGTACGACTAGTCGTTCTTTGTCGTATCCGATACGACGCTCACGCTTCCGTGATGCGCTTGAGGATCTCTCCATATCCTTCAATATATCACACATATCTTTAAAACTAGGGAAGTATGAGTAATTAAGTTGTAGACCCTAATGACTAAGGCTAGTTAACTACGAATCTTAGAACCTGATAAACCAAGTGTCCTAGAACTTCACAAGTCTCGTGTGAGAGTGTAAGTGTCATGGATACATCCGACTAAAGAATTCACGGATGAATTAAATGCTAAATGAAATGCAAGTGTGCAAAATGTTATTTAGAGATTTTTAAATGCAAGAATTTTTTGTTTTTTTAATGCAAAAAAATGAATAAGAAGCCACTTTTCAAAACTTTGGTTGCACACACAATCGGACACAGATAATGTTAGTTTCAAAACATTTTTTATGTTTTTTTAGTAGTAAGTTACCCACCCCACCTCGTAAATAAAATATAGTCTTACGCGAAAGTACGAGCTATGGGTAAAACATATACATAGTATATACGCACCCCCTATGCTTAGTGAGTGTTATGTCCTCAGAGTACAAGAAGCATAGAGAAGACATAGCTCAGGCGAAGTGTAAAAGAGTGAACAAGAAAAGAAAAATTGAAGTTGACCCGCCCCCCAATACTTAGGTTGTTGACAGTCTAAGTATTGAAGGAGGGCAAAAATGGGGTGATCGAGGGTAGAAGTGGATGAGGAGAGTAGTATATACAGATGACATCAGTCCCCCCTCTACTTAGGACTTGACTTAAATAGAGCAAGAAGAAGTACAAGGGAACCGATGGGGTTGGTAGGGAAGGTTACCGATGATCAAGGAGGTTTTCGGTAGATCTTTTTGTGATCTTATGGTGGGAGGTCATAATGATAGGAAGAAGATGAAGCATATGATTCCCAACCATCGTTAGAGTTATTCACAAAAAAATAGTACTGCGAGATATATTGATGGAAATAAGATGAAACAGATAATTCCCAACCATCGTCGGAGTTATCCTCAGAAGAACAATACTGGAAGGTAGAGGTACACCAAACATTCTTATATTTAAGTTGCTTTCTCAAAATGTGCCCAGTCTTGGGGTCAATCGACTAGACACCAGATGATGAATACTCTGAAGCACCAGTCTCAGTCTGGTCGTATGAAATTATTCCAGTAAATCTAATGAGACCAGTAGAGTCATCTCTAGAGGAAAAGTAGTGAGGGGCAAGATCCATCCAACGGGGGTCGATATTCGACTGCTTGCTCAGATAAGGCTCCAGATCAGCCTAACTGAGCTCACTCATGTAGATCTCCTCATCTGGACCTGAGGAGGAATTCTTAGAAAATTTTTTCACTAACATGTTGAATGCAACTTTCTTAGCCAGTTTTCTAGAACCTGAAGCATAAAGAGGAAGAGGAGATTGATACGGCTTGAGGTGTTCAGGGGAATGCCTTGAGGAATCAATACTCTTCTTATTCTCATCGGATAACTGACTAGATGAAGGAGCAACCAGTTTATCAGAAAGGGTCAATTTGGTTGTTGTCACATTTGTTGATGGTCCTTTAGGTGAGGTGAGAATCACCATATAGATCAAAATACTCCTTCATGGTCAGCACACATCTCAGGTATGTGTTCTCAGTTGGCTTGGCATTGGTGAGTTCTTGTGTCGAATCACTAAACAGGTCATGGTTCTCAAACACGATCTCGTCCGACTCTCAGTTAGCCCTTGATAGTGTGTCTTCCTTGGAAGCTATTAAAGTATTGGTGGAGGTGCAAGCATCGGGAAATGGGAGTGTGTGTGTGGGGGGGGGGGGGGGGGGTGAGTCTCTGATCCAATGGTCGACTCAAGAGTCGTTATGTCACGTATAACAGTAGGGTAATTCTCTTCTACAACTTGATGGTTATGGTTTTTGATGACTTTGTGGGTTGCCTTAGAATATCGTGTTTCCTCTAAGACTGGCGAGGTTGAAGTTCTCCCAATGCGGTAAATTTGATTTCCTAAGTCTCGTAATCTATAGTTGCCTTAGCCAAGGCTAAGAACAACTTTCTGAGAAGTATTGGAGATTGGGTGAACTCTCCTTGATGCTTAATATCAATGATCGTGAAGTCCACCTAGAGCAGAGCACCTTCAAATGTAATGATGACTGAAATAATTCCTCTCGACTATTTTATAGATCGATCAGCCAGTTGGATGATCACTTTTGATTTCCTGATTGGTTCGAGTTTGAGCTTGTCAAACATGGAGGTCAGGAGGATATTGATTGGTGAGTCGTCATCGATTCTAGCATGTGTGAATCTGGTGCCTTTTCTTTCACAGTCAAACCTAGACAACTGCTTCACTCTACGGCTCTTGGTCTCTCTCCTCATCACCAAGGAGGTGGCCATTGACAATATGTGTCTTTCAATCCTTGTCCTCTTCCTGCCTGACTTTTTCTGCATTAATTTACTCGTTACAAATCTTTCAAGGTCGGGGAAGTGTTCAATGGCCGCCATTAAGGGAAGCTAAAAAAGTAATCTTTGATCCAATGCTTCCCTTAGAGCACGATCCAATTTCTTCAAATCCTTTCCACTTTCAATTTTTATGATTTTTTCTATTTTTTTCATTTTTTGGGTGTTTTTGAATTTTTAGATCCTTTTGGTCTTTTTGATGTGGTGTATAGATGTGATGCTTTCCATAGTTGAGGAGGGTCTTCGATGTGTCGAATCAGAGTCATCCCTAACGAAGTAATATGCAAAGGTGTCATTGTTAGTGTTATCCCTCGGCTGTACAGAGTTTATGGGTTTCTAAGTGTTCTCTGGGTTTTCTACTTGAGATCCAATCATTTCATCTTCCATTTTTATCCATGAACTAGGAAAAAATTCCCTCAACATATCATGTCTCTATCTTAATTTACCATCCTCTAAAATCTTTTCATGATCAATCATGGGCGTAGTCTGCTCTATGGGAGGATTCTGTGGAAATCTATAAGTCTCATACTCAGAATACCGTGTCTCATGCATGCAATTCTAGGTTGAGTAGAGTTCATTTCCATGGTCATGGATGGTCGGATCCTTATATGGTGGAGTCGACATGTTGGTCAATAGGGATTTGATTATTAGGTTCAATCAAGTTTGGATGTTTATCAGGTGTGGGCCGTTCCATCTAGTTGGGTCGAGTCTCTATGTTATTTCTGAAGTTCAATGCATAATGTGGATTTGTGAAGTGTTGACCTATCCCGACAAAATTCTGATGAGAAAATGAAGTTGTTTGGGGTTGTGTCTCTGCCAGTCGTTTGTCTCAATAGTAGATTTCTCTTCAAATGGTTCATGAGTTCGGGCAAGAAATCGAGAATAAGATGGGTCACCCCAGGGTGGAAGTTGATCATGTGTAGAAAAGGGTGGGGGAGGGGGAAATATGAAGAAGTCTTGAATTCGATCGGATGATCTGAGTAAAATGAGCTGGAATTCATAGAGTGGGCTGGATTCATCTGAGTGTGAGTTTCCCGCAAATGTTGGAGGATGCCTGGAAGAAGAGGGTTGAGATGATTGGGGTTTGATCCAGAAGAAATAATCTGGAGGGTGCGATGACAATGTCCCAACATTTTAGAAAGAGATAGATGACAGATTGGATCGTATTTGAAAATGTATAAGTGCACATGATACTCACAAAACATACTCAAATAAATGAATCAAGAAGGGAGAGTTATGGCACAAGTGTGCGTTTTTTTTATTATTCAAACTCGATTCACGTACACCAATGTAAATGTAATACAAACCCTAGGTTCACCCATTCACACAATGGAGGTCGTAAGAGTCAAGCCAATTATCTATTCAATTTTAATTAGTGATAATTTTAATCTTAAGTCCTTTAACAGAGCTGTTAGATGCTGGAAATTTTCCTTAAGACTAGCCTGCATTCGTACATCTCATTGAATCCACTTTCTGTTAGTATGGGTGTAAGTACGAACCGTAAAACAACTACCCGTGTTACTTGAGGACGGTGCCAAATGCATTGTCCTTTAACCACCCACTCTGCTAAGGGTGATCGTAGTTCCCTCACTGAGAAGTAGCTGGTCGTTTTTAGAATTAGTAGTTAGAATAAAGATTCCAGAGCTTGGCTCCATTCTAAATGTGTGTCCCTCACTCACTTCGAAAGATAAATGAATCCAACGATGGGGTTATTCTCCTGCAACAATTATTGATTTTATGGTTTAATTAAAGTTGGTCTTGTTTACCAGTCCTAATTTTAATTTAGGCGATCATTGAAAAATTAGATGAGCATAAAAACACGTCTACCATCCAATCCCAATTTCCTTTAAATCTTAAGTGACAAAATATGAGGGAGAAGATTTAGGAAAATTCGATGCACGTAGAAAACAATGATGAATGCTCAGTTAGAAAACTTATAGTGATTCTTCACAATCTGCATGTGGGTGTGATACAAGAATTGAAAGGTTATTCTATATGAAATGCAATCCGACAAACCACACCTAGCAGAAAGTTCTTAGCCGGGTAGAAATAAATTTGGATTTTGACTAATTTGAACGATCTAAGGTGCATGTCAATTAAAGTGTAGTGTGGTCCTATTATATGAGCACAAGAAATATAAAACCTAGTAGCTCTAATAGCTGTAGTACAGGACTATACAAGCCACTCAAGTTGGGCACCACCCTCACCGGAGAGTGAAACAGACCACGACACACCATAGAGAAAGTTCAAGTCTTGTTTACAATACGAGATTACAAACGAAAACTGCTATAAATAGATAGTTAATAACAAATAATTAAATAATACTAAAAATAAATCCTAGACTCTACGCTCTCTCATGACTCGACTTGATCTTAATTTTATGTGTATTTCGACGAGTTGTAGCGATGCGTCGGTTTCTCAAAAACCGCTCCACGTATGCTAGGTACCTCCCACAAAAATAAGAGAACAAATGTAAGAGAGTTGACACAAAAATAAATAAAAAATAAAAGACAGAAAATAAATGCTAAAAAATTGGAAAATTTACAATGAAGTCTTGGGGTCAGACTACCCAAGTGTATGGAAAACCTAACACTAAATTTTCTAAACAAAAAACTTAAGTTGTTTACCTCCCCGGCAACGACGTCATTTGATAGATCCGAAATTACCCTGTTTAAGTAGTTATTTTTATGTTGTAGTCGGGCAATTAGAGATCAGTCAAAGATAACCATAAAATTCGATGAATTAATCAATTAAGCTGGATGTGGTTTTTATGTTTATTTAACCTGGATATGTCCTAGGGTCGAACTCAAGGAGGCAAATGAACAACCTACATAAATGTCTATGAATTTAATATGTGGTTTTCGAGGTAGAATTTTTTGGTATTTTTTTATGCAATGAATGGATATAAATGCAAATGTGACCAATTTTAAGGACTAAAATGTGATTTTCAATTAAACAGATTTTAAAAATTATGAAACTTGGCCGAAATGTGAATAACATGAAATGAATGCATTATAATTTTTTTGGAATTTTCTGATGCAAAAAGAATAATTAATGAATTAAATGATATGCATAATGCGATTCTCAATAATTAGCTCTAATAAATATAAAATCTACTTATTTTCGGGGGATAAAATTATCTAAGATACTATGTGATATATCTTAGAAAAATCCTAAACCCATAAAAATGTGAAGATACATACCTATTCAAAATTAATTGCTCAAAGTTCCATAATGATTTTTAGAGATTAAAATATGTATGCAAGTGTAATTATTTTATGGGCATTATAAAATACAACTAAATCTATGATCGATGAGTTTTTGATAATTTTTCGAGTGCTGGTTAATTATCTATGAATTTCAGATCATAATTGGGAAAAATATGCACTTTTTAATAAAAAAGAATTATTATTAAATAACCAAATATCACAAAATTAATAATCACAAGCTGTGATGTCAAGAAATAGTTGATGAACAATGTGCCACTTTACGAATAATAAAAAGATGCAAATAGAGGTTCAAAACACAAAGGAAACATAAGAGTCTAAATGCAATATAGAAAATTAAATAAATAACAAAATGCAGAACAAGGACATAAGTGGAGTTACCAAGACCTTTTCGATCTTTTGTGCAAAATTACAAACGGTCACACGCGCCTCACGTGCCCTTGGAGTGGCGGGGCTGCTCTGAATTTAAAGTTGTTGTGAGGGGGTCCCATGCAAAAGTCCCCTCCGCACGTGCGCCTCATGTGGAAGGGTCTCAAGACTTGAACCCGGTGGCTCGCGGGTATGGATGATGGTGGATGGCAGTGGTCTGGTCAGCGGTTCGATGGTAGGGATGAAGGTGGAGGAGGTCCGACGTCACCAAGGCAAGGGTGTTGTGTGTCGGTGAAGATAGGGACCAATGAAGAAGGTTCTCGATGATGAAGACCATGGTCGAGGGTGGAGGAGTAGACTCTGATGGTTCCTCGAGATGGTGTTCCTGGAAGAGGACCCTCGGAGAAGTCGATGGAGGCGGGGCCTGGTGCTGAAGGCGGAGCCCTCCTTTGTCGATGAACCCCAAGAAGAAACAGAGCAGGATATTAGCTATGTCGGTGTAGTGAGGCTCCGTGTCGTGGGGCCCCAAAGTTGGTGGCAGAGCTGATTGTCGATGGAGGTGAGATTGACATGACTCATAATGGAGCGGAGAGAGATGGATAAGATGGAGAGAGCGAGCAGGGCCGAGCGGGAATGTGTGTGAGAGAAGGCATAGGATATGAGAACGCGGTGTAGGAGGCTATGGGGGATTACGTGGAAGGTGGATCTCGACGGCCTAAGGGCCAGAGCAGAGCATCTTGGAAAAGGTGCTCGAGCCACGGAGGGGGAGCGATGTTGCTTGGCGAAAAGCCCTTAGGAGTAGGCGAGGCCAGCCAAAGGGCAGTGATGATGTCGAGGCTCACGTTGTAGTAGAGGGTGGAAGCGAAGGATATTGACTCAAAGTGGCTTGATGGTACTAAGACCTGAGCGGGGTAGGTCTCCTGGGTGGCGGAGTTCCGCAACAATGGAAAAACCACCAGATCTTGCCGAAAAAGATTGGACACAGGACTGTCACCATTGATGTCCCCCGTCTTTGTGTGCAAATGGTGGAGGATCATGAAGGTTGGAGGCCTTGGGGTTAAATAAAGGGAAGGCGGCGGAGGTGCGAGCGAATTAGGAAGGGGATCTGGGAAAGGCAATGGTGCTTGGAATTGACGAGGAGCGAAACGAGAAGGAGATAGGTGATGGATTTGATCAGGAGAGGCGACAGGGATGAGGAATGCAGTGGCAAGATCGGTAGAGGAGACAAATTTTAAGGATGTCAATCGGAGATGAGATATCTAGGCGGCGGATCGGAGATCGGGGAGGCAAAGAAAATCACAAAAGGAAGGAGAACAAGGGTCGTCCGATCAGTTGAGATTGAGTGGCCCAGATCTTGCCATGAGGTAAAATTTAATATTATTTTTTATTTTGTAATATTACTAATATTATTTAATTATTTAAAAAATCAAAATATAAAAATGCCAAATATGGGTGATAAGTGTTGGCTCTAAGACATGCCATGTCACTCCCATTAAAATCAAAAAAATAAAATACAAAGATAAGTAGAAAAGAAATAGCAAACGACCTCGGATTGAAATTTTTTCTTCATGAAAGTTGTTCGTCTAAATGATATCTACAACTCTCATGATAATATCAAAATCAAAACAGGTCATTTACACAAAGTGATATTTTTTGTGGCACTCTATGTATGTAGAATACCTTGATTTTTGAATTTTGCAAAAATTTTTGTCATTTTTTTAGAAAAGATAAAAATTAAATAAAATCAGATAAAAGAAATAAAAAATATTTACACATTAATCTATTTTTTGTATTTTTAATAATTTAAAAAAATGAGGAATAAAATAAAGGGGACTTATTGTACAAGCTATCAATGAAGACTCAGACTTAGTTAGCTTCCTTGACTTCAAGATCATTTTAGGTTTGGATTTCTAAATATATTAATAAAACTTATGTCAAAGAAAATAAATGAAAATAAATAAAATAGAAAGAGTTAATTATGTACATAAAATGTCAGGCCAAAGTCAGCTAAGATACACAATGTACAAAAGATGCCCAAAACCCAACTTTCACATGTGAGCTCCAATTCACTTGAACTTGGTCTTGTTTTGAAGATAATGGAACTTACATTAGTTCAAAAGTGAGTAGGATAAATCAGACATTTTTTGAAGAAGATATTAGCATTTTAGTTCGGAAATTCTGAAATTAGGGTTTCAGTTTGTGAGCCACTTATTTATGTTAGTGATTTTTTTGTATTTTTCAATTATTCTTGTTAGTATTATGTACACAATGGAGGTTTTTCAAGTTATTTGGAGTTAGCATGAGTTAATTAAAAATGGGAAAACTTAGCTTATTTTGTAGGTAAATTGGGCTGGGATTTTTGGCTTCTTATTTTATGCAATTATGCATGATAAAATGCAATTATTATTTATACATGCATGAATATTACTAGTGAAATTTAAATGCTGAAATGCTAATGAATTTTGGGGAATCGAGCTTAATTAATCATTTTTAGAGTGATGAGTCACAAATTCATCAACCACTCCGTAAGGCCATGGAGTACATGCCCGCAGTTAAAAAGGGAATGAAAGAAGCATGTACTCAAAAGCATCCACCAAAGCTGAACAGATGAAAGAAAATAGAGAAGCACGTCTTGACCATGGCTACAGTTCATGCCATCAGCAACTTCCAGCCCAAAAAGAAAGATAAGGGAGCACCACACATCCGTTGTAATATTTTTGATCAGGAGTTTGATGGTACTCTTCTCGATAGCGGGTCCTCCATTAATCTCATTCCAACCTTGCTACTCACTGAGTTTGGGTTGGGGCCTCTTAGATCCACTAGGATAATCCTTATGTTTACTTATAGATCAATCAATAGGCTAAGAAGCATCCTCGAAGACGTTATCATAATGGTGCAAGGAATAAGATTCCTGGTTGATTTTGTCGTTATGGATATGGATACCTATGCATCGTTATTCCATACCCCGATCATACTCAGTCTACCTTCGAATGATCGAAGCAGTAGTTGATTATGGTACTGGAGAGATCACCTTTCACTCTCACAGTGATAAGGTGAGGATTGAGATGATCCCAGTTCAGAGGCCATCACCGCCACTAACAATAGATGAGAGAGAGCCATCTACAACATATTCTAAGGATTGTGATTTTCTAGTTGAGATTCGAGATACAGATCTTTTTAGTGATTTCATGGACACCCAGGAGTACCTTTCCCTGATGGAACCTCTGGAAAGGGTATTCGATTTTTGCTCCCCTGTTGATTATTACGAGTTTTCAACAGATGGATTGACTAAGCTATATTTTGAGGATCATATTGACACTTCTAAGTTGACTTCTGAGGTACATTCTGATGAGATTGCTGAAATAGTTGATTTGTTCGTTGATGAATATATTGAGAATTCTGAACATCCTGAGGTGCCATCCCATTCTGAGCAGAGATCATTCATTGAATTCCTTTCTGAGATTTTACATGTTGAACCTACATTAGCCACGGTGGACGGTTCACAGAGTACAGATCATATACCTTCTACCAGTCCAGTTGCAGAGGTTGTTGTAGAGCATATTTAGACCATACCTGAGTTCAAAGCTTTACCATCAATACTAGCGTATGCCTTCCTTACTTGTGCGCTTAAAATGTTTCCGATCTTCATCAGTTCATAGTTGACTGACAACCAAGAATCTCGCTTACTATAGGTTCTCGGGAGAAACTGCAAGGCCGTAGGATAGAATATTTCAGATCTTTGTGGGATTAGTGCAACTTTGTGCTCGCATGATATCTACTTAGAGGATGACAGCAAGCCACTCCGTGAGTGTCAGTGTCGTCTGAATCAGAACCTCTGGTATTTTGTCATGAAAGATATCATGAAATGGTATGATGTTGGCTTTATTTATCCCATTTCAGATTTCAAGTGGGTCATCTAGTTAAATGTGGTCCCGAAGAAGTCTGGGATTATAATTGTGATGAATGACCATAGTGAGGAGATTCTGACTCATGTACCCACTTCATGGCATGTCAGCGTAGATTACTAACGCTTGAACTCAACGAACAAGAAAGATCACTTTCCACTACTTTTTGATCAGATTATTAATAGGTTGGCATGGAAGGAGTTATTTTATTTCTTAGATCGGTACTCAGGATATAACCAAGTTGCAAATGCTCTTGAGGATCAGGAGAATACTACTTTTACTTCTCCGTTTGGCGTCTACGGCTCTAGACGTATGCCCTTTGGATTATGTAACACCCCCATACATTCTAGAAGTGAATGTTGGTTGTTTTTGCTGACATGGTAAGTAGTTTTCTAGAGGTCTTCATGGATGATTTCTTCATCTACAGGGATAGTTTTGACACATATCTTACTCATTTAGAGCGAGTACTTTAGCATTTTTGTGAGGTGAACTTAGTGCTCTCGTAGGAGAAGAGTCACATTATGGTGACTAATGGAATTGCAGCTCCAAATATGGTATGGAGGTTGACCCAGCTAAGATTGATGTGATCTCCAAGCTAGAGTCGCCACAGAATTTGAAGAAGTTGAGGTCGTTCCTTGGTCACGTTGGATTTTATAGGCGATTCATTAAGGACTTTAGCAAGATGGCCAGACCTACGACTGAGCTTTTGTGTAAGGAGAGTGAGTTTATCGTTGATGAGAAAGTCCTCCTTGCATTTCATCAGATGAAAGAAATTGTTACTAAATCTCATGTCCTTCAGCCACATGATTTGTCGCTTCCCCTTGAGATCATGACGGATGCGCCAGACTATGCAGTTGGAGATGTTTTAGGGTAGAGAAGGGATCAGATACCATTTTCCATACATTATGCTAACAAGACTCTGATTGAAGCATAACATAATTATACAGTTATATAGAAGGAGATGTTAGTAGTGGTGTTTGCTTTAGAGAAGTTCCTCTCTTA
Source organism: Ottelia alismoides (assembly GCA_037367405.1). NCBI lineage: Eukaryota > Viridiplantae > Streptophyta > Magnoliopsida > Alismatales > Hydrocharitaceae > Ottelia > Ottelia alismoides. The sequence continues at coordinate 894,501 of JAZKJV010010199.1, read as the reverse complement.
CCCACTGAGTAGCCGATTTATTGTTTACACAGATCACATTGCCATACGGTATATACAAGCAAAGAAGGATGCCAAACCACACCGTATCAAATGGATCCTTCTTCTCTAGGTGTTTGATTAAGAGATTTTAGATAATTCTGGAGTGAAAAATGTTGTCGTAGATCACCTTTCTTGAATCACAGAAGAAGAGTCCTCTGAGTAGATTACACTTCCGATTTCATAGACCATACTTTATGAGGCTATTTTATCTGTTGCCTCACTCCCATGTACACAGATGTCGTAAACTATCTTGTCTCCAAGAAAGTTCTACAAGATTGACCGAAGCACAAGGTAGACAGATTCCAATCAGATATTCATTTTTACGAATGGGAGGATCCGTACCTATTTCGTGAGGGTGCATATTCTATATGAAGGAGGTGCATTCTTAAGGAGAACTACACCAATGTACTTGAGCATTGTCACATATTAGAGTTTGGTGGGCATCATTCGGGGAAGCACACGACAACTAATACTTTACAATGCGGCCAATTGTGGCCAACTATATTTAAGGATGCTAAATATTATGTTCGAGGTTGTAATGATTATCAGAGAATGGGTGGAATCATCCGTTCCAAAGATACTATGCCCTTGAGTCTTGGGAACGTTCCTTACCAGTATGGGATTTCGGTACATCGTGCTTGCCTTATATTATGTTAGTTGTTGTATGGAGGTTATCCCCACCCGAGCCCTTGATAGTCGTATGGTTTGTTCCTTTCTCAAGGACAACATTATTGTGTAGTTCGGGATACCCAAGCTACTCATTTCAGATGGGGGAAGCCATTTTATCAATAGAGAGGTTAGAAAGATTGTGAAGGAGTCGACATTGAGCATAGAGTTGCGTCTCCTTACCACCCACAGACTAACGGCTTGGCTGAGATTTCAAATAGGAAGATCAAGACTATACTTCAGAAACTTGTACATCCATATAGGAAGAACTGGTCCCAGATGCTTGACTCGGTTCCATGGGCTTATCAGACATAATATAAGTCTCCCGACAGATTAGTTTATAGAAAGCCTTGTTACTTGCCAGTTAAGCTTATTTGCAAATCATTATGAGCGCTTCGAGTATGCAATTTAGATTATGAGAGAGCAAGTTAGATTAGGAAAGTGGATCTGAACATATTGCTGAAAGTCTGAGATTTTGCCTATGACAACTCACTCATGTATAAGCAGAAGGTCAAGCGTTGGAATGATAGGCACATTAGAAGAAAGACGTTCATCCCTGCAGAAATATCTAGGTTGTTTGATGCGAAATTTAAGTTGTTTCCCGTTAAACTCCAAAGCAAATGGTCAGGACTGTTCATTGTTAGAGCTGTGCATGATAATGGTAGTATTGTCATATTTGGGTTGCCATCTAATGCACATCCATCTGTTGTGAATAGATAGTTGCTGAAGCCGTATCTAGATCATGATACATTCATGTCCATTTTTGATTCCATTTGTTTGGTATCAGATGATGTTCCTTTGACATCTTTTGTGTCTAATACATGAGTTGATATTCTTTTGTATATATCCTTTCTTTTTATTCTTTCTTCTTTCATTTTTATCATTCACCTCTTTTCTGTGTGTGCGCTATACTTAGGATGTACTCTATCCTAAGTATAGGTGAGGTGAATGACTTGAGTTGTTCCATCTTCGTTCTGTTTCATCACTCATGTTGTTTCTTATACTTAGGGATCCTCTTCCCTAAGTATAAGGGGAGTGATATAGTTCATTTCTCTATTGATTATTTTTTTTCTTTTGTTCTGCCGCGTGTCCTTCAACTTGTTAATATTCTTTTTCTATACTTAGGAATCTCTTACCCTATGTATAGGGGAGGACAAGTCGAGTTGTTGAGTTTGTTCATTCTTTTCCTCAGTTTTCCACGTTTGTACAATCTTATACTTAGGATTAATTGATCTTAAGTATAGAGGGGATTACCAACTTGTTTTCATCTCATTCCATTCTTTGAGCTGTTGTAGCATATGATTCTTTTCACTTTTCTATACTTAGCATGAGTTATGTCTTCTTTTTCACTTCTTTCACTATGAGGACATAGTTCGAGCTAAGTATGGAGGGTGTTGTATATGTTTTACTTTAGCCATAACCCGTACTTCTGTTTGTTTATAAAATGACTATTATTAGAAAAATGTATTTTGAAAAATGATTTGCAAAAATCTTTTGTAACATTGTTTTAAAAATTGCTTAGTAAAATATTTTGTAAAAGTTTTTGTAAAATTGTTTGTAATGTTTGTAATTTTATTGAAAAATATTTTTGTAAAAATTTTGGTAAAATTGATTGTAATTTTTTTTTGTAAAATGATTTTTAAATTGTTTTGTATAAAAATTATGTATATTATGCAAAATATTTGAAAATAAAATGTTTGTAAAAACTTGTTTGTAAAATTATCTGTAAAATCTTTTGTAAAATGTTTTGTATATGTATTTGAAGAATCTTAAATAAAATTATTTGAAATGATTTGTAAAATTTTTGTAAAATTATTTTGTCACGTGGGATATAATTATGGAATGAATATGTTTGTTGTAAAATCCACATCTGTATACAATTCATTGTTTTATATAAAATTATTTAATAAAAGTCGTATTTAAAACATGTAAATAAATTACTCTTGTAAAATAAAATCTTTTATAAACTTGTATTTAGACTTGTATAAAACCTTTTAAATATGTACATAATCCTTCTTATTCCTTGTAAATACATTCAATCCACTAACTCTTTTCTTTCTTGTTAAAAACAAATTAATCAATCAAAATGCCTAAAATTAATAAAAAATTGTTTAAACTATTCTGCAAGTGCATTTTTCAGAAATTAGGACTGCAAGTGCATTTTTCAGAAAAGTGTTTAAATCAGAAAATTGTTTCACAAAACTTATGTTTTTATTGTGTCTGCAAGTGCATTTTTCAGAATGGTATTGTCATTTAAACTTTTCTGGAATAAAACCGAAGAATGGAGCTTGGTTAAGACCTTAATCTACTTAATTTCAAAGGAACTTTATTTGAACTGAAGTTAGGACTTTTCAGGTCAAGTGACTTATATAGGGCTATGTTCACTGGTCATCTTAATTGGTCCAAGTAGAATATTTAACAACGCACGCATGTCCCTTTTAGACATTGACTTAACTTGGACAAGATAGCTCAACATGGATGAGGTGGTGAGGGGGCAGAATCTTTTAGCTTGGGGAAACACGTGAGTAGAAGCATTCTCAGTCACAATAAGTGGCTAGTGTGTCTCAACCTAGTCTAGTGGCACGGATGTCTAATGACGGGATATTGTGGGTTGCAATAAAGCTTCAAAAGTGGGATAGTCTATTGGATCAAGAAGAAAATCTCCTTATGTATATGTTGCACTTTTGTATATATTCATAAGGGAAGAAGAAAAAGATCATAAATAAGGCATGTGTTTCAAAGTCTTATATCAAGGAAGCTTGCTGCTAGAGATTTGGCTACACTGGTCAAGCTCTAAGGATATGTGGCTACACTGCCAACAATCCATTCTCTTCTCTACCCCCTCTTCTTCAGCTGCATGTACTTGAACTTAGAAGGGAATACCCTTCTCCTAGAAGAAAGAGTAGCTAGACTGAGGAATTGGGGTTACCTCATTAAAGGAGGTTGTCTCTTTGCCATTTCTGAAGTGGGGAGCTATATTTCAGTTACACATTACAAGTAAAGATTCATAGTCATAAGAGTTTGTGTATGTATACTTATTCTGACCTGAACATAGAATTGTGAAACTTGAGGGGTGTTGAGTCTTAAATCTTATTCCCAATAAGGTTCTGCCAGAGTAATTTTCTTAAGGTCTGACCAAGCTCCATATTTTGATTTTATTAACAAAATTTTAATTATCAATACTATTCTAAGTTATTTATTTTTTACTTTTTTCCTTTTAGTCACAAATTCTTCAAATATGTGTTTGCTAAGGGACATGCAAAGGTAAAGCATAGGGGGATGATGAATATGCATTTCATCATCTTTATTATTTTATTTTAGCTTAATATTAATAAATCTTTCTTTTTTACTAATCGTCATTCTTTTGTAAATATTGTATATTTATCACTATTTTAACCTAAAATAAAGGAATAAAGAAATAAAGTAAAAATAAAGAAAATAAGAAGGTTGTATATATGTAATAAATACATGTTGACTGTGACCCCGAGAGAAGGTCAAGACTTGACCTGATCGACAAAGAATAAAGTAGCGGGAGATAAGGTATGATAACCTGGATAATAAAGAAAACTAATCTTCATTTAAGTATATTAATCCACTTGCACATCTCTATACATTTTGCATATTTTTTATACTATTTTATTCATCACCAAATTCATCTCAAATAAAAATGTCTTCTTCTTGGAACTTGTACATAAAACTAAGTTGTAAATATTTAAAATAATTGCAAGAAAAATCACTGTATAGTTTGTAAATAACATCACTTTGAAAAATTCATAAAACTCAACTTGTCACATCAACATCTTCCCCATAAAAATTCAAAATATAGCAAGCTAACTTTCATAGCATTCCAAATTAAATAATCTTTTAAAAAGAAGTGGTTTCATTAAAATCGAAGTTAATATGTGAAATGTGGCCTTTAGGGGTGTTGTTGTATATTATACCTATGTATATTATTTTTGTATATTAATTTTTTCCTTGTATTTTTGTATATATTGTAATTTTAAGTATTTATATATATTGTTTTTTGCTCTATATAAAATACAAATAAAAATCAAAAACCAAACTCACTTTCATAGCATTCAAAATTAAACAATCTTTAAATTGGAAGTGGTTTCATAGCATTCAAAATCGAAGTTAAGATGTGAAATGTGGCTTTTTGGGGTGCTATTATATATTATACTTATGTATATTATTTATGCATATTTATTTTTCCTTGTATTTTTGTACAGATTGTATTTTTAACTATTTGTATATATTTTTTTGCTCTATATAAAATACAAATAAAAATACACAAAACCAAAAAAATAATAAAAAATAAAACCATGCATTTCTTGTATATGTATCACAAATCTATATTGTAAATATCACTATTTATTTATAAAAAAATTCTTTTAAAATTTTTATAAAATATTTTCAAATAATAAATTATAAAATTATGCTTGTCTTTGTAAAAATAAATAATTAAAAATCATTGTGTTGTATATATAGGTATATATACCTATGAATAAAATGTTTTATTGATTTTTACCTATTTATATAACTCATTTAAACAATTAAACATCACCATAAATAATCTTATTTAATTACTAATGCATAACTCATTTAAATCATTAAAAGCATTGTAAATAAGCGTATTTAATTATTAATAATTTTATTTTCAAAACATTTTATTAGAAATCATTTTCTTTTTTATTTTTAATTTATTTTACATTTTTATAATTATTTGTCATTTAGTGTCTTTATCTTGTAGCTGGACGCGCTCTAATCGGTTGAACCTGATTTGTTGACTCGGGTCAACTATTTAATCTCCACCCTGGCCTTATTCACCCACTCGTCGGACTCTCTTCACTGATTTTTCCTATTCATTTTAGTCACTAACTCCACCCACTTTCTTCTTTGATATTTCAACATAATTAATGAACTTCAAAGCCCAATCAACAATTCCTCCTTTCATGCCTCTAATCGTGTGATTTTAAAATATAAAAACTCAACGTACTTCATGCTTATATATAGAACCAGATCACTTCCAGCCCTGGCTTATCCATTTTCTATTATTTTTCTCGCAGAAGTTGATCACCAGAGAGTGGTGTCATAACAGTGGATTGCCTCTACAACTAGGAGCATGAGAGATAACCTGGGAGATGTGATCCGGCCTACGTAGTTGGAGTTCTACTAATGTCCAGCTTCTTCGAGCTGCTGCACTCGGATCAAGGTCGTGAATCCTTCCATTCATTCATGGGTTTGATTATATTATCTCTAGCTCTCTTTTCATTTTCAATTGCATTTTGAATCTGAGTTTTAGGTTAAATCCGTTCATTATCTGTCCTAGCTCTGATCTTCTTGATTGGAGCTCCACTCTCGCCGATTTCCATCCCTCCGACCTCATAACCAGATACCTTCTTCACATTCCTCAACAATTTGACCCCCAGATCTGCATAGGATCTGATTCACAACTCCTATTCCGACTACCCCTACCGTAGTCAATTGCTCACCCCTATTTTCCTTCTTATTTCTCACTAGTAAAGTTTGCAAGAGTATTGTCTCCAAGTAGAGGATTCATCTGTAGGACACTAGCTGCAACAAGGTGAAGATTGACCACCTAGAGATCGAGTTGTGCTTGCAAACCACCATGATCTCCAGATCATAGGTCCATCATTGTCGGTCCTTCCAATCACATTAGATTGATATAACAAAGAATCTGGAAGCTGTACAGACCTTTAGGAGAAGCTAGCAATCTAGATCATCTGATCTTCAGCCGACCGGAAGTCATCTGTAGCACCCTTCATACCTATTCTTCCAGTGCTACGCAGAGATGTTATATCAAGATCCTTCTCCCCAGATCGTATCGCAGTTGTGGGAAAAGCTCTAATTCTTGATTGTCGATCATAAGGTCCAGATAAGATCCAAGCCATCCTTGCATGCCCAAACCTCAACCGCATGATTATATCGAGCTCCACATCTCAACCGCATGTCAACTTCAGTGAATTTGCATCTCCTACCCTCATGTTTACTTTATTTATGAATAAATCCTTAGTGGGCACGTGTCATTCTGCCGATCATTGAACATTTGCAATTATGCATGTTATTAATTTTATTCACATTTTCATTTTTGATCCAATCCGTAGGAATCATTAGAAAAGGAGAATCCCCTATGATACACCAGATCCGGCTCGGTTATTGATAGAGTGAATAGATATGCCATTTCTTGAAATCTCTCTTCTGATTCAAAATCGTGGCGTAACGTGTATCCCCCTTTGTTCCGGTCATGGAATAGATGAATGAACCCCAAAATGGATTTTTGTTCAAGAATGAAATCTTATTGGAACTCTCTATATCTGGTTCATCCTTCGGAACCATATCACATCCCCGATCTGATGAAATAGGATGAATTGAGACGTTGTTTAAACCAAGATGTATGCATTGCACGTGACCTTCTAGAAATTTTTGCAATAACACCCTTGTGTGTTGTATTTACTGATTAGCTCCTAGATTAAAGTATTCATATAAAGGTATGTACCAATTTGCATAATATGTAATGGCACAAGCCTCTAGTGGAAAAATTACAGGGATACCCTTGCATTTTATTATGTTTTGTGTATTTAGTCTTGGAAATAATTTTCTTCTGTAGTTTAGTCCATGTGCTTATAGATTTTAATTATTTGTTAATCATGCTTAATAAATATCTAAACTCTACTAAAAATTCATAAAAATCCCTTGATCTTCCTACAAATTAGATCTTTTATCCCAAACTTTTGTTTTAGATTTTATTTTGTTTTATTATTTTTAATAATTCAATATCTACAAAATATCCTTGTTTGTACTAGATTTATAATAAAAATTTGATATATCTTTTTGAAAAATTCTAAAAAAAACTTGCGTTTGCGTGTTTTCTTTATTTTAATTACTATACAAATTCCATTTGAAAATTCTTTATGAAAGCAAAAAAATAGCAAAATACCCAAAACACTAAAAATTTCATATAAATCCACAGAAAATCCAAAAAAACCAAAAATTTCTTTTTGGAATATTTGAAAAATCATCTTTATTTATGTATATATTTTCTATGTTTTTAATTTTATTTTCTATTTTAAAATCACAAAAACTTCTGCATTATTTTTTGTGTTCATAATTTCCCGTTTAAAATTAATTTAAAAACCCTAAAAAATATAAAAATCCTTGAAAAATAAAAAAACTAGTAAAAAATTGTACATGACACAAAAATAATTTTATTTGAATTTTCTAGACATTTTTACTTTATTTGAAATGTAAAAAAAGAGTTTATTGTTTTTGTTTATTATTCCTTTATTTCATTTTAAAAATTATCAAAAAACTTTTGCAGAACTTCAAAAATCACTAAAAATTTCAAAATCAGAAACCATGCATTTTTTATAAAAACTAAAATTCCATAAAAATGAAAAGACAAAAAATCCCACCAAAAACCAAGAGTTACACATTGAAAACTTTCTTTTTATCTCATTAATTTTTTATTTAGATAACCCTCGGGATATGCAACCTCCCAAAGTTCGATCCTATGTGATATATAGATAAATAGATAGCACATTCTCTTGCTTACATTTGATTGCTTGATTCCTTGCTTGAGAATTAAAAAATAAATAATTTTTGTTTGAAGCTTCTTTGGGTTGCGACGACATTCACACCTTATGAATAATTCCATTAAATAAAAACATAAAAAGGTAGTGTTCAACAACAAGGTACAACTTCTATCACATGCATGCATTCATAGTTTTCTCATGCAACTTTTCTGACTTCTCCCCCTATTTTCTTAGACTTAGAATAATTGAGAATCAGAAAATTCATTAGGTGTTTGTATTAATTTTACTCAAAATAAGTGATAATAAAAAATAAAAAGGACTCTAATTAAAACAGATTAAATGGACTTCATTGGATTGGGTTCATAAATCCCACATTAATTTCAGGTACATTTCAGACAGAGTGATGCACACCACTAGGAAATATAGCCAAAATCTCAGCCTATATAGTACCTTGTTAATTGACTGGATTCACGAAGTATTGACTCTTCTATCAGTGTGTGGGCAAGCAAGGCTAAGTCTACTTGCAAGCTTGGTCTGAAGTATAGAAAATAGGGAATTGCGATGGTGGGTCCCTGTCTCATCGTACCACGATCGAGTACCTCGCAAGGGGGATGTATCGATTTCACCTATCAACTTCCTCCTCTGTTCTTTGACCGAGTATTGGATCCATACCCAACCACAAGGATTCTTAAAAGAGTATAGTCTGTATGTTACAAAGGAAGTGGGAAGTACATGACACTTATTTTATAGTATTCACTCTCCTACATAGTTTGCCAATAAGGACTTGTTATAAGATTTCCCGAATAACAAAAAATAAAAACTACATAGATAAAATTTGAACTCTGACAACTTCACATGTTGTGTCATAATTGAATCAACAGTTGTACGATCATCAAGATGGCCATGGTACATAACCCTAATTGTACTAAGGGACCTATTATGCAAATTAGTTATTCTTCATTTCAGATCAGGGAATGATATTTGCAATAACATTTATTGCATAATGGCTTGCCGTGGGCTCGCATGTCCAACAATCTCCCACTAGCCCAAAGAGCCATTAATGGGCTAATCATTTAAACCCGCACTCATGTGACAATGATAGGCTATTAAGAAAATAGCTAGGTAAGCTGATTAGTCACTCTGTTCCCAAGAGACTATGCCAAGTCCTTTTACGGCACTTGCATATCTCCTAGCGACGGTGTTCGCATCCAATGCAAATGTTGCATCTTATGCAACCAATACTCAATCATGTCGGTCACAGTGTCCTTGACACTACACCTCAATAATTATTATAACCAGTATGTAACTTCAATTATCCTTATCAGAATACCCTTATTCTTGGAGATCTCTATATCATAGGGCATTCACAGTTAAGACCTTTTAGATCACTATCTATAAAGTCTTATTTTCTTGAAGATAAGACTTTGAGATCACTATATCAAAAGTCTTGTCCTCTATGAAGATATTGTTATTACTGTAATCAAGTGTTTTATCACTATAGTAGGATTAGTAATAGTTTACTACTCCCACTGCATGGTAGATATCTGGCTTTTGTACACATCTAGCATACATTGGCATCTTGGAACTGATGCACAAGGGCAAGCAGTTTTAGCATTCACATCCTCAACTCTTTGAGGATTATCCCTTTAGATAGGTCAGTACCATATCTTAAAGGAAGGAAGCCCTCTTGGAATTTTCCAAGAATGGAACATGTCCAAGGTGTACTACAGATGTGACAATCCCAATATCCTCTTCTCTTTGCTTCTGAACACCTTCAGAACTAAAATCCAAGATGCATCTTTTGAGATCATATCTCAAGGTATGGAATAGCCAAATCATAAAACACTTATTATCATCCTTATATCATTACAAATGATTAGGATGTTATCTACATTTAGCATGATGAACACAATGGCACTCATACTAAGCTTCATATGGTTCATCAAGATTCTATCTGAAATCATAACATTTATAATTTCATCAAATCTTATGTTCCAACTACAAGAAGCTTATTGGAGTTTATAGATGGAGTTCTTCAGCTTACATACCTTTCTTTCCTCAACCATGAAGCCATGGGGCTACTTCATGTGAATATTCTCAGAGAGGTATTCGTAGACGAATGCAATCTTGGCTTACATCTTAAAGATGCTATAGTCAAGTTATGTAGCTTATTTAGCAATATTCTGATGGGTTCAAGCATGGATACTGAAGAGCAAGTCTCATCGCAAGCGATGTCTTCTCTTCGGTGTGTAGCTCATGGCTACGAACCATGCTTTCAAGGTCTCTACCTTCTCATCAGGTTCCCTCTTTCTCCTGAAGATCCATTTACAGCTTAATGGGTCTAACCCTTATGGGTGGATCCTCGAGGTCCATACACAACACTTGTATATGAAGTCTACATTAGACTTTTATTGCTAACATCCATCTTTCCATGTCACGATCCTCGGGAACTTCATCACATGAAGTCCGATCATTTTTAGACTTAACTGACACATGGAATCCATCTTCAAACTTATTTGAAGAGGTATTAGTGTTTCATCTTTAATTGTCATTTTAGTTTCCAATTTTAGGAGCCTCATTATCATGTCAAGATTAAATGAGTTCCTTTACTTCATTTTCATCTCGATTCTTAAGAGAGTCATCCTATAAGAATCGCATTCTCAAAGATGAGATCTTTTAAGAATCTCAAGGTCATCAAGTAGGTATCCAATACCATCCTTTATTTTCCTAATGAAGCAGCACTCTCAGGTGCTAGATTCCAGCTTACTTGCATGGAACTTTATTAAGGATATATATTGCAGTCTCTACTACAAATATATACCTGGAAACTAAAAGATAATTATGCTAAGACTCATCATTGATAAGATCATGTCACAGATGATCCAATTATATCTCCCTACAACTCTATTGAGTTTAGGTTTATCAAGAGGAGTGAGATAAGACATATGTCCATAAGGTATTCTATGAATTCATCTAATAGGTACACGCTACCTTTGTTAGATCCAATTCATTTCATCTTCCTTCAAACTTTGGTTCTAAACCAAAATTGTGAAATCTTTGAACATTTCAAAGCTTTCTAAGGTGAAGAGGAGAAATCTCATATCACAAATAATCATTAAATGATATTACATATCATCAATGTTCATTATGATATAGATGATCCACATACATTAATATGTATGAGATCCTGAATACCTTGACATCTAACACCATTCCGGAGAAGGGTGTATTAGACATTTTACTTTGAATACTATATTCACAAGTATGTAAGATTTGAAGTTTTAGACATTCTAAAGTTTCATATCTTACTAGTCCATTGATCTCATCAATAGCCATATGTCCAAAACATGATGCCAGATCATTGTCAAATGATCTTCATTCTCCTATTGATCTTTAAATGTTCAATTTTCAGTATTAGAAATCTTAATTAACCATTCATTAATTTTCTAATTTAGTGAAGTCCACTAGATGCTAGATTACTATCTGAAATATCCAGGTCACAGAGACATTCTCTAAGACTAAGGGCTCCTACTGAAAATATGAAGTCTATAGATCCAATGGAAATTGTTGCAACAATTGCATCACTTCCAACATGGATGACCATTAAACCTTAAGATCAAATTTTTAATATTCTAATACAGATGCAACCAATTGCAAGTGTCATTAGAAGATTGAGATACAATTATTAGACTTTATCTTATCAAATAAGTAAGTCAATTTCAATGATTATATGTAGATTATTCTGATGTACTATAAGATTCCTTCTCTAAGGATTCTAGATAGATTTGATAGTCATACTATCAACACATCAACTTATTGAAGTATTGGCATTCATCCAACTCTTTGGATGTCATATGGAAGTCACAGAAGTACAATCAACTCTTTGACTATACTTCTTACTTGGATCCAACCCATGCTTCCACTGCGCTCCCTTTATCTATAAGCAATCATTGCTCAAGACAAAGGATCTTTTATGTTGAAATCAAAAATTTCAATATAAGAATATTTCAACATTTATACATACTTCTTTCAATTCATATAATATGAATATTATGAAGCTTCATGAATGACTAGAGTATAGATAGTAGAATGATGACACTCATCGTATCTACATCCATTTAAACTCTTAAAACTTAGGTTCAGGTAGGTACTCAAACAATTTGAATACATCATCTCCTATAGAGCCACCATTCTGCATAATGCAGAGAACCATGTCATTCATGATTATATGTCGAGAGCACATAAGAATGCCAGAACATCTTCTTAGATTTTATAAGGACTATTTGATAATTACGATCATTATCGACATGTCACTTCAAAAGTACATTCGATGAGATCAAGACTTATAGAGACATACAAACCCTAGGGTTTTAGTCCTATTATCTTTAATTATCATTCCTCATTATTATGAGGAAACTTGCACATTGCAACCGCATACATTATGTGTCCAATTGCAAGTACAATATCTGGATCATGGGTCCAATCCATGTATTCTACCGGTTATTCTTGAGTATAACATTGAGTGGGATTAAAGGAAGATTATTTGAAATAAGAATTTTGCATAAACATATATAAATATATAATTTACTTTGATTTAGGAATTTTCATATCAAAGTTGTCTTGCCATGTCAACAATGAAAGTTCATTCCCTTAATCACTTTCAATGTAAGATATATACTTACCATTATATCTCAAGCAAGATCTAGGATCTCCTTCCTTATTTTTGTTACATCCCAATAATATGAGAACCTGTAACTCGGATAAAAAGAAGCGGGAACACATTCCGCCTTGCAAGTCCAACTTGCATCTCCCAATTTGGTCTTTAACACCCAGGCCCACCACCCCTAAGGTGATGTTTACACGTCATTAATTGAACCAACCGTCAACAGGAATACAACTCACTATGCGCAATCCAAAATCGCACCAATAATATGAGGACCCGATATTGGGGTCACTATGCATACGTCTTTACTCTTTCGAGAAGCAACGAGCCCGATCCAAATGGATCGTATGCAGGAGCTGTCACTTCAGACAGACTTCTCCTACATACAATATCTGGCGACGGAACCCTTCGCCTTGAAGGGAGACCATGGATGTCACTTATGTGATCCTCCACCTCATATTCAAATTTTAATCAATTATTATGAATCATATTCACATAATTAATTCTTCCAAGGGAAATACACATCTATTCATAATAGAGTATTTTATGTTGATATAATTAACTTAATAACATTAAATTAATTATCAATCCAATTCAATCAACAAACTTGATTTTACTTGAATATATGGTATTATCTCAAAGTACGTATTAATTTGAATATTAGTAATCAGAAAATACATCATGATCTCTCATGCATTATTTGTTCCCTACCCGCTGTAATGGCCAATACCGGCGGGAGGGGGACGGATCGCAACCGGTGCGACCCGCTACCCCAGCGATTCCCGACTAGACACCATATCCGCCTCGGGAAAAAATAATGCCAAGTCAATCACTTTGTACTTGACATGATCATCAGTTCTTCAACCGAAATTATACCATATAGTAATAATCAAAATAATTTTTTTATTATAAGGAAATTTGCTAGACAAATTCCCAATCCTATTCAAGCAAGGAGTTTGATGATTGTGTTTCCAATTATAATCTAGATCAAATCTAATCAATTATTTGGTTGAGGCCAAGTCAATTAATGAAATAATCATAGTTAAATATTTCTCAAATATTTTCCATAAATATTTCATGAAATTAACAATTAATTTCACTAATTGACAATCACAAGGTTCTTGATTAGGACTGTAATTTCAGCAGTGACCCATACTTACTAAAATTAACATATCTCAGTCAATTTAAATCCAAATTAGACAAAATCAATTTTCAAAGATTGCTAATTTGTTTTATGATACAACCTAAGTGATATTTTATGCATTTCGAGGCAGATCAAAACAGTAATTAACTCATTAATCATGTTAAAATTCGCAGTTCCCGCAACAGTGAATACATGTTCATTAAACAATCATATCTCAAGCAAACGGAATCCAAATTATGTAAACTCAGATCCTATGGTTTCTTTATTTAATGGGGAAAAAATCCAACTTTTATTTTTGTGTTTAAATAATTTAAACAGGGCCGAAAATAATCACTAAACAGAGATGTGAAAATAAAATGCGATAAAACTTTCGCAACCGTAACGAACCCAAGTCGCCTTCGGTTTTATGGATCATATCCAAAATCTTCGACCTAAGGCTCTGATACCACTTGATGGATATGGGATAATCCTCAAGAGCATCATGGAAGCGTGAGCATCGTATCGAATACGACGAGGAACGACTAGTCGAACTAGTTGTTTTATGCAGCAGAAATTAAAATTTTTTCATGCGACGAAACCACATGATCCAAGAACACTTCTCGAATCGTTTAGTATAAACCACAAACAAGCAATAGGATTACCTCTTGAAGCATGGTTGCGATCGAGTCTCTAAACAAAGAGACATCCTGTCTCAAGTCCGATCCGACGGAAGAGACGCTTGCGAGCATGTTGATGAAACATGTGCTTCTCGCAATCCATGTTGATGATCCAAGCGGCCGATCTTCTGATCTCGACACATGAGATCCGACGTATTCTTCACGAGTGAGGCGCACCGAAGGAGACGGAGATCCACGAGCAAATGATCGGGCAGCATAACGATGATGCTGCGGCGATTGAAACTCTCTCTAGGGAATCCATGGTGGACGACCATGAGAGAGGAAGAGAGAGGGCTGATGTGTAGAGAGAAAGAGAGAGAGAGAGACTTATGTTCTCATGTGTGTAGAGAAGAGCAAAGGGGTGAGCTCATGAGTGAGCTCATGTCTTCCCAAGCGAGTATATATCAAACCTACAAATTCAGTCAAGCTTCCAAAGCGAGACAACCGTGCACGGAATTTGATTCTTCCCAATATCTCATGAGTGAGCTCATGTCTTCCGGTTCAGTAATGAAGCTGTATGATCCCTTTGAGAGATCGTATTACTCATATGCCCTTATATGCACACCAGCGTGCCGGTGTATAGACCTTGATTAGGTCATCAATCTATTGGTCTGCCAAATGTACATACTCAGATATATAGTAACACATCTTTCTCTGGTCATAGGATGCGTGCCTATGTCATGACAGCATACGACGTAGGACTTAGGTTATCTCGATCTCGTTAAGTCAACTCTTTGACCTAACTAATCTAACACCTCCGAATCACTATTCCCATGTAGAGGACCTGCATCAAGAGGTCAGTCAGATATCAGCCTAAATGAGAAAGGATTGCCATCTCCTACTCAGGCTGGAGATCATCTCTTAATAATCATTTGACAGTGCTTGATGAGTCCTCAATCTAACTCTTTAGATATTAATCATAGCATTAGCCTCTATGATTCAATCATTGAATCAACAGATGTATGATCATCAAGATGGTCGTGGTACATAACCCTAATTGTACTAAGGGACCTATAATGCAAATTAGTTATTCTTCATTTCAGATTAGGGAATGATATTTGCAATAACATTTATTGCATAATGGCTCGATGTGGGCTCGCATGTCCAACATCCAAGAGTGGCACGGAGGTCGACATAATGAAGGTGGTTGTAATTGCTAAACTCAAGCCACCTTAAAATGTGAAGAATGTGAGGTCATTCTTAGGGCATGTCGGCTTCTGTCGTTGATTCATCAAGGACTTCAGTAAGCTTGTCTGACCTCTCATTGAACTTCTTCCAAGGCGAGTTCATTATAGATCAGCATGTTCTCCAATCATTTTATCAGTTGAAAGAATTGTCACTCAGGCTTCAGTCCTATAGCCATCAGATTGGTCTCTTCCATTCGAGATCATGATGGATGCCTTAGATTTTCAGCTGGGACTATTCTATGACAAAGAATGGACAAAATTGCCTATGCTATTCACTATTCCAACAAGATGCTCGACTAAGCACAAAGAAATTATACAGTCATAGAGAAAGAGCTGCTTGTAGTAGTTTTTTGCTTAAGAGAAGATAAGATCCTACCTTCTTAGAACTAAATTCGTAGTTTTTATTGTAAAACTCTGCCATATGATACTTACAGCAGAAAAAGGATGCTAAAGTGTGTCTACTCATATAGATCCTTCTCCTCCAGGAATTTGATATGGAAATATGAGATGAGTCTAGAGTTTAGAATGTGGTGGCTAATCACCTGTCCAGAATTGAAAGCCAAGATACTCAGCTGAGCAGTGCACCGATCAAAGACACCTTCTCGGATGAATCCATCCTCACCATTGGGTCTCTTCCTTGGTATGCCCATATTGTGAATAACCTAATCTCTAGATAAGTTCCACAAGCCTTGGCTGATATTCTTTTTTACCATTGGGAAGACCCATACTTGTTCAGGGAAGTAGCGGACTGCAATTAGCATCAGTGTATTCCTCAGGAGGAGTACAGAAGTGTCCTCAAGAACTTCCATAAGATTGAATCTAATGGACACCATTCTTGCAGCAGAACAACAACAAAGATACTGCAATGTGGTAGGTGGTGTCCTATACTATTTAAGGATGCGAATGAATATGTGAAAGCCTTTACCGACTTCTAGAAAATGGGAAAGACCTTGGGTGTTAAAGACAACGTGCCCCTCAAATTTATCCAAATATATGATGTGTTTGATGCATGGGGCATCGACTTCATAGGTCCATTTCCTAACTGTCATGGCTTCAAATACATCATGCTTACTGTAGATTATGTGAGTCGATGGGTGGAAGACATTCCAGCTTGAGCTACAGATAGCAAAACAGTCTGTAAATTCTTGAAGGATAGCATCATTTCTCGTCTTGGGATTTCAAAGATTCTGATTTTAGATGTAGTCCACCACTTCATCAATAAAGAGGTCAAGAAATTAACGAAGGAGTACGACATCGATCATCGAGTCGCATCTCCTTATCATCCACGGTCAAATAGCTTGGCTGAATTGTCCAACAGAAAGATCAAGACGATCTTGTAGAAACTAGTATGGTCGGATAGAAAGAACATGTCACAATTTTTGGAGTCAATTCTCTATGCATATATAATGGCCTACAAGTATCTTTTAGGCATGTTGCCCTACCGCCTTATATATGGGAAGCCATGCCACCTATCCGTGAAATTTAATTCACAAGTAACTTCGGGCAGTAAATATTTGTAAACTCTACCCATAAAAAGGCGGATAGTAGAGAAAATAAGATTGAACCGACCCTTGGAATTCATATATTACATGTACAACAACAACTTAATGTACTAGGAGAAGGTCAAACGCTGGCATGACAAGCACATCAGACAAAAGACCATGGAACCTGGACAGAAAGTGTGGTTATTTGATGCGAAATTGTATATTTTCTTAGGAAAACTAAAGTGAAATGGATAGGGCTGTACAAAGTCAAGATTGTGCATAACAATGGAAATGTCTTCATATCAGAATTGTCAGCTGACACACAACCCTTCATTATCAATGGTCAGATGCTAAAGCCTTATTTAGAGCTTGTTGTATTCATGGTTGTGGTCGACTCTTTACAAGTAATTTTTGATGATAAATTCAGTGGACAATGCTCCCAAAAATATCTTCGATTAGTTTTTCTTGATTTCTTCTTCTCTTTTTTTCATTTTCATTCTTCCAATTCATTTTTCTGTGATGTACTTACCTCATTCATATATGATATACTTAAGATATGTTTCATCCTAAGTATAGGGGGTGAGTGTCCTAGGGTTATTCATCATTCTTTTGCTTGCTTGTCTCTCAATTTTTGGCATTTTGTCTATACTTAGGGATATTTTACCCTAAGTATAGGAGGGACAGTCCCATACATTGATTTTGTACATTATGTTCCTCGATCATCCCTATTTTGTACACACTCTGTTATACTTAGGATTATTTGATCCTAAGTATATGGGGGATGACCAGCTTCTCATTCTTTATTTATTCATTGTAGTATAGACTTTCCTATACTTAGCATGAGTTATGTCTTTCTTTTTCTCTCTGACCTATGAGAACAAAGGTCAAGCTAAGTATAGGGGGATGTGTAAATGTTGTATATACAGTTGTCATAACTTGTACTTGTGTATTTCGAATAATATGGCTAAAATACTATATGGTTGATAATATACGACAAATCAACGGTACATATTACACTATAAATACGTATAATTTTTTTCAAAACTTCTTTATAAATAAGGTTAATAAATGGATTTAAAAATATTTCATAAAATGATTGAAATATGGTTATAAAATATCTTGAAAAATCTTTTGAACTGTATGGCAAATATTTTGGTAAAACATTTTCAAATCTTTGCAAAAATCTTTTATTTACATAATTTGTTTCATATAATTGAATAATTTTTTTTGAAAATTCAGTTAGCAAATTATTTGGAAAATGGCTGTAAAAATATTCTAAAAAATCTATACATATTGTTTGAAAAATATTTTCAAAATGATTTTCAAATTTTGTAATTGATTGCAAAACTTGTTTGTAAAAATTATTTGTTAAAATATTTTCAAATTGTGTTTTGAGGACCTTGTACATAATTATAAGAAATAATAACCCAAACACAGCTATGTACATATATAGTCACTTTATAAAAATCTGTATATAACAACTAAAATAATTTCTGTAAACCCAATTCTTGTAAATAACAGAGGCAGCCCTATGTAAATACTTGCACATAATTTTCTCACCAACCTTTATTCAAAAATCCCTAATTTGTCAAAATTTCCAAAACTTTAAAATTTTGCATAATGTTTCCTAATTTGCATAAAAATATGGAAAACTCTTTCAAAATTCCATAAAAAATTCAAAATCAGGAAATTGCTTCACAAAAAGACCTTGCATTGTACATAAATTTGCATTTTTCGGAATGATCAAGATAATTGAACAAGTTTGAAATAAAAGGTCGAAGATTGGAGCTTGGTCTAGATCTTAATACACATAATTTCATAGGAACCCATTGAGGACTAGAATTGGGATACTTCATGTCTCCTTGACTTAATTCTTTAGGTTCCATGAGATTTTCTTCATGAGTCAACTCATTGTGTCTTACTAGAACCCTTCATATCATCTATAAGACTCTTTAGATAGCGACTTGACTAGAAACCTCACACTTAACACTTAGATCAACCGAGATGGAATGTTGCAAGATCTTAGAGTCTAAGTCAGGACGATGCTAGGATGCTTCGTCATGGGTGGCTCAAGAACCATTAATGGGATTGCTGAAATCGATACTCTAACCCACTTCTTCTAATTGATTGATATCTAATGACTGGAGAGTGGATTGAGACAATGCTTCGAATGAGGAATGATCTGCTGGCTCAACTTTCTCCAAGACCACAAAACATGGGCGGACCAAAAGACTCTACATCCATCAGGGCAAAAATAAGAATGTAGAGCAATGCAAAGTCAAAGAAAATATCCAAAAGAAGACTACACCAAATATTCTACAAAATATTAAGCTTCCATGAAAAGATTGCTTCTTGGTGAAGACCCAGTCACATTAATTGAGCTTCACAAGTGAATGAAGACTGTAGTGGTCCATTCCCACTTCTTTTCCCATTCTTCTACCTTCTTTTACATTTCGATTGTGAAACTGGTAGCACCTAACCTTAGAAGGGAAGATTTGTCTCCATGAGGATGAGTTTCCATAGTAGCAGACTCTTTGATAGTTCAGGGATTTGTCTGGGAATAGCTGAAAAATTCACAGAAATAGATCTATCATTTCATGGTTGCAAGAGTATGTGACTTAGAGGGTTGTTCTGACCGGACTTTAAATTGAACAGAATGATAGGATTTTGGAACCTAAGGGTTGTTGTAGCACTTCCTAACCTTGATGTGGTTATGAAAAACTAAGAATCCAATGGTCTTAACTGAGCTTCAAACTATGATTTTAATAAGACATGTTCAAAAGTCAAAATTTTTCCAAGTAATTTCTTTTTCTTTTCTTTATTTTTCTTTTTCTGCACTTATTAAATAAGTGTTTGCTAGGGACTAACGAAGGAAAGTATAGAGGGTGATGAATCTCCATTTCAACACCTTTATTATTTCATTTTGGCCTTAAATCCCTATCTAAATGCATATATATATCATTAATTTGTGAAAAGAAACACTCATTAATTCACATAAAATACTATATAAAATATTGTTTATAATACTATATTTAATCCCAAAAAAAAGAATGAAGGAAAAAAGAAAATGAATGAAGTTTCAAAAACATTGAGTGGCCCTAGACCTCGAGACTTAGTCATCGTGATGACTTGATCAACAAGGAATGAAGTAGGTGGATATAGCGTGGTCAATTATACATAAAATACACTAAAAACCCCTAATTTGATTTGACAATAATATGCAATTTGAGACATATTTTATTTTCTTATTTTTACACCTCAAATAAATAAATTTTAAACATGAACATTGTGCATAAAAATACAAAGAAAATTACAAAATTTATTTCATTAAAAATAATGCATAATGTATCCGGGACACACAAAATAAGAAGCCATAAAGAAAAACTTTGCAGATTTGTATCTTCTCCATACAGGCTCAAAATTCATAAAACTCACCTTTACAATTCCTAAAATAAAATTATTTATTTAATCAAGGTATTTTCATTTAATTTGGAGTTAAGATGCAAAAGTTAGGTTTTGGGCCCTCATTGCACAATATACATTTATATAATATTTAATTTATTTACATTTTCACTTTCTTATATTTTTATAAATTTGCAAATATTATTTATAAAAAGTACATGAAAATTTAAAATAAAAACAATAAAAATACATTAAAATAAATAATATACTTCAATACATAGATGAAATGTACTTATATATACCTATATAATATACATACATAATTATTTAAGTACATAAATAAATTCAGAAAAATATATTAAAAATATATAAATATGTATATTAATAATGTATAAATACATAAAATACATGTATATAGTAATAAATTATAAAATAAAAACATAAAATAAAATCTACAAAATAAATGTATTTTTACCTATATACATACCTGTAAATATTCACATGTTACAAATTAACTCGTAAAAATAAATAAAAATCATAATTACATATTACATGAAATTATAAGTATTTTTCATGTTTTGACAAAAAATTATTGGCATCATTTTCTATTTTTAATGCATTAATAAGGAGATTTTTTCTCTAAATTTCCTTGTTGGTTCACGTGGACCATACTGGACTCGTCGTCCATTGACCCCAAATCAGTTGTATGCACCTCCGTCCCCCTTCTGTCGGATCACGGGCAACCCCCTTTCTCTCCATTTTCCTATTCCTTCGCCTCTTCCCCATTTCCCTCAAGACCTTCCCCCTCCTATAGCCCTAACATCCTTCCACACCCACACCAGAACCTCTACCTACCATAATCGAGCCTCACACCATCTCTTCCTCTATTTGGCCAGAATCCAACCATATAGATACCCCCTCCTGCTTCCATTTTGTTTTAATCCCTCCATTTGACCTGCAACCCCAAAAGGAACCCCTTATAGAGTCTTGAAGGTTATAGCCTCAACCTCTAGGCCTTGTATGTGCAGAAAAGGGCTGAGGAAGGTGATCCAAGTTCACTGCCGTTCATCACTGACGAGCTTCTCCTACTCCGAGCTTGTGGGATCATTAAGCTTATAGGTATAGTTTTTCCTTTCGTGTTTAGTTCCAGTAACATAGGTGTAGTTTTAGTTTCATTGATTAATCATCTTCTTAGCATAATTTTAAAGATTAAAATCATCGAAGTACTAGGCTCCGACCCCAAATCTATCATGTTCCTCCTCTATTTCAGTCCCTTTTCACATTCATCTCATTCCCCAATCATTTCTTCGTCGATCCTCTGTGTTCCCCGTGATCCTTCAAAGATCAAGCAGGAGTTGGTGCTCCCTCCACCGCCTTCGTTGGAGCTCCCCTGACTCGCTCCCCCATTGCGAATCCAACCTCATTCTAGAGTGGATCACCTTTAGCCTGAACCCCTTAGTATTTTGTGCTGGTATCCGATCAAAACGACTACCTGGATCACCATCCCAAGGTTTGAATAAGAGCTTCATGTGGTCTGACCTCCAGGGCTCCTCTGACGAGCACCGAACATCCTTGAGGGTACCTGCAGATGCACATCACTTCCAAGAAGCCAAGGAGCTACTCGGTTAAAAATGAGGAGGTCAAACAAAGGAGGAACCAACGATCGAAGCTCAACGAAGGTTTTTTCAGGTGTTCTTTAAATGCCCTCATGTACTGTATGATCAAAGCCACAACCTAGATCTAATCTGGGTCTTTCAAGCCAAAGCGAAACGACGCCTCTCTCTGCCACTCATCAAGCCATGTAGAACTCTCCCATCCCTCCGATAGCGTGCTTATTATTGGGTAAATTTTTAAATACCCCACATTTTTGCAATATTATATTAGTCCCATAAATATTTAATTATGTTCAAACTTTTGTGAAAAAATTACATTTATAACCTCATTTTATATATTGCACAAAGGTTTAGTGTCAGGTCATCTCATGTAGGGCCCCACACGAGTTTTCCAAATTGTACCAAACCCCTTCCGGCTTTAATTATTTAGGTTTAGTAATAAATTCTGGTAAATTATTTCAAAATTTTGGGATATTTTTCATGTGCAGCCTATGCTTTATATTTTATTGCAAAAGTGTTCCAACCTGCAACATTTTATTTTTGATTAAATAGTTCCTATGCTTGAAAAATTGGAAAAAAATTCTGGAATGTGACATGAATGATGTTGTTTATGCCTGCATTTTTTAAGCTCATCGCATTTTCCAATTCTTGAAACTAATTTAGGAGCTATTCAATCCTTGTCCATACATAAAAACAGAAAAAAATTAGAAAAATAACTTCTAAAAATTCCAAACAAATTATATAATACATATTACTATATTATATAGCTACGGAACAAAAATCACAAAAAATATCATCAAAAAATAATAAAATTGAAAACCCCTTTTGTCATTAAAAAATAGAAAATATTTTATAAAATCCAAAAAAATAAATTTGTTCTGTATATTTTTTATACTATATATTATATATTAAAAATATAGTTTTGAATGTTTTTGAGCTTATTTTATGTTTTTAAATCTTAAAACAATTTAGCCTATTCATTAACTCCTTTTTTTGCAGTACTTTGGACGTTAAAAATACCTAAAATTTAGCAAAATCACTTCAAGTTCCATAAAATAAGGAAAAACATAAAAAAAGACAAAAACATTTTATTTTCTAACTTTTAAGTATTTTTAGCTATATTTATAAATAAAGAATCCTATATATACTATATATATTCATATATATAGTTATATGCTTATTAATATAATAACTATTATAAATTCTTATAAATATTTTTAATATCTTTAAAAAAATAAAAAGGATTGTTCTTATTTGTATTTATTGAATTTATATATATTATGCATATATTACTTATATTATATATATAGTTATAGATATATACATACACTTATTATATATTAAAAAGAAAAAGGAAATAAAATCAGAAAAATATAAATGGAACAGAAGGTGTGTTTGTTTGATGCAAAGTTGAAGATATTTCTAGGCAAACTAAAGAGCAATGGCCAAGGATGTTTATCGTGAAATATGTGTGTGACAATAATAACATTATCATTTCAGGGTTGTCATCTGACGCACAAGCGTTTGTGGTCAGTGGGCAGTTGTTGAAGCCATATTTAGAGCATGCTACATTCATGTCCATTGTCACTTCTATCCATGTGGTAATAGACAATGATCCTTTGATTCATTATGCATAATGTACATGAGCTGATTTTCACCATGTCTATTCCTTTCATTTTATTCTTTCTTACTTCCGTTGTTGATCATGCATCTCTTATCTGTGTGTGACATAATTAGTTAGACTAGATCCTAGGTATAGGGGATGTGAATGACCACAATTGTTCTATTTTTGTTCTGCTTCATTACTCTCGTTGTTGCTTATACTTAGGAATTTTTTCCCTAAGTATAGGGGGAGTGACATCGTTCATTTCATCTTGTTTATTTATATTTTAGTTTCTTTTGTTCTTGCGCTTGTCGCTCAACTTGTTGATATTCTTCTTTATACTTAGGGATCCTTTACCCTAAGTATAAGGGGGACAATCCGAGTCATTAATTTATACATTTTTTTGTTGGTCATCCATATTTGTACATTCTTCTATATTTAGGATTATTTGACTCTAAGTATAGGGGAAAGAGCGACTTTCTTCATTTCATTCTTTATTTTTGAATCATTCTAGTATAGGATTCTTTTCACTTTTCTATGATTAGCATGAGTTATGTCATCTTTATTGCTTCTTGGTCAATATGAGGGCATAGTTCACGCTAAATATAGGAGGTATCATGTATATCGTATACATACCTTAGAAGCCATAACTCGCACTTTATTGTTTTTATGATAAATAATATAGTTCTAAATATTTGGCAAAATGATTTGTAAAATGTTTATAAAAATATTTCATAAATTTTGTTTGTAAATATTTTGTAAAAGTTTTTTTTAAAAACCTACATAAAAGTAATTTGTATTTATTGTAAAATGTTTGTAAAATCATTTACTTTATCAAATGTTTTATCAACTATTTTGTAAAAATTATTATTTATTTGTAAAATATTTGTAAAATGTTTGAAATAAAAATGTTTTGAAAAAAATGGTTTGTAAAATGTTTGTAAAATCTTTTGAAAAGTTTTGTAATTTTTTTTGTAAATCCTTTTGTAAAATATTTTGAAAAGTTTTGTAAACTAATTTATAAAATCTTTTGTAACCTGTTTTGTAAAATTATTTTTAAATATGTTTTGTAATAATTTGCAAAACTCGTAAAACAATTGTGTTGTAAAATCTTTGTATAAAAAATGATAATTAATTGTAATTTAATTGTAAATTAAATTCTTTTTGTGTAAATTAATTTTTTTTCATAAAGTGTGTATCTAAAACTTGTATATAAAATCCTTTTGTAAATTTGTATCTAAAACTTGAAAATTAAATTATTTTGTAAATAAAATATTATATAAATTTTGTATATATTTTTATATAAAATCCATAGTAAATATGTACATAACCATTCTTAGTATTTATAAATACATTCAATCCACTAACTCTTGCAAAATAATCTAAATTTTTAAAAAAAGAGTTTAAAACTCATAAAATTTTGTATTTTTCATAATTTGTATTTCCAAATACATTTAACAAAAAATGGTTGCAATCATATTTTTCTTAATGAGTTTGATAATTGAACTAGTACGGAATAAAGTATGAAGAATGGAGCTTGGTTAGGACCTTAATCCACTTAATTTAACAGGAACCTTATAGGAACTAGAATTGAGACTCGTCATATTGATATGTCAATTCTTTGAGTCCATATGACTATGTTAACATGTCATCTTGATTTGTCTAAGTAGAATATTTCAAGACACACGCATGACCCATGTAGACAGTGGCCTAACTCGGACAAACACTCTACATGTATCTCAACTCAGATGAGGTGATGAAGGGCATAATTCTTTACTTGAGATATACACAGGTGGAAACATACACCATCCCAATAGGAGGGCAGTGCAGCCCAACCTAATCTAATGACGTTGACGTCTAAAGACATCATGTTGTGGGTTGCAATAAAGCTTCAAAAAAGGGATAATCTACTAGCTCAAAAAGGAAAAAACTCCTTATGTAAATGCTGCAATTTTGTATGTATAACAAAAATATGAAATAAAGTCTCCAAAAAATTAGACAGGTAAAAGGTAAATAAAAATCATTCTTGTCGGAGAAAAATATCAATAAGGCATATGATTCAAATCAAAGATTGCAAGGATGCCTTGATGAGTATCCATTCATCTACCTTTATTCTTCCATTTTGGCTTTTAATCCCTAGGAAAATACCTGTAAATTAAATTAACTTGCACAATTAACATCTAACATTAATCTGTAATTAGTGTGTAAATACATGTATTTAAAACCAAAATTAAATATTAAAGAAAAGAAAAGAAAGATAAAGGAAGATCAAAGATATTGATTGGTCCTACACCCTGAGACCGAGTCAAATACTAACTAGGTCGACCAAGAAAAAAGTTGGTGGAGATAAAGTCAAAATATTGTACAAAGATACTTCAGAACCCCTAATTCTTTTGTATACAATATATTGTGTAAATAGCCTAGTATTACATTATTTTATTCTTCATGATATACACCCCAAATAATAAAGTGTTCAACATAAAACTTGTACATATTGATGTAAAGAAAATTAGAAAATTATTTGCCAAAACAAATCGTGTACATTACACTTGGTACACACGGAAATGCCGCAAACAGGACTTCATTGATCAATATCTACTCCATATGAACCAAATTAAACCAAACTCACTGCCATTCTATTTAAATTTAAAGTATCTATCAAATGAAGTTAGTTTCATTGAAATTGGAGGTAAGATATAAAAGTCATCTTCTGGGGGTATTATTGTACTTGGCATCTGTGCATATAGCTAATTGTATTATTATTTGCCATTTTAATCCTCTTATATTTTTTAAATTATTGTATATATTATATAATACATATTTAAAATATAAATTCAACTAAAAACAATTAAAAGACAATCAAAATAAATAATTATGTTAAATACAAAGGTAAAATATACCAATAATGTGTGTATATATATATATTTATACATGCAATAAAATGCCATAAAAATATAAATATGTATTTAATAATGATATAAATATATAAAATATGTAAATATAATAATATATATACAGTATAAAAATATAAATATATATTGCACATGTATATAAACCTATATATATTAAAATGTAAATATTAACACATAATAAATAAGGATGTAAAAATAAATAAAAATCATCAAAAATATTTTATTACATAAGAAACATTTTTCGTGTTTTATGTACTTCTCAATAAAATCGTTTCGTATTTTATTTTTTATTTTATTTTCTTTTATTTTATGTTTTGTCCTGACTAGTTCTACGTGGACCAAACAAAGTGCGGGGAGTGTAACCCGCCCAGTCAACATCTCGCCTTATAAGATCCACTAGCCCCTTCTCCTGTCAGACTTTGAAAGCCCCACCTTCTCCATTTTTTACGCCAATACCATGCCTCTTCCCTCCTCAAGCTATTCATCAACTATGTGCAGCACACCTCCCTCTATTTCACAATACCCATAGATTCCACCAACCACCATCAGGTCGCATGCAATCCTCATTCCAAAATCATCCCTCCATTCTTCTATAAAGAAGCACCCAACCTTCAATCAAATTTTTGATCCCTTATACTCCACCGTAACTCCAAAATCACTCCAGGATTGAGCCCCTTTGTGATAGGAAGTCATGCCATTTGATTTGCAATGTGGACAAGGCAGAGGATATTGGTGCCACTTCGCCATAGTAGGTTCAGGAGAAAGTCTTCTACTCCTTAATCTATGACCAGGTTTGAATTGTTAAACTTAGGTTTTGTTTCCATCATTTCATTTTTGGTGTAACTCTACAAGTTATTTCAATCATTTTATTTCATTTCACATTAGAAATCACTTTTTAGGTTGCTAGAGCTTAGAGCTCTAGCCATCATTTCACCACGAAATCACCCTTGTTTCGACCTCCAAACCATCTCACATCATTCCCAATCACTTTCTCCATCTTCTGGACCTCACAATCCCCCTAGATTTTGCAAAAACCAAGGCACCAGATCTCCAGTCCATCATTCTCGTCAGATATATGCTGCCCACCCATCCCTCGTGCTTTCCAGCTTAAAACTACAGTTGGGGCGAGTCGCCCTCAAGCCCCCAGTATTTTTGTGCAGGTTAGAGATCCAGACGAGGTACGTGGAAGAATGAATCAAATGAAGAACTCATTCTTGGGTGATGAATCTCCATTTCATCATCTTTATTCTATCATTTTGGCCTCAAAAACCCTATCTAATGCATGCAAATAGTATTAATTTGTACAAAATAACATTCATTATTTATTGCATTCATTGTGTTAATAATATTATTTTTTATGTCAAAATTTTAGAATAAAGAGAAGAAAAGAAAAAGAATAAAATATCAAAGGTATTTTATGGCCCTAAACCATGAGAGCAAGTCAAGAATTGAATTGGTCGACAAGGAATAAAGTAGGAGGAGATAAGGGCCAATAATACAATAAAAACCTAATTCTTTTATTCATTCATAAAGCACTTTTTGGGACTTATTTTATTATTTATTATTTATACCTCAAATAAAGAAACTTCGTGCATGAAAGTTGTAGATAAAAATACATAGAAAAATGCAAAATTGATTTCATGCAAAAATAATATACAATGTACATTTCATGATCTGAATAAAATCCCAAAATCTAAATTTCACAGACCCATATCTCTCAAATAAAAAATCAAAATATATCAAAATCACCTTTAACTGTATATAACTTTTAATAAGCTATTTAATGAAGGTGGTTCCATATTTTTTGCAGTTAATATGTGAGAGTTAGGTTTTGGACCCCTATTGTACCATATACCCGAATAAAATATTCATTTTATACATTCTTTATCATTTTTATAATTTTACATTTGTATGTAAATATAATTTATAGTATATGTACATAATAAGACCAGAATAAAACCATAAAGAAAGCATAGAAATAGAATAATATACAAAAACACATAGATGAAATACATGTACTTATACCTATATACTTTATACCCATATTTATTTAAGTGTACAAATGACATTAGAAAAATGCAATAAAAATATATTATGTACAAAAATAAGTTATAAATATAAAAAATATAAGAATGAAATAATAAAATCAAAAATACAAAATAAAAATAAAACAACCAAAACATAGATGAATATACCTATAAATACACCCTTAAAAATTAACTTGTAATAAATAACACCAAAAATTAAATAAAAATCATATTAAAATACTACATAAAATAATAAGCATTTTTAGTTAATAATCGGAAATAATAAAATCATTTACAATTTTTAATTAATTATTTTCGAATAAATTCCATCTTTTGTCCTATTGCGCCCAAACGTGGATCAATCATGGCCCAAGGATTGTTGACCCTCGGTCAACTACCCCTGGTGCCTCGGAATCCCAACAGACCTATCGAGTCCCCCGATTTCCTCCCTTTTTCTCACTTCCCCTAGATCTCTTTTGCCTTCAATCCCTTCACCACTTCTAATCCCAGATCTTCCATGATTCACACCCAAATCCGATATCCATTGTACATATCATAGAATGAGGGTCAATAAGGACGCTTAGTTTGTGTTTAAATAAGAACCTCCTCTGCCCCTTTCGTTATTGATCATTCTTCGAGCCCTTGAGCCCCCACCTCCGGCCAAGAGAGTCACCAGTTGACAGATGGAGTCCCTAGAGGTTCCAAGAGTAGCTGAAGGAGGAGGAGGTGCACCCCACGGTGGCGGTCCGGTCACCTCTGTTCCATGTCTTCTCCAGCAGGTACGAGCTGCGTAGTTGTTTTCTTTAGGTTAGAGCTTATCCTACGTTTCATTTCATGCATTTTATTTTGCATTTTAGTTAGTTCATTAGGTTAAATTAGGTTGGCTACACTCTCCGGAGCACTAGAGCTCTGGCCGTGTTTTCGCCATCAAAACCACTATCTCCGACCCACTATCGCATCCACTTCAATCCCCTTCCGCTTCTACATCGCCCAGCCACCTTCCATTCCTCCAGATCTCGTCCAGGTCTTGACTTGGGTGCTCCAACTCCCGTACCTCGTCAGAGCACCTCCATCTGCAACATTGACGCCCCCATTCCACTGCTTGAAGGGTCGAGGCAATTTACCCTCGACCCCTTAACTGTTTTGTGTAGCTCTCAGAGTTTCAAAGCCAACTGGAGTTGATTCTGGAATTCGCATGAGTTACCTGTAGCACCTCCGCTCCTTCTCCCTCCTGGGAGAAACCCATCTATCGTTGGAGTATTTGGTGCCCCGGGCAGATAGAGGACATTACCAAGAGACTTTTGAGCCATTTAGCATTAGAGCACGCTTGAGAAGGAAGATTTCGTTAGAGGAAGCTCGCTCAGGCGAGGCTTCTTCCCCATTCATCCACCATTCCTCTCCGCTGTTAGATCATGGCCAATTCTTCCAACAATACAACCATCATCCGATCAAACCTCGCTTATGCCCTTGATCTCGCGCCCAAGATCTAATCAGAACCGTCGATCGTCGAATCGGTATCAATCGTGTAGATGGAGCCACGTGTTTAAGTGAGATACATCCGACCGTCTGATAGCGCGCAAGGATGGGGATGGGGCAAATTACATAACTTGCCCCATTTCTTTTTTTATTTTATTTATTAGTTTTGTAAATAAAATTTGTAGTTTAAATAAAATATACATTTTGCAACAAAAGCCCATGTACTTGTTGTAAATTTCATATGGGTCCAATCCACATCACCTCACGTGTCGTCCCACATGAGGAGGCGAAATAGCAAATGTACCCTTACAATATTTTGTACTTGTATTTAGTCCAATAAATTTTTAATATACATTGTAAATTTCCGAGAAAATTGCATGTATGCCTTGATGTTTTTTTTATTTGAAATATGCCCTTCCAAGTTCTTTTATTTTTGGTGCTTGGATTTCATTTATTAAAAATAGCACTCATGCTCCAAAGTTAAGTAGAAATAGGTTAGATGCCTTCTAATATGTATTTTTACGTCCCATTTTTATTTTGGAAATTTTGGCATTTTAACTATTTATTAAAATTCAAATGAGCACATTTCTGTCCCTGTTTGAATAGAAAATACCAAAAAAAAAGAAAACATTTAGAAAAATCCCAAAAAAATTCAAATGAGCACATTTATTAACTCTAGACCAAAAATCTCTAAAAAAAAGATTAAAAATTAAAAAGTTCCAAAATCCAGTAAAAAAATATTAAAAATCACCAAAAATCCTAAAAATATAATTTTCCATTTTGGAATTTTATTTATATTATTATCTATCTATTAAAATGGACTTGAAGAAATTTTCACTTGTTATGCTATTTTTAACCTTCATTTCAATTTCGATCTATTATTTAATGCTTGATTTGGGATATTTTTTATTTTAAAAATACATACAAATTAACAAAAATTCCATAAAATCACAAAAATATTATAAAATACATAAAACCCCAAAATAATTTATTTATTGTATTTTATTTCTTTTTACTAGTATTTATAATTATATTACTCTATATGGTATATATATATATATATGCTTATATATATAGTTTATTATATATTAAAAAGAAAAAGGAAATATATTAAAAATCTAAAAATTAAAACTAAAAATATATATTAAAAAATATATAATACAAAATAAATAAAAAAAATATATATTAAAATCCATAGAAATAATAAAACTAAAAACCCACAAAAACAATAAAAATAGAAAAGAAAAGAACAAAAATTTTATGAGCTTAATTGCCCTAATCTACCATTTGCTCCCTGAGTTCGTCCTCTACACATGCTTACACCTATACACATTTGTTGTAGAGTTATAATAAATTTTAACTCCACATGTTTTATATTCATTGATTGATTTATATGTTGGGTTAATTGTTGATTGATTTGGATTTCGTGAGCGGTCGCTTCAACGACATTGTAGTTCTCACCTTGTGTAGACTACTTTAGACCCTTGCAAAATCTCAATCATCAAATGGCACCGTTGCTGGGGAGCAACGCTGCATAGATGTGGATTATTTATATGTTCATTCTCTCTTGTCTATTTTTGTCATTTGTTTGTTTTTTTCATTTATTTATTTTCTACATTATTTGATATTATTTGTGTCTAGTCTAATCATTCTTCCTTGTTTAACTTTGTTGTGAGGGACCGCTACGTGAGGGAGCACCTCCTAGGAGGACTTGTGCACCCAAGTAAGGTGGAGCCATCTTTCTGACTTAGCCCGCAGGAGAGAGCGACAAAGGAGGACTCGAAGGAATTTTTCAAGACAAGATCTTTTATCTTTATTTTTATTTTAGTTTTTATCTTACATTATTTTATGTTGTAATTAAAGTGAGAGAGTAACATTGGATTTGTAATAATTTGGACTCTCCTGACACTTCACACTTCATGAGGTCCACTACCTGAGGGATTTTTCCCTTGGGGGCCTCGTTGATTTTTTGAATTTTCATTACTTTCTTTTTATTTTTATTTTCACTTTTATTTTTACTTGTTTTACGTTAATGAGCCCTAGCTTAGGATGTGCTTTATTGATAGATTAAGGTCCAAAGCCCTAATATATTTGCGTGTAACTATAGCTCCGCTTTTGGACTTTACAAATCGTAATTGTTTATTATTTTGATTTGAGACCGCATGTCGAGAGAGGTCACATACAACGCTAGCAGGACCCATTGTTGCGGGCACTGAGTGGCATCTAAGACCGAACCTTGGTCTCTTTTTTAAATAATTAGAATCTAGTGCTTCACGGTAATAGTATATTCTAATCTAGGGTGATCTCATCGGCTTGCATCTGCATATAGATAAGTCTTCAATTCTGTTATGCCTCCCGCATAGAGAGAGATGGGAAGCATTGTAAGTCTTCTGACTTTGCATGCATCATCAATTTCCGACTTACATGACTTTTTCGACCATCTTCCTCTGATTTTGATCACCTAGGATAGTAAATAGAATTGGAAAATCGTTAAGCATGTGCATTGAAAATAAAAAAAATAAAAGTGATAATAGGGACCGCTAACTCTATTGAACTTTTAAAATAAACGTAATGGATTCATTGCTTTGAGGAGAGCAATCCCCTCATTGTTTGTGAATCTTATTCTCATGTACACACTAAGAATTTGTTCCCCAATCCTAGGCCTATCCTCATGTTTGTACAACATTGTTGAAAATAACCTAAATCTAAAAATGAAAAGATAAAAGACCAACATCTCGGTCTTCACTATGTTGAGTAGATGAACATGGGGTTTTGCTTTGTACATTGATTGTGACTTTGGGTCCATTCACGTTTATCATTCTTTGAGTTAGTACATCCATGAGTGTTTGAGTTTTTCATTTTATTGAGTCCTTCTCCCTTTCTTCGTCCATATTAGTTTCTTCTTTATTGAGTCATGATATCGAGTCTTGACCTTCACTCTTGTAGACGGATTTTGTGGCTATCTCCTTGCTCATATCACACCATCTCTGGTCCGGCTCAAGGAGAGTCTTTCCTTGAGCCACAATTTTCTATGTACTGCATACATCTCGCCCACCCTACTCGTTCCCTCCTATATCATCTTTTCTTTGACCTGAGGTTGTTGCACTTGTGGATGCGGCCCGCATCGAGGTTTTTGGATTACATGGACTATTTGAGTAAGCTGGGTAGATTTAAGGTTTATGAGATTGGTGTGCTATCTTTGGTGTATCAGACTCTAATATGTGCATACATGATATCGAGGATTTTGATTTTGGCACGACTAAGGTGTGATTCCTTATTGAGGATTGTTGATCTTGCACACAAGATTGAGGTTGTGATTGATTTCTGATGATTTGATGATGATTCCATGAGCCATAACTGTATGATCTCTTATGTGGTTCCGCACATCTTGATCCATACGCTTGATGTACTATCTCTTTCTATGCTAAAAAGCAACATTGCTCGGAACCCACATGGTTTCACTCAACTTCTGACCCATCATCCGTCTCATGATTCTTCCATTCCCATCTAGCACTTGAGGATATCAATCTGACATCTTTATCCATCTCAGCTATTTGATTGATTTGAGGGACTACATTATGATTGACCAGATGATCTCTTCACCATCCCATAGTCTTACGCCCTACATATGACGATTGATTGATATTCTTTAAGGACCTGAGATTTGATGCCAGCATTTCCCTGATATTCACTAACTTTGTTTGCATTATTCACCAAGGACTATCTGTGGGAGGATGCAACGCATTCTTTACGATTGGTTTCACCCACTTCTTGTGTGTCCATCTTGTTGGTACACGGATTTGAGTCATTTGATAGATGTTATCGATCCCACTATCTGATTGTGTGCTCGATCTATCGAAGCACGAGACCGATTCCCCTACATGTTTGGACTCCTCTGCGTCTTCTCCCAT
The DNA here is from genome assembly GCA_037367405.1 of Ottelia alismoides. Lineage (NCBI taxonomy): Eukaryota > Viridiplantae > Streptophyta > Magnoliopsida > Alismatales > Hydrocharitaceae > Ottelia > Ottelia alismoides. Next base: position 860,165 of record JAZKJV010010199.1, on the reverse strand, counting down.
TGACGACCCTCGCAATGAGGAGTCATGTTCTGAATATTCCTTGCCTAATATGTATCGCTCCTCTAGGGTTATCTGTGGGAGGATGCATCATTTTGTGGGTACTCAGCTTCACTTCTGGTGTCTCCAATCTGGTGGAGCATGAAGCCGAGTCGTCTAATTTGTGTACTCGATCTCCTCTCTAGTTGTGTCTCTAATCTGTTGGAGCATGGGACCAAGTCTTTGGTTATTCTAAGATCTTTTCCTCATTTGAGTCTTCTCACCTTGATGACCCTCACAGGTTTGAGCCATGTCTTGTGGTGTTTGATGTGTCCTTGATTTTTCGGCATTATGTCCACCTGATATCTTATTGCAGAGAGAGTCTCCTATTCTTCACTTTTTGTATCTGTGCCACCCACTTGATTGTATATACGGGTGTCTTTTTCTTTCTAATTGCATCACCATTCTCATAGGGAGATGATGATGAGAGCACGGTACTCCTTTGTCAGATACCGTCATGCACTTCACCAGTCATTATTTCTTGTGTGTGTGTATATATATTCATTTCATTTCATCTTTCTCTCGCTTGTCATGTGTACCCTAGACCATTCCCCATATATGTGTGTAAACTTAGGACGTACTTTGTTCTAAGTATAGGGGGTGCACCTCTTGCATTATTCTTTCTTCGTTCTGCTTGATCACTACTTTCGTTGCCTATACTAGGGATATCTCACCCTAAGTATAGGGGGAGTGATGCATATATTCACCCACCATATTTCCCTTTTTATTTGATTTCTTTTATTTTGGTCCCCTCCATTGTCTCCTCTCTAACTTATTTGCTCTGCTATACATAGGGATATCTCACCTAAGTATAGGGGGAGACAGACCGAGCTGTGATTTGTTTATTCCCACCTTCGACCCTCACTGCATATAGATACAACCTGCTATACTTAGGACTATTTCATCCTAAGTATAGGGGGGACGACCGACATCCCATTCACTTATTTCTTTATTATTTCATTCCTTATTTAATCGTTGTAGTATATGCTTTTCTATACTAAGTACGAGTTATGTATTCTCTTTCTCTTTTTTATGTATAAGGACATAACTCAAGCTAAGTATAGGGGGTCGTATATGAAGGATATGAGAAGATCCTTAATCACATCACGGAAACGTGAGGATCGCATCGTATGCGATCGGGAGCGACTAATAGCACTAGTTGCTCGATGCAATGAAATTTAAAAATTTTAGTCGATGAAACCACATGATCCAAGAACACTTCTTGGATCATTTCATCTATACCACAAATAGGCATAAGGTTACCTCTTGAAGCATGGTTGCGATCAAGTCTCTAAACCAAGAGACCTCCTGTCTCAAGTCCGATCAAACAAACTAAACACTTTCGAGCACATTGATGAGACACATGCTCCTCAGAATCCATGTTGATGATCCAAGCGATGAATCTCCTGATCTCGTGACACGAGATCCGACGTCTTCTTCATGAGAGAGGCGTACCGAAGGAGACGGAGATCCATGAGCAAATATTCTGGCAGCATAACGATGATGTTGCTGTGATGGCGACTCTCTCAATGGTTCCACGATGGACGGCCACGATGAGAGAGAGGGAGAGACTCTTGGCATGTAGAGAGAGAGAGCATTAGTTGATATTACTCGAAAAGCAAGGGGTGCCTCTTCTTATATGGGGCTTTGGGAGTCCATGGATCTCAATCCATGGAAAACACACAATCAATGGAAGAGATTAATTTGTGTTTCTTTCAATGGACATGACGTTGATATAAAACAAAACAACAATTAATTTAATTTAAATTAATATATATTGATAAATAAATATAATAAATTTCAAATTAAATTAATTAACTAACCTTGGAGATAATGAGGAGATGGACCTCATCCCCTAGAAAGTGGGGGACGACCACTCTTCTACTTTGGAGATTGTGGTTGTCCACCTCTTGAGGTGGACTTGGTCTATCTCTTCAATATCTCATGAGATCTCATTATCTCATGAGATCTCATTTTCTTATGATATCTCCAAGATTCACAACAACAATTATTGTAAATTATTTCACAAAATAGTTCATAATTATCTTGCGAATAATGCAATCATTCCATTGGAAAAATGTGAATCGCATTCACATCTTAAAATAAAATGTAAATTATATTTTCAAATAATCATCCAATGTGAATCCAATTCACATCAATAATTAATTAGCAAATATAAATTATAATAGTATCTCTCTATAATATATTATAAATTACATTTATAATATACATGATTAATATGGATAGTGCTATCTACGATATTCATATCCATGATAATTAAATCACATTTAATCATCTTGGATCTCTATTCTCATGTGCCCAAATAGCATGAATGACATTCACATTATTCACATCTTTGATAATTAAATCACATTTAATTATCTCAATAACTCTCCTTATAATATGAATCAAATTCATATTATTCATGATAATTAAATCACATTTAATTATCCATTTTTCACAATGCTCGGATACATATATCAACAATGAAATTATTCTTGAACTCTTTCAAGAATAATGCACTTTCTTCGCGGATACTTGGAGATAAGGATAGGGTGATTGTATTGTTCCACATATAGTGACTTGGATATTGAGATCACATCTCAAATCCAGGTCTTGTGAACCTCTTATAGATGCTTGATTAAATCATGACCACAAACCTAATCTTCTCATTACAACCGAATCACATTCAGATCAATGCCCAACATTTGGAATAAGATCAGATTACTTCTCTATGAGAGGAGTCACTAAAATCCAGACATGTTTCATCACTCCCTCGGAATGGAAGTGTCATGATTATACAATCGTTTATGATCACATCACCTCATGTATACCTAATACCTGTACATCCTGCTTATTGGAAGACGTAGAATAAACCCTAAGTTTTAGATCTCTTTTAGACTGTCTCCTTTAGGATTTTATCATTAAGGTTCTCATTCAATCATTAGGAGTTGGTATCGATCATATACTTTCTAAAAGCATATATCATACCTAGGTGTTGATCATATACTTTCCAAAAGTATATATCAAACCTACAAATTCAGTTAAGCTTCCAAAGAGAGACGACCGTGTACAAAATTTGATTCTTCCCAATATCTCACGAGTGAGATCATGTCTTCCAGTTTAGTAACTGAACTTGTATGATCCCTTTGAGATCATATTACTCATATGCCCTTGTATGTACACCAGCACGCCGGTGTATAGACCTTGGTTAGGTCATCAACCTATTGGTCGGCCTAATGTACATACTCAGATATATAGTAACACATCTGTCTCCGGTCAGAGGATGTGCATATATCGTGACAGCATACGACATAGGACTTTGGTTATCTCGATCTCATTAAGTCAACTCTTTGACCTAACTTATCTAACACCTCCGAAACTCTATTCCTATGCAGAGGACCTGCATCAACAGGTTAGTTAGTTATCAACCTTTAAAGAAAGGATTGCCATTTCCTTCTTAAGATGGAGATCCTCTCTTAATAGTCATTTGACGGTGCTTGATGAGTCCTCAATCTAGCTCTTTAGATATCCATCCAACCACCAGCTTTTATGATTAAATAACTGAATCAACAGTTGTATGGACATCAAGATGGCCATGGTACATAACCCTAATTATACTAAGGGAACTATTATGCAAATTAGTTATTCTTCATTAAATATTAGGGAATGATATTTATAATAACATTTTTTGCATAATGGCTCGCCCTGAGCTTGCATATCCAACAATATATACTCTTTATATACTTTAGCCATAACCCGTACCTTCATATTGTTAATAATAAATATGGCTAAAATATAGTATATATATAATTCAGTAAATCAATTAATAAAATGATGCATATTATTTGTCAAATTCTTTTTGTATAGACGGATTAATACGTCAGGTTGAAATATTTTTGCAAAATGATTTGAAAAATGGTTTGACCGTTTGGAAAACTTTTTGTAAATTTTTTTACCTTTGTAAAAATATTTTTGATTTGTAAAATTCTTTTCTATATGTGAAATAAAATATTTTGAAACTCATTTGCAAATACATTTTAAAATGGTTGCAAACATATTTTAAAAAATCTATAAATACTGTTTAAAAAATCTTTGCAAAATAGGCTTTCAAATTTTTGTAAATATTTGCAAAAATTATTTTGTATTGTAGTTTTTAATATTGTTTTCAAATAAGTTTGAGGAATATATGCATCATTTAAATATAAATATATATAAAATAACAAAACTCTTTACATACACGCCTATAACAATAATTAACATTTAACCTATGAATTCTTTAAACTCTTAATTCTTGTAAATAAATAAAAAGAGGCATGCCCGTGTAAATAGTTGCACATATTTCCAATTGATGCCAAAAGTTTTTTTTAAATTTCCAAAATAATTGCAAAGTCTTTTGAAAATTGCATCATCAAAATATTTTATGCATTGTACATATCATTCGCATTTTTCGAATTAAGTTTGATGATTGAACTAGTTTGACTAAAGTCAAAGATTGGAGCTTGGTTGAACCTTAATGCACCTAACTTCACTAAAACCTTATGGGAACTAGATTTAAGGTACTTCAGGTCTATTCATACTTAATTCTTTAAGACTCAGGATTGGGTTCAAGACACCACAACTGACTAACTAGAAATTTTTAAGATGCACGCATTACTCTTGTCGGCCGTGACCTAACTTGGACATTTGCAACTTTCACTTGGCTCAACTCAGTTGGAGAGGTAGGGGAATTGGATTTGTCGGTTTTAGAAGCACACGAGTGGAAACATTCGTCCTCGTCTAGGGAGGGAAGTGCACCCCAACCCATCCATTGGCGTAGATATCTAAAGATAGGAGAGTGCGGGTCGTAATAATGCTTCAAAAGAGGGATAACCTTCTGGCTCAAGTGGAAAAAATCCTTATGTAAATGATGTTGTATATAGTATTAAAAAACTCCAAAAAAGTCAACAGGCCTAATTGAAAATAAAAATGCCTGCCGAAGTGTACATATTTCTATAGTAAAAAAGCAAGCTTAAGCTTCAAAGTCATATCATGTGAGCCTGTAGCTGGAAGACTTGACTACACTGGTCATGCATCCCTGTATAGGTAGCTACACTGGCTACTGTCCCTTCTTTTCTTCGTCCTCTCCTCTTGAGTCGGATGCACTTGAACTTAGAAGGGAATACCCCGCTCCCTGGGGAAGGAGTTGCTGGATTGGGGAATCATTGGGTTGTCATTCTGGAGAAGTTAGTTCTTTTGTCATTTCAATTGGGAAGAGACGCTATCGCTTACATCGTACAAGTCAGCTTCATAGTCATAAGGGTTTGTGTATGATGTAGTCTGGTTCTGACATGGCTATTGAGGTGGTTTGAACTGAGTTCTATGATTCTCTAAGGCTGTTGTGTTTTAAATTTGGTTCCCAACTAGGTTCCACGCACACTCTCACACTATGGTCTGATAGGAGCTCCAAACTTTGATTTTGTGAAGACAAGTTTGAAAATTAAATTCAATCCATTTTATTTCTTTTTCTTTTCTTTCTTCTTATTTTCTGCACTTATTGCATAAGTGTTATCTAGGGACTAGCAAAGGCAAGTATAGGGGGTGATGAATCTCCATTTCATCACCTTTATTCTATCATTTTGGCATTAAAAATCCTATCTAATGCATGTAAATATCATTAATTTGTACAAAATAACATTCAATATTTATTGCATTTATTGTGTAAATAATATTATTTTTAATACCAAAATTATATAATAAAGAGAAGAAAAGAAAAAGAATAAAATACCAAAGGTATTTTATGACCCTAAACCCCGTGACCAAGTCAAGAATTGAATTGGTCGATAAGGAATAAAGTAGTGGGAGATAAGGGCCAATAATACAAAAAAACTCAATTCTTTTATTCGTTCATAAAGCAATTTTGGGGACCTATTTTATTCTTTATTATTTTTACTTCAAATAAAGAAACGTTTTACATGAAAGTTGCAGATAAAAGTACATAGAAAAATTCAAAATTGATTTCATGCAAAGATAATATACATTGTACATTTCATGATCTAAATAAAATCCCAAAATAGAAACTTCACAGACCCATATCTCTCAAATTAAAAATCCAAATATATCAAAATCGCTTTAATTATATATAACTTTTAATAATCTATTTAATGAAGGTGGTTCCATATTGTTTGGAGTTAATATATGAGAGTTAGGGTTTGGACCCCTAGTGTACCATATACCTGAATAAAATATTCATTTTATTTATTCTTTATTATTTTTATAATTTTTATATTTCTATAATTTTGTAAATATTAAGTATAGTATATGTACATAATAAAACTAGAGTAAAACCATAAAGAAAACATAGAAATAAAATAATATACAAAACATACAGATGAAATACCTGTACTTATACCTATATACTTTATATCCATATTTATTTAAGTGTACAAATAACATAAAAAATGGAAAAAATATATTTATTTACATAAAAATAAGTTGTAAATATAGAAAATATAAGAATAAAATAAAAAATCAAAAAAAACAAAATAAAAATAAAACAACTAAAACATAGATGAAAATACTTATAAGTACACCCTTAAAATTTAACTTGTAATAAATAACACCCAAAAAATAAAAATCATATTAAGATACTACATAAAAAAATAAACATTTTTAAATTTATAATAAAAACTAATAAAATAATTTACTATTTTAAATTAATTATTTTGAATAAATACCGACTTTTATCCTGTAGCGTCCAGACGTGGACCAATAACGGCCTAGGGATTGTTGACCCTTAGTCAACTATCCATGGTGCCTCTGACTCCCGTTAGACCTGTCGAGTCCCCTGACTTCCTCTCTTTTTCTCGGTTCCCCTAGATCTCTTTCACCTTCAATCCCTTCACCACTTCTAATCCCAAATCTTCCATGATTCACGCCCAAATCCTATATCCATTGTACATAGCGTCGATTTAAGATAAAATATCGGTCAATAAGGGTGCTTAGTTTGTGTTTAAATAAGAACCTCCTATGTCCCTTCCATTCTTGGTCACGTTCCGAGCCCTTGAGCCCCCACCTCCAGCGAAAAAAGTCTCCAAGTGACAGTTGGCGACCCCAGGAGGGTTCAAGAGTGGGTGAAGGGGGAGGAGGTGCACCCCACGGCGGTGCTCCGGCCACCTCTACTCCCTGTATTGTCCGGTAGTTATGACATGCACAGTTGTTTTCTTTAGGTTAATGTTTATCCTATGTTTCATTTCGTGCATTTTATTTTGCATTTTAGTAAGTTAATTAGGTTAAATTGGGTTGGCTACCCTCGTCGGAACTCTTGATCTCTTGCCATGTTTTCGCCGTCAAAACCACTGTCTCCGACACATCACCACATCCACTTTAGTCCCCTTTCGCTTTTGCATCGCCCGTCCACCCCCCATTCCTGCAGATCTCATCCAGGTCTGGACTTGGGTGCTCCAACTCCCGCACCTTGTCGGAGCACCTCCATTCGTACCATTTACGCCCCCATTCCACTACCTAAAGGGTCGAGGCAATTTGACCTCGACCCTTAACCATTTTGTGCAGGTCTCGGAGCTTCAAAGCCAGCTAGAGTCGATTGTAGGACTCGTGTGAGGTACTTGGAGCACCTCTGCTCCTTCACCCTCCCGGGAGAACCCTGGCTATCACCAGAGTATTTTGATGCCTCCAACAGATATAGGACCTCGCCAGGAGACTTTGGGGCTATTTTGGAGCATTAGAGCATGCCGGAGAAGGAAGATTTCACCGGAGCAAGCTCTCTCAGGCGAGGCTTCTTCCCCATTCATCCACCACTCCTCTTTGTCGTTAGATCATGCCCATTCATCCAGGCGACACCATCCGATCGAACCTCACCTGCGTCGTTGATCCAACGTCCAATATCTAATCAGAACCGTCGATCGTCGAACTGGTATGACCCGTGTTGATGTAGCCACGTGTTTAAGTGGGATACATCAGATCGTCCAATAGCGCGCAAGGATGGGGTAAATTACATATCTTGCCATGTTTCTTTATGTATTTATTTATTAGTTTTGTAAATAAACTTTATAGTTTAAATAAAATGGACATTTTGTAAGAAAGTCCCATGTACTTGTCGTAAATTACATATGGGTGCAGTCCACGTCAAATCACGTGTCGTCCAACGTGTCGAGGCAAAATTGTAAGTTTACTCTTACAAATTTTTGTATTTGTATTTAGTGCAATAAATTTTAATATATGTTGTAAATTTCAGGGAAAATTGCATGTATGCCCTTGATGTAGATTTTATTTGCAAATATGTCCCTCCTAGTTCTTGCATTTTTAGTGCTTGGATTTCATTTATTAAAAATAGAACATGTGCTCCAAAATTTATGTAAAAATAGGTTTAGATGCCTGCTAATATATATTTTCACATCCCATTTTTGTTTTGGCAATTTTATCATTTTAACTATTTATTAAAGTTCTAATGAGCACATTTTTATCCCTGTTTAAATTAGAAAATACCAAAAAATAGTAAAACATTTTGAAAAATTCCCAAATAAATATATGTTGTCTATTTTAGTATTTTTTAACGCGAGACCAAAATTCCCTAAAAATATAAAAAGAAAAAGTCTAAAAATTAAAAAGCTCCAAAATCCAACAAAAAAATATTAAAAATCATAAAAATCCCAAAATTAAATTTTTCTGTTTCTAAATTTCATTTATATTATTATCTACGTATTAAAATGTATTTGAAGAATTTTGGACTTATTTTTCTATTTTTAACCTTCATTTCAATTTCGTCCTATTATTTATTCCTTGATTGGATATTTTTTATTTTAAAAATCCATAAATTAGCAAAAATTCAAAAAAATCAGAAAAACATTAAAAAGTACATAAAACCAAAAAACAATTTATTTCGAGTATTTTTTTAGTATTTATAATTGTATTTCCCTATATGGTATATATTGCCTCATATATAGTTTATTATATATTAAAAAGAAAAAGGAAATATATAAAAAATCAGAAAAATAAAATCTAAAAATATATATAAATAAATAATTATATTAAAAAATAAATTAAAATTATAAATTAAAATGCATTAAAAAATACAAAATTAAAACCAACAAAAACAATAATAATGGATAAGAAATGAACAAAAATTTCCTGAGCTTAATTTCCCTGATCTACCATTTGCTCCCTGAGTTCGACCTCCACACATTCTTACACCTATAGACATTTTTTATATAAATTTTAACTCCATATTTTTTATATTCATTGCTTGATTCATATTGTGGGTTAATTGTTGATTGATTGGGATTTCATGAGCGGTCGCTTCAGCGACATCGTAGCTATCGCCTTATGTAGACTACTTTAGACCCTTACAAATTCTCGATCATCACTAGGTCACCGGAGAAGAAATGGGCTCCAAGCCTCCTCCTATGAGGCCCAGACTTATCAGAGCCTACCTATAGTTGCGGAGGAGATCCAGGAAGGTGGTGAGACATTTAGGAGTTCCAGAGGTGGCCAGAGCTAGGATTATTGGTCGATCATAGCTCAACATGGAAGATCTTCTTCCATGTTCTTCGTGAGCATCTCAGAGCCATCCGATAAAGAACTTGGCCCAGATCTGATAAAGGCCATTGAAATCAAGTGAAAACGATGCGCACCCTCAGCCATGGATCAAATTAAGTGAGGCGATCTCAACCATCTGATCTAAAGTATGAGCCGAGTCATGCACCTTGGGGTATATTTTTTTACTCTGACACTCCTCTATTTTTTGTAATTTATTTTAGTCATGCAATTATTAAATGTAGTGTAAATAACTCAAATATTTTGCAAGTTGGACACCAAACATTTTGAGATTTATAATTAGGTCCTCTCCAGCTCATCTCACGTGGTCCCCCTACATGAGGAAACTTTGGTTTATTTGCATATTTAGTCCTGAAATTTAGGGACCTATTCTTAAATGCATTTTATTTTGTATAAATTACATTTTGGTCCTTATATTTTTGTATAATTTTATTTCTTGTATTTTACGTGTAATAAATATATTATTTATTCCAAAAATCATTAAAAATAAGATAAATGCAAGGAACCAAGATATTTCATGCATAATTTTTATTTGGCATTTAAACTATTTTCCTATTTTTAAAATATAAAAATATGCATTATTTCACTGATTAGATATTCAAAATCCTTAAAACTTTAAATATACCTCCAAAAATTCCAAATATATAATCTCTATTATACAATATTCTACAATATATCCAAAAATTACTAAAAATACAAAATATAAAACATAAGCATCATAAAATCCTAAAAATTATAAAAATTAGTAAAAATATATAGAAATCCATAAATACATCTTTTTATCCTTGAATTTTCTTTATTGCATATAGTATATTTTAAAAATACTTCTGGGTCAATTTTAAACTTATAAATATTTATTAACTTCTAAAAAATCTTATAGATTTATTATATGCATTGTTTTGATTTATTTTCAACTTTAAAAATACATAAAAAATAGAAAAATATCTTAAAAATTACCAAATATAGAGAAAAAATAAAAAGGACAAAATCATTTTATTTCATATATTTTGACTTAAATAAAAATATCAAAGATATTATATATATATTACTTATATAAGATATAATATGTATTATTATTGTTTATCTTATTTTAAAAATGAAAAACAAATTAAATTTTTTAAAATTAAAAATAAAATAAAATATAAAATATAAAAAATATATAATAATTTGAAAATCCATAAAAATTAAATATAATTATAAACCCACATAAGAACAAGAAAAAGATAGATAACTAGAAAAGTATTTATTACTAATTAGCGATAATTAATATTAATTAATTACCACTTGTATGACCCAGTGTTTGATACTCTACTTGCATACACCTATACAGATATTTTGTAGAGGTATAATAAATATTGACTCACACATATTTTGATCTGTTAATCTATTTGTGGGTTGATTATTTTTTTAGTTGGGGATCGGTCAACGCAGCGATTGCTCAGCTAGCTTGTTTGTTGTAGCAGACATGATCCATGTTTGACAAGCCTATAGTTGGAGGCTTGTCTACACTAGTAAAGTCCAAAGAAAATTTGGCTACATTGGTCACAATCTATTCTCTTCTCTACCTCTTCTTCTTGGGCCGACTGGACTTGAACTTAGAAGGAAATACCCCACTCCTTAGGCAAAGAGTAGCTAGACTGGGGCATTAGGTTTACATTATCAGAGAAGGTTGTTTCTTTTCCACTTTCACATGTGGGGAGCTACCATTTCACTTTCATTGTACAAGTAAGATTCATAGTCATAAGAGTTTACATATGAATGACTTGTTCTAGCATTACTGTTCAGGTGAACTGAACAGAGAATTGTGGAACTTAAGGGTTGTCGAGTCTTAAATCCTATTCCCAATAAGGTTCAGCCAAACTAAGAATCTAAAGGTCTGAACGAGCTACATACTTTGAATTTATAAAGAATAATTTAAGAATAACAATTATTCTAAATTTTTTCTTTTTCCATTTCTTTTTTTCTTCTAATAAGTGTTTGCTAAGGGACTAGCAAAAGTAAAGTATAGGGGGTGATGAATCAATGATTCATCATCTTTATTCCTCCATTTTTTTAAAATCACTTATAAAATACATGTAAATATTACTAACTCATCTCTTAATATTCTTACATCACCTATTAATATCGTATTATTATAACTTATTTTAATAAAAAAATAAATGAATAAAAAATGAAATAAAAAAAAGAGAAATAAGTGTATGTGTGTAAGTACTAGATATATGTTGATCCTGACCCCGAGAGTAGGTCAATTATTGGCCTAATCGATAAGGAATAAAGTAGGGGCATATAGGATGATTATCCTATAAAAATATTAGAAGTCCAAAATCACTTTATACATATTCACCATATTAATTATGCATATATCTTGTACTATTTTATTTATAATTATATAAATATCAAATAAAAATGTTTCCTTTGAAACTTGTACATAAAAATGTATTTTAAATAATAAAAATGTTTGCAAAAATAAATCATCTATAGAATAAAAGGTACAACACTCAGATCAGAATTGAAAACTCAATATCTTCTCCATATGAACACAAAATGAAGCAAAATTATTATATATAAAATAAAATAGTCTTTTGAATCAAAGTGTTCATAAAATTTAGAGCTAAAATGTGAAAGTCGGCTTTGTGTAGTGTAATTGTACATGTATACATGTGTAGTATTTTTTTATTTTTTATTCTTTGTATATATGTACGTATTGTATTTTTAATGTTTTGTAAATGATTTAATTAAAATAAAATAAAAATTAGAAAAGTTAAAAATAATAAAAAATAAATAATTAAATTGATTATATAGGTATGATATACTTTTATTGTACATATCATTATTTATTTGCACCAATAAATAAACCCACAAAATAAAAATGTGTTCATAACCCTAAATTATTTATTAAATAAAAAATATAATATATATTGTATACTTGTTGAAATAAATAAATAAAAATATGTATATTATGTATATAGGTTATTTATACTTGTAAATACATTTATTTTACTAATTTAACATTGCAGATTAAATTATTTAATTTATTACAAATCATTAAAAATTGGTAATTTCTAAACATTTTTTATTTTAATAAATTTCTATTTAAAGACATTTTCTATTTATTTTATAAATATTTTTATTTATTTTGTCATTTCCTATTTGTATTTATTCGGATTGGACACTGATTGGCCCAGACTTGATTTATTGACTCGACAGTCAACACCCCCTTCTCCTTCAAGACTTGATTCTAGTTCTTCAACCCACGTTCTTCGCCTAATTATCTCACCCACTTCAGACCTTATCCTAATCGGATTCCTTCACACGTACATCCACCGAATAATCTTGATTCACGCCTCAAATATACCTAGCTCAATCCAATTTTGTTTCATGCCCAAATTTCGCTTCTCTTTTCGAAATTTTCTTCACTTTTGAAGAGAGCTCTAGGTCCCTCATCTTGGGCGGATATATCTTTGTCTCATGTTATAATTGTAAAGCCTTGAACTTGGACTCTCTCGGATCCTATATCATAAGATCTAGCTCATCAAGCGGAAACTAACGAAATTTATTTCATGTGAATCAGCCTTCATTGGAATTGCTAAGATTTTCAGAAGAAAGATAAGGAGACTTAAGATGTCACTAACCCTTAATGGTCCTCATTAAGACTAATTAAACACAATTAAAGAAACCAATGATGGATTGAGGATCTTTTTAGTGACTTTTTTCTCAGAGGATCTTTTTAGTGACCATTAGCGAACACTAATCAATGGTTAGCAAAAGTTAAGCATAAGCCACGAAGGTTAAATCGTGATAATTAAAAGTTAATCGCAATTAGTGATAATTAAGCATCATTAGCGAATCTAGAATCTTCTGGATAGTTCTAACTTAAGCTCTAAGTTTCTGATAATCTTTGTCCAAAACCATGGGTCTCTAACTACATTTAGGGGTTAAACCATGATTTACTAACAATGGTTAGCAATTTTCTAAAGGCTATAAATAGCCCCCGCCCACCCATTCATTCTCTACGGTTTACACTACCACCACTACCCCAAGGGCTAGGGTCGAGAGGTCGAGAGGAGGAGAGGGAGGTAGTAATGGAGTGCTAGAGAAGCACTGCTGGGTGGAGGAAGGTATGATCCCCTCCTAGTTGGCTTCGTAAGTAAGCTCTAACTTGAGCTAGGTTTTCTATTCATCTTCTTTTTTCCAGCTTAGTTTTGATTCATCTTCCTTTCTAATTTGTTTTCTATTGTGGTACAAGGAGAAATCTGCGTAACACCCTACTTAGGTACGGGTGGCTATGCACGTCAGTGAACCCTGTGATTCGTCACACCTTCACTCACCTAAGACACGTGGTGTCTACCGATTCTCTATCGCTTATAGTTCTAATAGATTTGTTCTATTTTGCTTTTATACTTGTTGTGAGGGAGAAATCTGTGTAACACCTAACTTAGGTGCGGGCGACTATGCACATCTGTGAACCATGTAATTTGCCACACCTTCCTTCACTCACCTAAGACGCGTGGTGTCTACCAATTCTCCATCACTTGCAGTTTGATTATATTCTTTTGGTTTCACTGTTGTTTTCCTCTTGATGATTTTATAGAGGAAACTCTTTCCATTTTTCTTTTGAAAAATGTCCCAATATAAAGGGAAACTCTGTCAAAATTTTGAGAGAAAATATGTTCTTCACGTTCTTCGTGTTCTTCGTTCATTCTTTGTATTCGTGGCACGTTTTTAGTGTTCTTGGTACCAAAATGAAATTCAATTGTTTCAAGAGACATAAACATCCTTTCTGAAAATGAGCCACGATAAAACATTGCATACGCGAGAGAGATCTTGATTAGGTACTGAAATACTTTCTTTTGTTGTTGGATTTTCATATGATATCATTGAAATTCCTGAATTTATACTCTTCGCTGTAAAGAACCCTAATTTGGCTATTTTTGAGAAAATTTGGAAAGTTGCTTTTTAATTCCCACTAAAATAATGTCTAAGAATGGAATAGATGTAGTGACTTGGGAAGTTAAGGTTCGTTTGAGTTAAAATATACTTAAATATGAGTATCTATACATATGTATTAATATATACGTGAGGTGATACTCAATGTTGATGAATATGAAAATCGATGGTCTAACGGAAGAATTTCATCATGGGAATTGATGTGTATTAAATGGATCCTAAAAAAGATCGTGTGTTACGTTAAGAATGACTTGGAGTAGATAATACAGGTCGGGCATGCAACATGTACATTTGTTAGAAGAACATCCGTATTGGCAAGACAAACCTAGGTGGCACACAATTGCCTGGATATGTTGAGCTTGCGAAATAAATTATTTGCAATGCGTGATATTGGTTGCCATTGGGCAGATTGACTAACTAAAGATTTGGTCATTCCATGTGGAGGCACGGGTGGTTGGCTAGCGGCTTGGTCATGATAACATGTATTTAAAGCTAGAGAACCATATCGAGAGCTTGCCCTTGGTGACAACAAGAGCTATCCATGATCAGGAGCGTGAGAGAAGGTCGGCAAGGCGAGATCTGTGCCAGTGACCAGAGCACCATTAAGTCAAGGCTTCGATGGCCATTCCATCATCGTTTGGAGGCAAAAATCACCCCTAATCCATCCATAATCGTCATTAGGTAAGTTAGGTTAGTTTCATTTTGATTTTGAAGTTTTTCATATCAGTAGTTGTAGTGTTCATCCGTATCTCCTATCTACTCAAATGGAGGTTATAATTGGTGTTTTGAACCATCCAAATCCATTACACATTCATACCCATCATCATTCGCTTATCCATAGCTCAATTTGCAACCTATCATCTCAGATCTTCAGTTCCGAGCAAGATCTCTTTCTTCCATATCTGCCGGAGGTCGTTGATCATGTCCACCTATTATTTCTATGATGAATAACCATTGTTGAGGACAATGAACCCACGAGTCTTTGAAACAAAACTATAGGTAACCTTTAGCATCATTTGAGGCACAAATTGAAGCTCCAGCAATGGATAGATGTACGACACTACCAGATTTCCCATTAGTTTGATATGGAGCTTTTGATCACCTTCAGTCATAACAGATTAATCTCCGGAAGCAATAGAGACAATCCAAGCACTGATCCAAATTGAATCGATCGAGATTTGGCTGATTGAAGCCCATCTGGAGAAGCCTTCATCGGTGTTCATCTAAAAATAGTGAAAAATATCCGATCAAAAAGAAGAGCTCTAGATCCGATCTAAAGCGTCTAAGCATTCCCAAAACTTGGTCATCTGATCAGATCTGTAGTAGTATATATGTGGGCCTCACATCGCCCCAACACCAGTACGTGCAAGCCACCCTCCCTCTATGAAGTTTGCACTCTTCCTTCTTGCAAGTTTAATAATTACATCATAGATCATTCGTCTATCAATTAAACTTTTGAATAATTGCATGTCAGTTCATGAGATCAGTCACATATATCACGAAGAATTTCATACTATATCTAAGAAATTTAGAGTGTGTTAATAAATTATGAGAAGCTTTTTGTTAACTGCACTTAAGTGCATGTATAAAGTACAACATGTAGAACCCCACACCACTTGTGGTACTTTGCGAATACTGAAGCTTTTTCTTTTATTAAAAATTGCTCTATATTCTTTCTGTTTATTATAGTTAGGTCCTTATCAGTTGCATTAATTGTTTTATGCTTATTTTATTTGGATTAATTCGTCCCAGTGCTTAGAAAAATCCACAAAAATCACAATATACTCATAATAATCATATCTATCACATATAAGTTTGGTCTTGAAAATTTATTCTATTTTTAATATAAAAACAACCTTAATTTCACTATTTTGAATTTTAAAATACATTTGAAAAGTGTTTCAAAGATTCCAAAAATATTTTTGTATCTTATTTTTACTATATTTTATCAATATATAAAATCAAACAGAAATACAAAATAAAAACCATTAAAATAAAAACATTTATAAAATATTATAAAAATTGTACAAAATCATATAAAAATCAAATAAACATGTTCCCAAACTTGTTTTGTATCTTAATAAAAATTCTTTTATACAAAATTAAGTTCTAGTTTTTTGAGTTTTTTTGCTATTTTAAAAGGCACAAAAAATAGTAGCTCATTTTCCTTTTGAAATTGTTTTGAACTTTGATTCAGTTAAAAATCCATAATAATATAAAAAATACCATAAAAATAACCCAAAGTAGTAAAAATTATGTAACATAAAAATATTTTATTTTCTTATTTATTTTATTTAACTTATTTTAAAATCTAAAAAAGCTTGTATCTCTTATTTGTACATAAACTATTTTAAAAAATTAAAATACATAAAAATCTGCAAAATTAAAATCAATAAAAATTAAAAAATATAAAATATTTAATTTATTTAAAATTTATTAAAAAAATAAATTCATTAAAATATTATAAATCATAAAAATTATAAAAAGGACATAAAAATCAGAAAAAGAAATACCATGTTAATTAGAAATAATTACCCTTGTTTATTTGTAGCCTCCCTCAGTTCGACCACGAATGTTATACCAGGTTAAATAAAAAGCAAATCACTTGGATAATTTTTTGTTTGAAATTTTGAGTTACAATGACACATTTCACATTCATTACATCTCAATAAAAGCCTATTGAAAAAACCTCAACTACGTGATAAGGTTAGTCTATTAGAACCAAGATAGTCAAATGGATCAAAGTGATGGTTAAAGTAAAAGGGTTTTTATACCTGCTAGTTAATATAAATTTGAGGGTTGACTTTTTTTGACCATGCCAATTAATTGGTCGTATATGTCAATCGATTAGTCAAGATTTTTTTTGAAGCGTTTATTTTTAATGGATTTTGTATTTTTTGGCTCTCTATGTGAATCCTACGAAAATAAAAACAAAAGATCTTCAAGTCTTCTTTCAGTAATAGTCAGACTTGATCCATAATCAATGATCAATGAGTCATCCTGCTTAAAACAATACAAGATCTTTAAAATTTTCATATAGAATTCTCTTGATAGAATGCATCTTGGACAATGAACCAAATTAAGATAGAATATAAATCTAGTATCAGCTTGCCAGCAATAAAGGTTATAAAAGAATAAAACACAAGTATATTTATTGGGTTAAATGGGACTGTGCCCCCATGGGGCAGCCAATGTTAATGCCCCCGCTCCATTTTCGGGTGTGTTATTATTTTTTTTGAAAAATATCAAAATGTATATTCATCTATATATCCCTCCTATATGTCATTCGAATTTCATCAGAAATAGAGACTTTTATACCCTCCATCTAGAATAGGTCGATTAGCAATGTTTAGACCGTTAAAACTACTTGTTCTAGATGGAGGGCATAGGAGTCTCTGACTTGTTCTAGATGGAGGGCATATGAGTCTCTTTTTCTGACAAAATTTGAATGACATATAAGAGGGATATATAGATGAATATACATGGTGATATTTTTCAAAAACAATACCCGAAAATGGGACGGGGCTAACATGGCTGCCCCATGGGGCAGCCCCATTTTTTCCATATATGATATTCATTATTAAAATTGTGATTCTTAATAAGATACTAAAAAAGAATTTCAAATTATTTTATTTATTATAAATATAATTTTCTTTAAAGTTCAAAGAAAATTATTGTGTAACGTACTATATATTACTTTATCTCCAATTAAAATATTATGTTCTTAACCTTAAAACTATAAAACCTTTAAAACTTGCATAATCTTAATGATAAAAAAATAAAAGTTCCTTTTTTATTATAGTGTATAATCACATATGATATATACAATCCATTTTCAAAGCTAAGTAGATTTAAATCTACTTTTCGTATTGCAACATTTATCAAATATTAAAATTAAAAATCTTCATAAAAATCACAACATTAAAAAATATATATAAAAAATGCAAAACATATTTTACTATGATTTTTTAGATATATTATGCACATATAATAATTCGTATAGGTGTGTACATGGATCGAAGAAAATATATAATCCGATCCAATCTATTGTAATCGAATTTGGATTGGTTTGATTTTATCGATCTAATGTATTGGATTGAATTTTTTTGAATCTATTAAATTATGGATGGGGTCACATTGTTCTTAATATTCAATTTGGTCCAATCCATTAATAAATGATATATACATAGCAATTTATTTTCTTCCATTGTATGTCTTCTCCTTACATATAAATAACACTGAATATAGTAACTTTTAAATTTACTTTATTTTCTTCTTTTTTTATATCTCCAACCCATCGCTCTTTTTTTCTAAATCCCCAAACCTAACTTGTATCTCCATTTTTCACTTCGAGCAAAGCAGTAGCCCACTAAAAACCTAAAACAGTATTCCTTCACAAACACCAGAGCCACTCCCCCATGAGACATCATCATCTTCCTCTCTCACGCATATGAATGCACAACCCTCCCTCCCCCACGCTCGATGATGCCTCCCTCTATCGTCTGCATGGCACCCTCTCCCCGATGCAACATGTGACACCATCTCCCTGTCGTGTGATGCCATCTCCCTTCCTCTTGTGCGATGCACGGCACCGCCTTAATCCTCCATCGTGTGTTCCTCCCTCCCACCGCTGGTATGATGCATCCTCCCTCAATCTAATGCAGCACAACCTCCCTCAACGATGCCCCTCCTCCTACCATGTGATGCCACCCTTTGTCCTTCGTGACCTCAACCATCCAAAGCCATGCATTTGCATCTCATTTCCGGTGCCACATCAAGTTTCGATACATAGTAGTATGTTATTGATACTCTATATTTATTCAACTATTTATATCCCAAGGAATAGGATCACGATACCCTATGGTTGTTATATATTGTCTATGTTTATGTATTCAGGTTATAGGGCAGGTTCACGTCATGGTAACAAGTTAATATAATAGATGTAATTCAACTGTTTCTATCCTAATAGAGTATTTTATAGTATAGAGTTATGTTATTGGTTTTTTTAACAATGCCAAAGAAAATTTTGGATCTTGTTTATATTCCATTAAGAGTTCATTGAATTGCTGATAATATACATGTTCCATAGTCAATATGAAACTTCTACAATTTTTCAGATTACGTGCATTTTATTTAGTTATATAATTATTAATCACACTAAAAAAACTTACTAATATATATTATTTTCTTTCTTAAAGAGTAAATATTTTTCTTTACAAATACATATATTATCAATTTTAAAATCATGATTCAAATATCAAGGTCTAAGTTATAAATTTGAGCGTAGTCTATGAATGATGATATATTCTTATTAAAAATCCTATCCTATCCAATCCAATCCAATATGTAGTTTGATGGATAAAATTTGATTTAGATATTTAATGTATTGGACTGGATTGGACTAAAAGAAGATAAATCCGTTAAGGTTGGATTAGACACAAATTAAGATCCAATCTAATCCATGTGCATCTCTAAATTAATATGCCTATTCATAATAAAATGAAATTGAATTATTAACTCTTTTTTACTTTAAAATATTAAAATGCGAACAAATAAAAATTGAAATAAAATAAAATATTAAAATGAATAAAAATATAAAAAGTAAAAAATACCTTAAAAATCTACAAATACTTTAAAACATAATAAGCATGCATACCTTCAATAACAAAAAATGTAAAAACTTGTATCTAAAAAATCAAAAATAAAAACAATGAAAATATTATGAAAAATAGTATTAATACATATTACACTTTGTATTCTACAAATACTACCTAAATAAATGTTGCCTCGTTGGCGACCAGCCTTCAATCATATAGGAAGTATAATAAAACAGATTTTATGCATACTTCAATCATTGGGTTACTATGTCAACGTAAAATAATTAAAGTAGAAACTTGTATTTCAACTTATCAAGTAGTCATAATTTTTATTTCAAGTCCAAAAGAGAATTGAAATGCAATTGCATGAATCTAGAGAAATTTCTATGATATTGACAACACATACTTTTTGGAATTTTTACACCATGAACCATATAGACTTCGACAATTGCCTACTCATCCATGTATTCTACGTAATTATGCCAAACCTCATGCAAACATGTTTATTCTATACTAGAGCCTTGAGGTTAACTCCTACTAATTAACCGTTAACATAGATGGTAACCTCCTCACCTCTTCCTTCCTAACCTCCTCCCCTCCCTAACTATCATATCATCATTCCCCACAAACTCACACGACATGATCCCACACTCACATTCCAACATACAAGGATGTAAACGGGCAAGAGTGGTGGTGGAGAGAGGCAGTACAAGTGCATGAAGAAGCACAAGTGGGGGCAGTAGGTGTTGGAGATCTGCCTCCCCGATAGTTGCGAGCATGCATGGCTCATCTCCTACCCCTTCCTTGAGGAATTCTCCAAGGCCTTTGACTCTACCACACCCTGCCTCCATGGTCGATCCATCAAGGTTGCCCTCAACTTCACCCACGACCTCTTAAATATCCCCCTACCCTATTTCCCTGATCTGACCCCATGATCCCCGTCAAGTTCCAAGATGTTGCAATTAATTTCACCCACCAACGTAGGATGGAGGAGGTGAATGCCAACATTGGCCTCTAGGGGGTGTACTCACCATTTTTTGAGCCATTTGGGATGTTTGTGCGGTTGAAGCACATGTATGAGATGATGGAGGAGTACTTGTCACCACCCTTGGAGAAAGGGATAGATTACTTTTACTGGAGGGATTTCGAAGTCGCTGAGAGTTTTGGAACTAGTTATGTGTTTATTGTTAAGATATGGATCGACCCATTATATGGGTTCCATTTATTTCCATCCCCTAACCCTTCATCCTTCCCTCCACCCTCCAAGATCTCAACTCTCCTCCAACTGTTGGACTTGTAAGCTCTTGGAGACCCATTAATTCAAAAAAAATTATTGTATTTTTTATGTCCATCTGAAATGAATGATTGTGATTGCACTTACTTACCATGATGATCCTGAATACCATATAATTGGGAGGACACTATTGACATTAACATGTGATATTCAATAATGATTTCTATTCTGAAAAAGAGATGGAAATATTTCTTTAAAGAATGATTTCTGACTAACCTCTTGATGCAGGTCATCTGCATATGAATAGAGATTAGAAGGTGTCAAAATAGTCAAGTCAAAGAGTTGAATTGACAAGGTCTAGATAAACTAAGATATGAATCGTAAATATCACGATCAGACACACATTCTTTGAAAGATAGATATACATCTATATGTATAAATACATACATTGGATATACCATTAGGTTGAAGACCTAACCAAGGTCAACTTACCGATGCGATGGTGTGCATATGAGGAAATATGAGGTGTACGATTTCTCAAAGGGACCATGCAGGTTCATACTTGATGAACTAAGAGACAGAGCTCACTCATGAGATATTTACGGTTAAATAAAATTCCATGTATGGTCATCTTGTTTAAAAATAAGGCATCAATTTGAGATATTAATATATGCTTTTTAAAAAGTGAATGATTAATATTGTTGCTCAATTGTCGATTAAGAAATCTGATGATATTCCCTTTAAGGAGACAACCAAAAAGTGGTTTGAACATTGGGTATATTAGGATCTTCCATTGTGAAGGATGATTGAGTATTGGAATGCTATGGGTTGAAGCTATCTTAATATATCATCTACCATGATACTTTCAATCCGAGGAAGTCATGATACTGGATGGATTTTAGTGACTCCAATTCATTGTTTATTGATGTGAGAATTAATTAGATTGAGTATCCTTTCATTATATTCAATTTCGATTTTCAATTCCAATGTCCGAATGTTGGAAATAGAAATGGATATGAATATGGAGGTAAACTCACTTTTATATATCATTTCTAAGCTCCAAAAGATTTGAACAATGATAAAAAAATGGAGAGGGAAGGTGAGCTCATCACTTTGATCATTTGTTGAGCTCATGGAGAGTGTGATGCATTTTGTTGAGTTCCCATAAAACATGAATCGTTTTAGCTCAAGCTCAAACACATAGTGTATTGTATTTTGGCAAAAGTGGTTTAAATCCTGAAATTGGATATCTATCCATGTTTCAAGTCACTATATGCAGATAATATGATCTCCCCAATATTATCTTCAAGTATCTGTGACAACTGATCGCAAGTCCTGATTGGATTAGGATTTATACTTAAATTATCTTAATAACTGTTATTATTATTGATATGTCTATCTAGGGTTAGTGAATATGATTGACATTATTTTTATTTATTACTTTGAATATTGATTCATAATATCTATATATATGATTATGATCCATATATTATTTCAAGACTTATATGTGAATATGATTCACATTGAAAAAATAAATATAAATTGTATTTACATTTTATTTCAAGTTTATAAATATGAATAATATGTTATGAGGTAAAATCATAAAACACCCAATTATGATTTTCATAAGTTAGTCAACTACGATAATGGAATGATAAAAAGAAGGTTGTAACTAAAAATAGGACAAGGGGGCATCCTATGTAGAAATGCATGGTCGCCCACCTTGTACTCCTAATTAGATTAGGAGCTTCTTATTTTTTATTTTGATCTTGATTTGTTTTGAGTGATATATAAAATAGATAATTAAGAGTCCTATTTCTTGAAGGCAAAGGATTTAATCCCTGCCTTTGGATCATCATCCAATGGCCTAAAAAGGTGTACATTCCCTTTAGGAGTAGGACTCCCTAGGACGTCCCACTCTCGTATATTTAAGAGAGGGCTTGGCCTCTCTCTTGAAGAATAATTTATTCCATTGCTTCAAAAGTACTCCAAAGTGCCTTGAGATCGAAGAGGGAAAAGAGAGAGTTGAGAACTCTCTTGCATGTCCCCTCTCTACCATCTGTAACCCTAGATATCCACCATATTCCCTTCCACCTTCTCTATATTAGGTCATCCCTTCGTTAGAGAAGAAAACCTTCTTCTCTGTACTCCTGGTAAGTGAAGAAAGATTCGATTTCAAGCAATGAAATTAGGTGGTAGAGATGATCTTAATCTCTATTTGGAGTGCATGATTAAAAAAATTGATATTGAAGTTCCTGAGAAGTTATGTGGGTCATCACCGAGCCCTCAAGAGGAGAGTCGTCAAATCAAAATCAATGTGGGGGGTCTCTTTCTTTAGAGACTCATGTTTCAAAGGTAACCCTGATACTCATGTGGTTGTGTGAAATAGATTGGAAATTATTTCCTATACCATGTGGTTTCACAATAAAATTTTTGTTATGCTTGTATAGGAGTTCATATGATGAACTATGCTTGTTTGCAAACTATTTGCTTTTTTCTGCATTTATGTCATGCAGAATAATGAACTCCCTTCAATTCCTTTGCCAGTGAGATCCTCACGGCCTCTCCTACTTCGCCACTGACCTCCAGTTCCTCAACCTCTCCTTTAATTCCTCTATGTGGCACCATCCTAGTTTCCATCAGTTGCATTCACAAGCTTCAACACCTCTAGGTAGAAAGAATAAGGGGGAAGATAAGGAAGGACATAGAGGAGAACAAAATCCACAATTGAATTTTATTATGGTTTGATTGAGTCGATATTAACTCAAAAAATTTAATTCAAGAAGCGTCAAATTAATGCAAAGGTTGCAGTATTAAATAGAGCATGATTATAGGGTTTTGTGATAATTATGAAGTTTGCAGTTGCGAGTGGGTAAATTAACAAAGTTTATAGAATTTATGGTATAAAAAGTCCTATATTTTTGGGAAGTAGAGAAGCATATCCTTTTAGAATACAAAAATATAATATGGAGGGAGATTTTGTTGGTATATGATTTATAAGGTGTTACTTGATGACATATGCAAAAGAAGTTTTATGGCAAATGTTATTGCAGAATGTGTAACATAATCCGATTTATAGTAGGAATTCAATCAACTACATTGGTTAACCATGAATTCTTCTAGATGAAGAAGTTTATGCATTAATATCATTTTATACAAGACAAATACATTATTTACTATAATAAGCATAACATAATTCACATTTGCAAGAATATCATTGGATATGTGATGTGTTTGAATGGAAGAAACTTATAGTTAACAAGTTTCACAAGAATTACAATTATGTTGACATGATGACGAAGGCTTTTAAGGAGTTTGAGAAATGTGGCATTGATAATCAAGATCTTGTGAGGGACTAAAGTAGTGTACACAAGGCAAGACTACAATGTCGCTGAGGTGACCGCTTACAAAACCTCGATTGATCAACAATTAACCCACGAATAGATCAAGCAATGAATATCACAAAATGTGAGTCAAAATTTATTATTATCAACAAACACAGGGTATAGCAAGTCGAACCACATAGAGTAAAATTTGTGGCCTATGGTTATTTTTAAACAATGCGGATTATGTACAACCATGTCATTTATTATATTTTTGTGGATTTTAATTTTTATATTTTTGTTTTTATTTTTAATTTAGTAATTTTATATATTTTGTTCATATATATATATTAAATATATAATATAGTTATATATAGGATATATATATATACAATACAAGCTAATATAATTATAAATATCTAAACATATCCCGAACTTGCAAAAATAAATATTATTAGATTTTAAAGGGTTTTTTTACGGTTTTTGTGTTTTTTAAAGATTTGTTTGCTAATTTTTGTATATTTCTAAATAAAAAATAGCTTAAAAAAGGGATAAAATAATAGGTTAAAGTTGAAATGGAAATTAAAAATAGAAAATTGAGTCTAAAATATTATACATAAATTTTATTATTTACATAATAATATAGAGAAAATTATGAAATAGAAAAATATATTTTTGGAGCTTTTAGGAATTTTGTAAATTTTTATAAGGATTTTTGGGGTTTCAAATTTTAGGTGTTTTCTTTTTCCTTTTAGTTATTTTTGAAGGTTAGAAATGCAAAAATGAACAAAATATATTTTTTGAGGATTTTTCAGAAATGTTTTTTTATATTTTTTGGTATTTTATACTGTAGACAAGGAATATTTGTGATGTAAAAGATTTCTAATAAATAGCAAAAAGGTCCAAAAGTGCAAAATGAAAATCTGGAGTGAAACTAAAAGCAATCGGGAGCCTATACCTATTTTTTTATTTTTGGAGCATAACAGATAAAATAAATCCAACAAGCACACAAAAATACAACTACTAGCAAGGGCACACATGTAAATAAAAAAAACTCCATGGGCCTATGTGCAATTTAATAAAAAATACAATGTAATTAAATTTTTATTAGACTAAAATGAAATACAAAAAGTGCCAGGGTTATACTTGACGCCACATGAAGTGACCTGGCATGGACCTATTTGTAATAACCAAAAACATCAGGGGAATTAATACAAAATTCCCTTTTTATTTACGCCGTTCACTTTATTTACAAGATTAATTAATAAAACCAAAAGAGGGGTATAGATTTAGCAATTTACCTCTTCATGTGTAGGATTGGACGGCAAGATTTGGTTAACTTATCCATGTGTCGATCCCACATGCGATCATGGCAGTTCGCAATCGAGGGCTTGGATTAGATCGTCTACTGGAGATCTATCGGTGGTGGCTCAAACGATCTGACGGTGGATGTATGTCTTAGAGCAGCTAGAAGATCCAACAGCGGAGATGAGGTCTGGAAGAACAGGCCAATAATACGAGATGATCGAGCTTCGATCCACCTTCCTGAGCTCCTCTGGGCGTTTGAAATGCGTAGGGAAGATGCAAAATGGAGCTTGTGCTCCTCCGCTCCCAGTGGGTCCTTAGGAGGTACGCTGGAGCCCTGGCGAAGTAGAACGAGGTTGAAGAACATCACAGGCTCCAGGTACCTCCTTCTCGAGTGAACACGGATCAAAAGGAGTCCTTTTTCCTGCTAGTATCTGAAGGAAGATTCAATGAAGAAAACCAAGGGGAGTGGGGGCCTGAGAAGGTGGAATGGAAGCGAGGTGGTGCAGGTGGAGATCTCCGACGACACGGCAGTGGAAGAGATCTGATCTCCAGATTCACAACGGATCTGGGTGAATGAGAGGTGGCGAAGCGGATAGCAGCGGAAGGGGAACCGAGGGGGGTAATCAGAGTGGCGGATAATGGTCGAACACGCATAGAGGAGTTCGCCGGAGCTGAGCTCCGGCGAACTACGAAGATGGCTTTTTACACTAACTTAACAAATAAAAACCTAAACTAAGCACGATAAATAAAACCTACAGCTAAATACTACTTAAAAAACAAGGGAAATTCGCTCTTATACCTGAGAGGGAGCTCAAGAAGCAGGGTGGCTGGAGCACCACCCTAGACCGCTGCTTTGTCCTCACCACGCTGTATCCAAGCTTGGGGTGGTACACAGTTGTCACCTGGACCTTGACACACATGCAAGAACACATGGCGAAATTCGAAGGGGTATCAAAAATGGAAGGAGGAGCTCGGTGATTTATTTATAGACAGTGAGCCTAGGTGGACTTGGATGGTGATTATTGACATGCTCGAGGTAGATTAGCAGAATCTGATGATCCCGCGAGGTAGACGGACCTGAGGTGCCCAATCTTTGTGAAGCACTCGAGGTGGAAGGATCAACAGGGTGGCATCGAAAAATCGATGAAGATGAGGGACTCAATGTTCTGACAGAAGTCAGAGCTAAAAGATGGGAAGTTGACCGGGTTCAACATTCCCTAGAAGGGGATTGGTCCACGCAGGCCCCTAAAGACAAAAAAGTGTATTTATTTAAAAATTAATTAATTATAAATAGTAAATGATTTTAATATTTTTAGTATAAAATAAAAAAATGTTTAATATTTTATGTAATATTTTAATATGATTTTTATTTATTTTTGGTATTGTTTATTACAAGTTAATCTTTTGAGGGTGTTTTTATAGGTATATTCATCTATGTTTTGGCTATTTTTATTTTTATTTGGTTTATTTTATTTTATTATTTTATTCTCTTATTTTATATATTTATAACTTATTTTTATGTACATAAATATATTTTTTATTATATTTTTATGATGTTATTTGTTCATTTAAATAAATAGGGATCTAAAATGTTTAGTATAGTTATCGTACATTTATCTATATATTTTGTACATTATTTTATTTTGATGTATTTTCTTGGGTTTTATTGTAGCTTTATATTTTTAATAGATGATAACTAATATTTAGAAGAGAATAAGAATATAAATGACTAAAAGAATCAAAGAACAGAGTTCCCTTTTATTTATTTATAAGTATTAGCATATGTATTTTATCTATATATTTTATATACTTTATTTTATTTTGATATTTTATTAATGCTTTTATTTTGATTTTAATGCATACATATATTACAAAAAATATTTACAAAACTATAAAGTATAAAATTAAAAAATAATAATAAAGAATAAAATATTTTATTCGGGAGTATTGTATAATAGGGATCCAAAACCTAACTTGCAGGCCTTAACTATAAAAATATGAAATGACCTTCATTAAATAGCTTATTAAAAGTTATATACAATTAAAGGTGATTTTGATATATTTTAAGTTTTTATTTGGGAGATGTGGGTCTGGGAAGTTGGAATTTTGGAATCTTATTCAAAGCATAACTTGTAAATTGTGTAATATTTTTGTATGAACTCAATTTTGCATTTTTCTATATTTTATTATCTACAACTTTCATGTTCAAAATCCCTTTCTTTGTGGTATAAAAACTAGAAAATAAAATAGGTCCAAAAATTGGATAAATAATAGATTAATATAAGGGATTTTTATTGTATTATTAGCCCTTATCTCCCCCCTACTTTATTCCTTATTGACCTAGTCATCAAGATGCCTAGGTCTCAGGATTTAGGGTCATAAAATACCTTTAGCATTTTATTCTTTTTTTCTTTTCTTTTCTTTATTTATGATTTTGGCATTAAAAATTGTATTTTATACAGTATTTATTCAACAAAGAATGAAAGTTAATTTATACAAATAAAGGGTATTTACAGGCATCGGCTAGGGTTTTTAAGGCTAAAATGATAGAATAAAGGTGATGAAATGAAGATTCATCACCACCCTATACTTTCCTTTTCTAATCCCTAGCAAACACTTATGCAACAAGTGCAAAAAAGAAATCGAAGAAAAGAAAAAGAAAGTGAATTAAATCTAATTCTCAAACTTGTCTTCACAAAATCAAAGTTTGGAGCTTAAGTCGGACCTTTGGAATTTTAGTGCGGACAGAACCTTATTGGGAATCGAATTTGAAATACAATAGCCTTGGAGAATCCCAAAACTCTGCTCAAGTCTCCTCAATAGCCTGGTCAGAATACTTCAACTCATACGCAAACCCTTATAACTATGAATCCTACTTGTACAATATATGTGATAGTGGCTCTCCCCAACTGAAATGACAAAGAGACTGACTTCTCTAGCATGACAACATAATGATTCCCAATCCAACAACTCTTTCCTCGAGGAGTAGGGTATTCCCTTCTAAGTTCAAGTGCCAACCAACTCAAGAGGAAGGGGTTAAGAGAAGAATGGATGGTAACCAGTGTAGCTACCTATCCTTGGATGCTTGACCAGTGTAGCCAAGTCACCCAGCTGCAGGCTCACATACCATGACTTTGAAGCGCAAGCTTGCTTACTGACTACATAAATATGAACACTCCGACATATATTTTATTTTCAATCAGGCTTGTCCACTTATTTGGAGTTTTTGCTTTTTGCATTTTTTTTTAAAATACTATACACAACAACATTTACATAAGGAGTTTTTCCTCTCGATCCAGTAGACTATCCCTCTATTGAAGATTATTGCAACCCACACTCTCCTGTCTTTAGACGTCTCTGCTACTGGACGAGTTGGGGTGCACTTCCCTACCTAGACGAGGACAAATGTTTCCACTTGTGTGCATCTCATACCGGCAAATCCAATCCCCTCACCATTTCAACTGAATTGAGCCAAGTGAAAGGTGCAGGTGTCCAAGTTAGGTCATTATCAACAAGAGCCGTGTGTGCGCTCTGAAATACTTTACTTAGGTAGTCAAGAATCCATTGAGCCAGGTCTCACAATTCTTAAAGAATTAAGTCAACTGGACCTGAAGTACCTCAATTCTAGCTCCTATAAGGTTCCTGTGATTAGGTAGATTTAAGGTCCAACCAAGCTCCAATCTTCGGATTTTACTTAGACTTGTTTAATTATCAAACTCAATCCGAAAAATGTGAATGCTATGCAAATGCTATGTATAGTGCAGAGAATATTTTTGTGATGCAATTTTCCAAGTTTTGAACTTTTTATGGATTTTTGAAGAAGATGATGCAAATGCTTTTTTTTTGTATTTTTCAAAAAGATTTTGCGAATGTTTTTGTGATTTTTGAAAACAAAAGTTTTTGGATAAAACAAAGGTACAAATATTTACACGGGGATGCCCCTTATATTTACAAGAGTTGGTTTTTAAGAATTTACAAGGGATAAATAATCATTTTTATGGATATGTATATATTCAGCTAAAGAATTTTAGTGTGATGTATATATTCCTCAAATTTATTTGAAAAATCATTTTACAAACAATTTTGAACCTATAGTCGAAAATATTTTTTATAAATATTTTTTACAAACATTTACACACATTTTGAAAATCATTTTGCAAAGGTTTTTCAAACATTATATATAGATTTTTCAAAATATTTTTGCAACCATTTTCAAAACCATTTGTAAAGAGTTTTTAAAATATTTTTATTTCAGGCAAAGAAAAGAAAATTTTACAATCAAAATA
This sequence comes from Ottelia alismoides, assembly GCA_037367405.1. Lineage (NCBI taxonomy): Eukaryota > Viridiplantae > Streptophyta > Magnoliopsida > Alismatales > Hydrocharitaceae > Ottelia > Ottelia alismoides. The sequence goes on along the minus strand of JAZKJV010010199.1, from coordinate 829,882 downwards.
TTTTTTTAAAGGTTGAAAATATTTTACAAAATACTTTCCAAATAGTTTTCAAAGGGACTCTCAAACTATTTTTAAATATTTTGCAAAAGTATTTTCACCTGATTTATTAATCAGTGTATAGAAAAATTTTGAGGAATAATATGCATCTTTTTATTTTGTGATTTTAATGAATTTATTAGGATATGTGTTGTGTTTTATAAAGTATTTTAGCCACAATTATTATTAAAAATACAAAAGTACGAGTTATGGCTAAAGTATGTACACAGTATATACGACCCCCTATACTTAGCTTTAGCTGTGTCCTTATAGATCAGAGAGAAAAAGATAAGACATAACTCACACTGAGTGTAGAGAAGTCTAAAGAATAACGAGTGAGGGAATGAATATACGAATGAGAATTCGACCGTCCCCCTATACTTAGGATCAAATAATCCTAAGTATAGCAGACTATACACAAAGCAGGAAGGGTCAAGGATGGAAATGAACATATTATACTCAGACTGTCTCCCACTATACTTAGGGTAAGATATACCTAAGTATAGACAAGAAGAGGAGACAAGGGAGAGGACCGAAGAATAAAAGAATTCATGGTGCACAGCCCCTATACTTAGGATAAAGTACGTCCTAAGTATAGAATACTGATAAAAAGGGGTGATACATAACACTTTTTTTTGGACAATGAAAACTGAAAACAAAAAGAAGAAAAGAAGAAAATATGAAAGCTTTCAAGGAAGAGATTTTAAGTGGCAATGTCTGAATCTTGTGATGTTTCTACTGTTGTGGATGTATCTTCATAGCACAATACTTAGATAGAGTCGACAATGGCCATGAAAGTGTCATTCTCGAGGTAGGGATTCAGTAGTTGATTATTGATGACAAATGGTTGTGCGTCAGGAGACAAGTCTGATATCACAATACTTCCATTGCCACATACTTCTTGAACCTTGAATGGTCCCGTCCATTTGCTCTTTAATTTGCCCGGGAAGATCTTTAACTTTGCATCAAATACCCACACTTTTTGTCCAGTCTTGAAGGTCTTTTGTCTGATGTGCCGATTATGCCAGCGTTTAACATTCTCCTTGTACATCAATGTTTTATCATATGCACAATCTCTGAATTCCAGGAGCCTGTTTAGATCCTCTTTCCTTTTCTAACCACCTTGTTGTGCTTCCAAATTGCAAATGTTAACTGCCCACAATGATTTATGAATCAGCTCTACTAGAAAGTGACATGGCTTCCCAAATACAAGATGATAGGGCAACATGCCCAACGGAGACTTGTAAGTGGTTCCGTATGCCCAAAGGACTGAGTCCAAAAGTTGGGACAAATTTTTCCTGTCCGTCTTGACAAGCTTATGGAGTATCGTCTTGATTCCTCTATTGGAGAGTTCTGCCATACCGTTTGTCTGAGGATGGTAAGGAGATGTGACTCGGTGCTTGATCACATACTCCGTTAGTTTCATGATCTATATATTAACAAAGTGACTACCCCCATCTGATATCAGTATCTTTGGAATCTCAGACCATGAGATGATGTTTTCTTTTAGAAAGAGACATACTGTATGATTGTCTGTGGCTCGAGTGGGGATAGCTTCAACCCAATGACTTACATAATCAACGACAAGAAGGATGTACTCGTATCCCTGACTGTTGGGAAATGGTCCCATGAAATTGATCCCCCAAGCATAGAATACATCTGCAAATCTGAATGATCTTCGGGGGCACGGAATCTTTAACTGTAAGGGTACCTTTCAGTCACTGACAGTCAGTGCAACGTTTAACTGTGTTGCAGCATCCTTAAATAATGTAGGCCACCAGAGACCACACTGCAATACTTATATTGCATTCTATCTCCAGAATGGTGTCCGCCAGATTCGAGCGAATGACAATGCTCGAGGACACTATGTTGTTCTGCTTAGGGAATACACCTGTGCTAAATACAATCCGCTCCTTCCCTGAATAAGTGAGGATCTTCCCGAATGGATTGTTGACAAGAATTTGTCCTTCCGAATCTCCGTCCATTCATGTGGAACTATGCCCAAGATGAGGTAGTTGACAATATCAGCATACCAAGGGAGTGAATCCATGGCCATAATCGACGCTTCAGGGAAGGTGTCTGTAATAGGTGCACTGCTCAGTAGAGTCTCTTGTTGCTCAATTTTGGAGAGGTGGTCTACTGCCATATTCTGAACCCCATGCTAGTCCTTGATTTCCAAATCAAACTCCTAGAGGAGAAGGATTTACCTGATCAGTCTAGGCTTTGCATCCTTCTTCTATTGTGAGTATAAGATAGCAGAGTGGTTAGTGTAGATCGTGACTTTTGATCCAAGCAGATAGGATCTGAACTTTTCAAGGGCAATTACCACAGCCAGCAATTCTTTTTCTGTCACAATATAATTTCTCTGAGCTTCATCTAATGTTTTGACGACATAATAAATGGCATAGGGTACCTTGTCTTTCCTTTGTCCTATAACAACCCAACTGCAAAATCTGATGCACCTATCATGATCTCAAAAGGAAAAGACCAATCTGGCAGTTGTAAGACTGGAGCTTGAGTGATTAGATCCTTCAGTTGATTAAATGAAAGGAGAACTTGCTGATCAACATTGAATTTCGTCTCCTTGCATAGTAATTTCGTAAGAGGTTGGGCGATGCGGCTGAAATCACGGATGAATCTTCTGCAAAATCCCACCTGCCCCAGAATTGACCTCACATTCTTGATTGTCTAAGGTGGCTCTATATTGGCAATCACATCCACCTTTGTCAGGTTGACTTCCATGCCTCGTTTGGAAACGACATGACCCAATACAATCCCCTCTGTAACTAGGAAGTATCTCTTTTTCCATGACTATACTAGATTGACTTCATGGCATTTCTGAAGTACTCTGTCCAGGTGCTCAAGACATGAATCTAAGTTGTCACCATAGATGTAGAAGTCATCCATAAACACCTCGATAAATCTTTCTACCATCTCGGTGAAGACTGCAAGCATGCATCTCTTGAATGTCGATGGTGCATTGCACAGTCCAAATGGCATTCTCCTGAAAGAGTAGTTGCCGAACAAAAAAGTGAAGGTTGTTTTCTTTTTATTTCCACTTGGTTGTACCTAGAGTACCCATCCAAAAAGTAGAACAACTCCTAGCCAGCCAGTCTTTCCAATACTTGATCAATGAATGACAAGGGGAAGTGGTCCTTCTTAGTTGTTGCATTTAGGCGGCAATAGTCAACACATACGCATCAGGATGTCGGTACTCAAGTAGATATAACCTCTCCTCTATCATTTGCAACTACAGTAAGCCTTGATTTCTTCGGAAATATGTCCAGTGGGCTCACCCATTTGGAGTCGGAGATGGGATAAATGAAGACTGCGTCACACCATTTCATGATTTCTTTCATGACAACGTCCCTCAGATTTGGATTCACTCTTCTTTGAAATTCTCGGTACGGCTTGTCATCTTCTTCCAAATAAATGTGGTGTGAGCACGGAGTTGGATTTATCCCATAGAGATCTAAAACATGCCAACCAAGCACCTTGTGGTTCTTCTCTAGAATCTCGAGAAGTCGAGATTCTTACTCTAAGGTCAGCATGCTGCTGATGATGACTAGATACATGCTTTCTAAACCCGCAAGGAAAGAATACTTGAGGCCTGTTGGAAGTGGCTTTAGTTTAGGTTCTAGTATGGCCAGTTTCTCGATCACCTCGGATACCGTGCTAGTTAGGGGATGATCTGCCTGAATTTTAGCGGAAGTGATGACCTCAGTGTCTTGTTGATATTATGATAATGTGCCGAACAGATCTGCAATGGACTCATGGTGTTCGGGCTGGAGTGAATCATCTGAATCAAAGAGATGCATCAGCAAATTGGATTTTGTCTCCCAAGGATCGGCAGAGCTTGCATCGACTGTGCTTTCCAGTTCCTCCTCGAGAGAGAGGATTTCCTATGTCCATGTATTATTCAAAGAGAGTGGCATGTCTCTTATCTCTATAATGAAGTCACATGTTGCTTCCGGTAGTGTTGCATGACTCTCATCAGTTATGACTTTAGGCTTGTTGATCATGTCTATTGTAATTTTGATGTTGCCCGAGCTGAAAGTGATCTTTCCTGACCCATAATCAACCATGGCTTCTGAAGTGCGCAGAAATGGTCGTCCTAGGATACTAGGAATCTGGAGCAAGGGTGCGGGGGAGTCCATGTCGAGGACCACAAAATCAACTGGAAACTACATGTCTCTCATTTTTAGCACAACGTCTTCCAAAAGACCTCGAGGTTGCTTAATGGCTCGAACAGCAAACTGAAGGATCATGTGTGCCTTCTTGAGAGGACCTAGCCCGGATTCTTGCAATAATGAAGAGGGCATGAGGTTGATAGAAGAACTACTTTCAAGCAAGGTTCGCTCGATGACCTGATCGAAAATCTCGCAATAGATCAAAGGTGCTCCTTTGTCTTGCTTCTTTTGTGGAAGTTTGTTGATGGCTATGACTGTGGCCATGGTAAGAACATGCTTCTCTACATGTTTGTGTCTGTTATTACGTGATGGTCGACGCTTGTTTGTATACACCTCCTTTAAACCTTTCTTTACAGTGGGCATGTATTCCATGGATTTCATCAAAGGAATCTCAACAATTAGATTATTAAAGATATCTACAACTCCGAGATCAGATATTGCACTTTTTCTTTTTGCAATTTTTTTGGAACTTTCTATTGCTTCAGGAAAAGGAATATTCACATCACTGAAATCAAAAGCATTGTTCTTATTTATAACAAAATCCTTGTACACAATATTCTATACATCTGGATCACCAAAAGGAGTATAAGCTGGAGACGAAGATGCTGGTGTTGGTGGACAAGCAAAAAGAATGACCTCTACTCCATCGACAGGTATAGGATCGGTTGCTAATGGTGGATCCTCCGTGGCTAGCTCGGCTTCACGTCGACTACAAACATCTTTTGGAACCTTTTGAATTTTCTGATTTTTTTGTGTTTTTGCTGACGATGATGAGGATGAATGATATCTAGCATGTCTCCTTCTTCTTATTCCTCACACATCCCTGTGACTAGCACGACTGATGCAGAAGATGACGATTCTCCTATTAAAGCTTTATTATTCCTGTGTCTTGCAGCAGATGGGGGCAAAGTCCTACCACTCCTGAGAGTGGCAGCATTAGATAAAGCAATATTACAATCATCTGACTCTACATGCACAGACTGGACATCACATTTACCTACTATTTACGTTTAAGCTATGGGGATTTGCTTCGACATACGCCGCAATGGAAGTTTTGGAGGTGGTCAAGTCATCTAGCTTCTTCGTCATATCTGCTAGGCCTTTTACAAGTTGGGCCCAACAATCCGGGGTAGGGTTCATAGGACTTGCCTCAGAAGATTCAACGTGCAGACCACGTTGTGGATGATTGTTGTGGGACTGAGGCTGAGACTGCTTCTGTGATTGCAGAGGTGGAGGAAGCCAATACTGCTGATATGAGGGAGGAGGGTACTGATGAGGTGGTGCATCCACACACTGGTCGTATGGATGTCGCTAACGGTACTGCGGCTGCGAATACTGTTGATTTTGTGTCCATTGATGTCGGTATTGCAGAGGATGGTGATATTGAGGTAGAGTTTGAGAGGACTACTGATAACGACCACCCTAGGGTTGGTAGTAAGCCATGTTGGTTGGTGGCTGGCCCTGTGGGTATTCAGTAGGATGAACTAGCTGTGCATCGTTACTCTATACACCTTGACTTCTTGAATCAGTGGTGGTGGTGGAAAAGTTGGATCGGAATGTGGAAGAAAGTCTGGTCGTTAGACCACCATCTGCTATGGCAGCAGGCCCTAATCGGGCACATGCACGTAGTACACGTGCTGGACTACCTGTGGCTGCTGACTCGGTTGAGACTGTTGTGGCAGTGATGGATCGTACTTCTTCTCAGCAGGAGTCTCTGTAGATGGTGTTGTCGATTGGACAAAACTGATGGTGCTCACCAGCAGCTCCAACTACTTAGTGATTTGATCAAGCTTGTCTAAGTGTTGAGTCCTCTTTTCGATCACATCGAGCTTCTCGAGATCCTGTGTGTTGGACATGCGAGCCCACAACGAGCCATTATGCAATAATTTTTATTAGAAATATCATTCCCTGATCTGAAATGAAGAATAACTAATTTGCATAACCGGTCCCTTAGTACAATTAGGGTTATGTACCATGGCCATCTTGATAATCATATCTTGATAATCATGCAGATGTTGATTCAACTATTGAATCATAGAGGTCGGTGCTTGGATGAATATCTAAAGAGTTAGATTGAGGACTCATCAAGCACCGCCAAATGATTATTAAGAGATGATCTCCAGCCTGAGTAGGAGATGGCAATCCTATCTCATTTAGCTGATATCTGACCGACCTCTTGATGTAGGTCCTCTGCATGGGAATATAGATTCGGAGGTGTCAGATTAGTTAGGTCAAAGAGTTGACTTAATGAGATCTAGATAACCAAATACCTATGTCGTATGCTATCACGATATAGGCACGCATCCTCTGATCGGAGACAGATGTGTTACTATATGTTTGAGTATGTACATTTGGCAGACCAATAAGTTGATGACCTATCCAAGGTCTATACATCGATACGTTGGTGTCCATGTAAGGGCATATGAGTAATATGATCTCTCAATGGGATCATACATGTTCATTGTTGAACCGAAAGACATGAGCTCACTCATGAGATATTGGGAAGAATCAAATTCCACGTGTAGTCATCTCGCTTTGGAAGCTTGACTGAATTTGTAAGGTTTGATATATGCTTTTGGAAAGTATATGATCAACACCTAGGTATGATATATGCCTTTGGAAAGTATATGATCGATACCAGCTCCCAATGATCAAATGAGAACCTTAATGATAAAACCCTGAAGGAGACAGTCTAAAAGAGATCTAAAACTTCGGGTTTGGTCTGGGTCTTCTAGTATGCAGGATATACTACGAATACCTGAGGGTGATGTGATCATAAACGATTGTATAACCATGATGCTTCCATTCCGAGGGAGTGATGAATCAGGTCTGGATTTTAGTGACTTCTCTCATAGAAGTAATATGATCTTAGTCCACCTGTTGGACATTGATCTGAATATGATTCAGATGTAATGAGAAGATTAGATCTACGGTAATGATTTAATCAAGCATCTATGGGAGGTCCGCAAGATCTGGATTTGAGTTGTGATCTCAATATCCAAGTCACTATACATGGAACAATACAATCGCCCAATCCTGATGTCCAAATATCCACAGAGAAAGCGCATTATCCTTGAAAGAGATCACGGATAATTTCATTGTTGATATATGTATCCGAGCATTGAGAAAATGGATAATTAAATGTGATTTAATTATCATGAATATGATAAATTTGATTCATATTATTAGGAGAGTTATATGAGATAATTAAATGTGATTTATTTATCAAAGATGTGAAAAATATGAATGTCATTCATATTATTTGGGAACATGAGAATAGAGATCCAAGATGATTAACTATGATTTAATTATCATGGATATGAATAATGATGACTCTCTTGAGAGTCAAGATGAAAATGAAGTGAATGAACTCATTTAATCTTATAGAAAAAAAGGCTCCTAAAATTGGAAACTAAAAGAACAATTAAAGATGAAACACTAATACCTCTTGTCTCAAATGAGTTTGAGTACGGATTCCATGTGTCAGAGAAATCTGACAATGATCGAACTTCATGTGATGAAGCTTCTGAAGATCACGTCATGGAAAGATGGATGTTAGCAATTAAGTCTAAAGTAGACTTCGTATACAAGTGTTGTATATGGACCCTCAAGGATCCACTTATGTGGGTAGGACCCGTTAAGGTGTAAATGGATCTTCAAGAGAAAGAGGGAACCTGATGAGAAGGTAGAGACCTTCAAAGCACGGCTCATAAACATGAGCTACACACCGAAGAGAAGACATTGCTTGCTATGAGACTTGCTCTTCGGTGACCTTGCTTAAACCCATCGGAATATCGCTAACTATAGCTACACATTTTGAATTTGACGTCCTCAAGATGGAAGTCAATATTGCAATTCTCTATGAATACCTCTCCGAGGATATTCATATGAAGTAGACCCATGGCTTCATAGTTGAGGAAAGCAAGATGAATAACTCCATTTGTGGACTCGAATAAGCTTCTTCTAGTTGGAACATCAGATTTGATGAAGTCATAATTGTTATGATTTTAGATAGAATCATGACAAACCATGTGAGGCTTAGTGGGAGTGTCATTGTGTTAATCATGCTAAATATAGATAATATCATAATCATTTGGAATGATATAAGGATAATAATAAGTGTTTTTATAGATTGGCTACTCCATACCTTGAGATATAATCTCAGGGAAACCTCTTAAGATCTTAGTTCTGAAGATGTTCAGAAGCAAAGAGAAGAGGGTAATGGGACCGTCACATTAGTAGTACACCTTGGACATGTTCCATTTTCTGAAAGATTCTAAGAAAGGCTTCTTTTCTCTTATGATGTGGTACTGACCTATCTGAAGGGATAACACCTCAAAGAGTTGAGGAAGTGAATGCTAGAACTTCTTGCCCTTGTGCATCAGTTATGAGAAGCCAAATGTATGTCGAATGTGTACAAAAGCTATACGTCTGCCATGCAGTGGGAGTAGTAAACTGTTACTAATCCTACTATGGAAATAGAACATTTGATTGCATTAATAACAATATCTTCAAAGATGACAAAACTTAGAGATAGCAATCTCAAAGTCTTATCTTCAAGATCTTAAGACTTTATATATGGAGATCTAAATGGTCTTAGCTGGGGATACCTTTGGAGATAGAGATCTCCAGGAATAAGGGTATTCTGATAAGGATAATGGAAATACTGGTTATAATACTTACTGAGTTGTAGTATCAAGGACACTGTAACTAACAAAATTGAGTATTGGTTGCAACATTCGCATTGGATGTGAGCACGATTACTGGGGATATGCAAGTGCCGTAAAAGGACTTGGTGTAGTCTCTTAGGAACAGAGTGACTGATCAGCTTACCTAGCTATTTTTTCTAAATAGCCTATGATTGTCACATGAGTGTGGGTTTAAATGATTAGCCCATTAATGGCTCTTTAGGTTAGTGGGAGATTATTGGACATGCGAGCCCACGACGAGCCATTATCCAATAAATGTTATTGAAAATATCATTCCCTGATCTGAAATGAAGAATAATTAATTTGCATAATAGGTCCCTTAATACAATTAGGGTTATGTACCATGGCCATCTTGATAATCATGCAGTTGTTAATTCAACTATTGAATCATAGATGTTGGTACTTGGATGAATATCTAAAGAGTTAGATTGAGGACTCATCAAGCACCGTCAAATGATTGTTAAGAGATGATCTCCAGCCTGAGTAGGAGATGGCAATCCTTTCTCTTTTGGCCGCTATTTGACCGACCTATTGATGAAGATCTTCTACATGGGAATAGAGATTTGGAGGTGTTAGATTAGTTAGGTCAAAGAGTTGACTTAAAGAGATCGAGATAACCAAAGACCTATGTCATATGCTGTCACGATATAGGCATTCATCCTCTGACTTGAGATAGATGTGTTACTATATGTTTGAGTACGTACATTTGGCAGACCAATAGGTTGATGATCTAACCAAGGTCTATACACCGGCACGCTGGTATGCATGTAAGGGCATATGAGTAATACCATCTCTCAAAGTGATCATACAGGTTCATTGTTGAACCAGAAGACATGATCTCACTCATAATATATTGGGAAGAATCAAATTCCATGTGCGGTCGTCTCGCTTCGGAAGCTTGACTGAATTTTTAAGTTTGATATATGCTTTTGGAAAGTATATGATCAACATCTAGGTATGATATAAGCTTTTGGAAAGTATATGGTCGATACCAGCTCCCATTGATCAAATGAGAACCTTAGTGATAAAACCCTGAAGAAGACAGTCTAAAAGAGATCTAAAACTTCGAGTTTGTTCTGGGTCTTCCAGTATGCAGGATGTATAGGTATTAGGAATGCCTGAGGGTGATGCGATCAAAAATGATTATATAACCATGACGCTTCCATTCCGAGGGAGTGATGAAACAGGTCTGGATTTTAGTGACTCCTCTCATAGAGAAGTAACCTGATCTTAGCCTAACTGTTGGACATTGATCTTAATGTGATTCATATGCAATGAGAAGATTAGATTTGCGGTCTTGATTTAATCAAGCATCTATGGGAGGTCTAAAAGATCTGGATTTGAGATGTGATCTCAATATCCAAGTCAATATACCTAGAACAATACAATTGTCATATCCTTATCTCCAAGTATTCGTGGAGAAAGCGCATTATCCTTGAAAGAGTTCATCATTGTTGATATATGTATACGAGCATTGAGAAAATGGATAATTAAATGTGATTTAATTATCATGAATAATATGAATTTTATTCATATTATTAGGAGAGATATCTGAGATAATTAAATGTGATTTAGTTATTAAAGATGTGAATAATGTGAATGTGATTCATATTATTTGGGAACATGAGAATAGAGATCCAAGATGATTAAATGTGATTTAATTATCATGGATATGAATAATGTGGATAGCACTATCCATATTATTCAGGTATATTATAATTGTGATTTATAATATATCAAAGAGATCATATTGTGATTTATATTTGTTAATTAATTATTGATGTGAATTGGATTCACATGGGATAAATAAATGAAAATATAATTTATATTTTATTTTGGATTGTGAATGTGATTCACATTTTCCAATGGCATGATTGGAATATTGACAAGATAATTATGAGTTATTTTTGTTAAATAATTTACAAAAAGTGTTGTTGTAAATATTGAAGATATCATAAGATAATGAGATCTCACAAGATAATGAGGTGTCATGAGATATTGAGGAGATAGACCCATTATCCTCTTTGTTTAGGGGATAAGGTCAATCTTCTCATTATCTCCAAGATTAATTATTTAATTTGATTTGAAATTAATTATATTGATTTGTCGATATATATTAATTTGAATTAAATTAATTGGTGTTGTGTTTTTACAACAAGATCATGGCCATTGAAAGAAACACAAATCAATCTCATCCATTGATTTAGTGTTGTCCATGGATTGAGATCCATAAATCCCAAAATACTATATAAGCAGAGGCACCTCTTGATCTTCAAGTTACATTAAATCAATTGCTCTCTCCCTCTCTCTCTCTACACACCAAGAGTTCTCTCCCTCTCTCTCATTGTTGTCGTCTGCCATGGAGCCATTGAGAGAGTCCATCACCGCAGCATCATCGTTATGTTGTCGTCTGCCATGGAGCCATTGAGAGAGTCACCATCACCGCAGCATCGTCGTTATGTTGTCGGAGTATTTGCTCCTAGATCTCTGTCTCCTTCGGTGCGCCTCGCTCGTGAAGAAGACGTCGGATCTCGTGTGACGATATCAAGAGATTTACTGCTTGGATCATCAACATGGATTGCGAGAAAGACGCATCTCATCAACGTGCTCGCAAGCATCTCCTCCGTTGGATCAGACTTGAGATAGGAGGTCTCTTCGTTTAGAGACTTGATCGCAACCACGCTTCAAGAGGTAACCTTAACACCTATTGTGGTTTACATGAAACGATTCGAGAAATATTCTTGGATCATGTGGTTTCATCACATTAAAAAATTTAAATTCTGTTGCATTGAGCAACTAGTGCGACTAGTCGGTCCCGATCGCATTCGATGTGATCTACACACTTCTGTGATGCGCTTGAGGATCTCCCCATATCCTTCACTATGATTTTTTCTCTATAATATAAACCTTCGAGAGATGGCCCCCAATGATGCTGAGGTTGGAGCTCTCATCTCTCTCCATCTCATGAGAAACTCCCATGTGTACTTGCTTCTAAAGGATCTGTGGTTGCTTCTGATAGGCACAGGTTGAAGAGAGGAAGGCCTCTCCTTCGGCCATTTCTTTAAAAATCTGCCAGACTACGTCTTCATCCTTGTTGAAATGAGAACCCCCACAGGCTGCATCGACGAGCCTTTAGCTCTCTACATTCAATCCTCTGAAAAAATGTAGGACCAGACTAGTCCTCGGTATCTCATGATGGGGGCACTTCTCCTACAGGTTTGTGAATCGCTCCTAGGCTTCATGGATAGTTTCGTGGGCACCCTGGGAGAAGTTACTGATTCTAGCTCGCATCTGGATGAGCCGACCGAGAGGATTGAATTTGTGCACAAAGGCGGATTTCAGTTCCTCCCATGTCGTCACAACCTTTCCCAAATGATTGACCCATTATAGGGCCTTGTCTTTAAAACTGAAGGTGAATGCCATCATCTTCACTATGTCCAAAGGAACATTGGGGTAGTGGGACATACGACAGATGCTTGAGAACTACTACAGGTGAATGTAAGGCCCCTCGTTGGTGTTCTCGTGAAATGATGGTAGAAGAGCAAGTAACTGAGGCTTGAGCTTGAAGTGAGCATGTACTGGTGGAATGAGGATCCACTCCATCATCTGGCTATCTCCAGGGTCGTATGTCTCCTTCAGTGTTGATTTCTACCTCTCTGGTTCTGGTTCTTCCTCATCGGGATCATCACGGGGTCTGTCCCCTCCTCCTGATGCTGGTCTGTCTCCTCCTCCCGTAGAACATTAAGCATATCCTAGAAGGCAGTATATACTAGGGCTTGCTTCGTCAGCTACTACTATATGGCTTGGATGGAAGTCAACATTTGACTGTTCACCTGATTCTGATCTAGTATTTGTCCTAGCTCAGGTAGTGGAGGTGGTTATTGTCCCTTGCCCTTTCCTTGGGGATCTTAGTCTGAAGAGATCAATTCTCTGTTGGGATCCAGGACAGGGGTTGGCTTCTATCTTAAATGTGAAAAAGTCCAATCAGACCACTTGAAATTGAATCCTAGCTGCTAAGATGAATCCGGAGTTAGGGTCCATCTCAAAGTGTTGTGAATGAAAAAGATGTAGACTGAAATCGACTCTTATTCACAATGGTGAATGTGGGACAAAAGAGATCTCGATTTATTAGGTGGGCAAAGAAAAGAAGACGAGGAGTCTAGAGATCGATCCGTAAAGTCTGGATCAGGTTCTTGGGAATTTCTTTGAATTATCGACGATGTCGAGTCTATGGAATCAATGTGGCCATCGGCGGAGTCCCGACTGAAGCATCCATGGATCTCCATCGTGAAGCAAAAAGAAGATTGATGTGTGAGGAAAGATACGGTGGTCAACGAGGAATAAAACAGAGTGTAAAACATTAGAAAGGCTTGAATTGAGCGGGGGTAAAAGAGGAAGACATACATGACAAAATTTACGCAAATGCGCGGGACTTGATCTTTGAACCTTAATCTAGATCTATACAAACACAATACAAAATTGGGTTCACCAACTCATGCCATGTGAAGCCATGAAGAATCGACTATTTATTATCTCTTCAGTTTTAGAGTTGTTATTTCAGGCATATCTTTTAACAAGTCCTTAGCATGCTAACCTAATAGGAGAGAGAGTACTGCCAGAAAAGTATCCCTACTTGTACTCCTCTTTTGTAACCACTTTTTGAGGTCTTTGTAACCCTTCCTGGATCCCTACTCAACCAAAGAAATGGAGAGAGGAAGCTGATAGGCAAAACCACCGCTTCGATCCTCGCTCGCAACGGAATCACTCATGAGTGTGCAAAGACCTACTCAGATGCAACTCGATGAGACAGACACACCCGTGAAGGCGTGGCCTAAGCTCACTACTTTAGACTAGGTCGATGTTTCACATGAGGCAAAAACACCATCGCTAACAAGGCCTTACTCGATCGCATATGATAGAAGCACCATTACTTCGGAAATCCAGGCGATACACAAGGTAGTTACAGACTGAGTTTTTGGCTCTAATCCTTAGTGGGTCATGCCTCGCTCATGGGAGGGGATTTGGTCCCCTCCTAAGGTACCTGAAAACAATAATGTCTTTATGAACCCAATACAATTAAAGTTCATTACGAACTTTAATTAAATTCAAAGTTTATTTAGCTATCAACTTGTTTTACTTTTTTTGGATTTTCACTTTTTTTAGATCATTTTGCATACAAGCTCCTAATGTTTTTGTAGATTTTCATTTAAGTCCTAGGTGCTCAAAATCAGAGGGAGATAGCGAAAAAGTTGTTCAAGTTGATTCGATGGTGGAAATCTCACCATTGAATCTAATGATGCATGCTGAGTTAGAGGACTTATATTGCTTCCCAGCTCTCTCCATGCGGTATGCAAAATAGAATTTTTAAACCTAACTACATGGTGGTGAGCAATCGACAAAATCACCCTAAACAACAGTTGTTATTAATTGTAAAGAACCAATTGTTAATTATTCATAAATGAGACCAAAGTCTGATGTTCGATGCCGATCGGTTCTCGCCACAACGGGTTCTGCAAGAGCTATATACGACCTCTGTTGGCGCGCGGTCTCAAATCCAAAAAACTAACATTTATTAATTTGACTAGATCCAAACGTAAGAGACTATAGGTACATGAATTCTTATTAGGGTTTGGACCTAATTATTGAGGTAAGCAACCTAAGTCTAGGGGCTTCATGCATAAAAAAACAAATGAAAAGAAAGGTGGAAAACTCAAAATATCGTGAAACAAAATAAAAGAAGGTGACAAAGAACGAAAAACTGTGATGAGGCCCCTAGGTGAACAGACACTCGAGCACTGGACCTCGTTGTGGAGAGTAGAGTCCAAGTATTAATTATTACATATTATAAGTATATCTCACTCTCCAATAAATAAATGAACCTAATCTATCTTTATGCTAATTCTCCTTTCCCTGCTTCCTTTGTAGCCTCTTCAATTGGTCACAAAGTGAAGACCAATCTCCACCAAGCTTGAATGCATCAGCTTCTCGAGAAGCCATCCTCGCATGGTGGGCCCTCGTAACAAAGTCACAAAGAAATGTGTATTAGCACAGATAATCAAATAAAATCAAACCTGAGCTATATACAAGGAATAATTGAATGGCTATGTGCAAAATAAAATCAATTATTAATTACAGCAATAAAATAATGAATAGGCACTAATGACTATACAAGATAAATGACAAAAATAGGCTACCCTCATTGCTCTTCGACAATGGCGCCATTTGAAACCGAGATCTTGCGAGGGCCTAAAGTAGTCTACACAAGGCGAGACTACAATATCGCTGAGGTGACCGCTCACGAAACCTCGATTCATCGACAATTAACCTATGAATAGATGAAGCAATGAATATCACAAAATGTGAGTAAAAATTTATTATTCTCTACAAACACGTGGTATAGTATGGAAGTATGTAGAGGTTGGACCACAAAGAGCAAAATGGTAACCTATCGTTATTTTTAAACAACACGGATTATGTACAACCATGCCATTTATTATATTTTTGTGGGTTTTAATTTTTATATTTTATATTTTTGTTTTTGTTTTTTATTTATATATTTTTTTCATATATATATTATATATACAATGCAAGCTAATATAATTATAAATATAATTAAAATATCCTAAATTTTCAAAATAAATATTTTTGGGTTTTAAATGGTTTTTTACTATTTTTTTATTTTTTAAGATTTTTTTTGAAAATTTTATATATTTTTAGAGTCTAACATGACTTAAAACAGGGACAAATTAATAGGCCAAAGTTGAAATGGAAATTAAAAATAGAAAATTGAGTCCAAACTTTTTCAAATCAATTTTAATATATAAATAATAATATAGAAAATTATGAAATAGAAAAATATATTTTTGGAGTTTTTAGGAATTTTATATATTTTTATTAGGATTTTTGGGGTTTTCTTATTTTTAGGAGTTTTTATTTTTTTTTAGTTATTTTTGGACTGGAGGTTCGAAATGCATAAATGAACAAAATATATTTTATTAGGATTTTCAAAAACGTTTTTATATTTTTTGGTATTATAAACTATAGACCGGGATTGTTTGTGCTCTAAATGATGTTTAATAAATAGAAAAAGGTCCAAAATTGCAAAATGAAAATCTACCGTGAAACTATAAGTAATTAAGAGCCTACACCTTTTTGTGATTTTTGGAGCACAATAGATATCTCAAATAAATCCAACAAGCATACAAAAATACAACTATTAGCAGGGGCATTCATGTAAATAAAATAAACTCCAGGGTACTCTGTGTAATCTAACCAAAAATACAATGTAATTAAAATTTCATTAGAGTATAATGAAATACAAAAAGTGTCAAGGTTATATTTGCAAAATGGCCACCTCACGTGGGACGCCACATGAGGTGGCCTAGCATGGACCTATTTGTAATAACCAGAAACATCAGGGGTCTTCTTAGAAAATTCCTTTTTATTTACACTATTCATTTTATTTACAAGGTTAATTAATAAACACAAAAAGAGGAGGATATATTTAGATATTTACCCCTGCACATGCATGATTGGACATCTAGATATGGTTCACTTATCCACGTGTCGATCACACATGCGACGATGGCAGTTCGCAATCGAGGGCTTATATTAGATCGTCTTCAGGAGATCTGACGGTGGTGGCTCAAACGATCTGATGGTGGTTGTACGTCCTGGAGTGGCTATAAGATCCAACGGTGGAGATGAGGTCTGGAAGAACATGACAAGAATACGAGACGACCGAGCTTCGATCCACCCTCTTGAGCTCCCCCGGCGGTCTGTAATTCTCGGGGAAGATGCAAAATAGAGTTTGGTCTCCTCCTCTCCTAATGGGGTCCTTAGGAGGTGTGTCGGAGACCTGGAGAAGTAGAAAGAGGTCGAAGAAGATCACGGGCTCCAGGTAGCTCCTTCTCTAGCAAACACGACTCAAAAAGAGTCTTTTTTCCCCACCAGTACCTGCAGGAAGATTCAACGAAGAAAACCAAGGTGATTGGGGGTCGTGGGGGGTGGAATGGAAGTGAGGTGGTGCGAGCGGAGATCTCCAGCGGCACGGTGGAGGAGGATATTTGATATCTAGATCCACAATGGATCTGGGTGAATGAGAGGTGGCAAAGCGGATAGCTGCAGAAGGGGAACCGAGGGGGGTGATCAGAGTGGTGGATAACAGTCGAACATATACGGAGGAGTTCGTCGGAGCTGACCTCCGGTGAACTACGAAGATGGATTTTTACACTAATTTAACCAATAAAAACCTAAACTAAGCACAACAAATAAAACCTACAACTAAATACTACTTAAAAAGCAAGGGAAATCAGCTCTTATACCTGAGAGGAAGCTCAGGGAGCAGTGTGGCCGTAGCACCACCGTGGACCATCGCCTTGTCCTCGCTACACCGTATCTTAGCTCGGGGAGGTGCGCAGCTGTCACCTGGACCTCGACACACATGCAAGAATGGAAAAGCTCAAAGGGGGATCAAAAAGGGAAAGAGGATCTCGATGACTTATTTATAGACGGTAAGCCCAGATGGCTTGGACGGTGATTATTGACAGACTCGAGGTAGATTAGCAAGATTTGATGATCCCACGAGGTAGATGGATGTGAGGTGCACAATCTTTGTGAAGCGCTCGAGGTGGAAGGATCAACAGGGCGATGTCGTAAAAGCGACGCAGATGAGGGACTTGAGGCTCTGACAGAAGTCAGAGCCGAAAGATAGGATGTTGACCGGGGTCAACATTCCCTCGAAGGGGATTGGTCCACAGTGGCCACTAAAAGACAAAATAGTGTATTTATTTGCAAATTAATAAATTAAAAAAATAATAAATTTTTTTATTATTTTTTTACTATAAAATAATTATAGTATTTTAATATGTTTTTTTATTCTTTGGTGTTGTTTATTTCAAGTTAATTTTTAAGGGTGTTTTTATAGGTATATTCGTTTATGTTTTAGCTATTTTTATTTTGTATATTGTATTTTATTATTTTATTCGCTTATTTTATATATTCATAACTTATTTTTATACGCAAAAATATATTTTTATTATATTTGTATGATGTTATTTGTTCATTTAAATAAATAGGGATATAAATTTTATATGTATAGTTATTGTACATTTATCTATTTGGTTTGTACATTATTTTATTTTGACATATTTTCTTGTGTTTTATTTTATCTTTATATTTTTAATAGAAGATATATATTATTTACAAGAGTATAAGAATATAAATGACTAAAAGAATCAAATAATAGAGTTCCCTTTTATTTATTTACAAGTATTAGCATAGCTATTTTATCAGTATATTTTATATACTTTATTTTTTTTATGCTTTATTAATGATTTTATTTTGGGTTTAACATGTACATATATTATAAACAATATTTAGTAAATTATAAATGTATAAAATTATAAAAATAATAAGTAATAAATAAAATAATTTATTTGAGAGTATTGTACAATAGGGGTCTAAAACCTAACTTGCACAACTTAATTCCAAAAAATATAAAACCACCTTCATTAAATAGCTTATTAAAAGTTTTATATAATTAAAGGTGATTTTGATATATTTTGAGTTTTTATTTGAGAGATATGGGTCTGGGAATTTGGAATCTTATTCAAAGCAAAACATGTAAATTATGTATTATTTTTGTATGAACTCAATTTTGCATTTTTCTTTATTTTATTATCTACAACTTTCATGTTCAAAGTTTCTATATTTGAGGTATAAAAAGTAGAAAATAAAATAGGTCCCAAAATAAATAAATAATAGATTAATAAAAGGGATTTTTATTGTATTATTGGCCCTTATCTCCCCCTACTTTATTCCTTGTCGACTTAGTCATCTAGATGCCTAGTTCTTGAGGTTTACGTTAATAAAATACCTTTGTAATTTTATTCCTTTTCTTTTCTTTTTCTTTTTTCTATGATTTTGGCATTAAAAATAGTATTTTATACGGTATGTATTCTACAAAGAATGAATGTTAATTTGTGCAAATTAAGGGTATTTACATGCATTAGCTATGGTTTTTAAGGCCAAAATTATAGATTAAAAGTGATAAATGGAGATTCATTAGGAATTATGAAGGGTTGAAGCAGTTCCCACCTCATCGATGATATG
Organism: Ottelia alismoides; assembly: GCA_037367405.1. Taxonomy (NCBI): domain Eukaryota; kingdom Viridiplantae; phylum Streptophyta; class Magnoliopsida; order Alismatales; family Hydrocharitaceae; genus Ottelia; species Ottelia alismoides. The sequence continues at coordinate 810,834 of JAZKJV010010199.1, read as the reverse complement.
AAAATTAATGTTGAATGGGTTCCTCCCTATGGAGACTTGTCTGGCCTTTTTTTCTCCAAAATCCAAATAATGGAAATTAGAATATTGATGAATCTATGATTCTCATTATTTATTCTTTTATTTTAGCCACATATTTTAGTAAAAACAACTATAAATAAGTGTAAATACAATAAATTAACATTGTACATGTCCTTGTTAATATTGCATAATTAGCAAATATTTTCCAAAAATAGAAGAATAAAGAGAAAAGAAAACGAAAGAAGGATGTAATGATGAAATAAATACAGTCTGAACCAAACCCTGAGAGAATGTCAATAAATGACCTGGTCGACAAGGAAGAAAGTAAGGGGAGATATGGTTCTTGTATAACCACTCAATACCTATACCTATAAATAATTATATTTAAGGTATACTTTGTACATTATATTTTTTTAAAAATTTTCGTGAATATCCTTAATATAAAATAAAAATAAAATAAAAAATCAGATTATACAAAATAAAACAAAAATAAAATCCAAAGTTCATTGTACAAACGACACACATAGGTATATTGTATAGAATATCTATTTAACTAATATATTTTCTTGCTATGTAAAAATCAAATAAAAATCATTTTATATTCCTCAATTTATTTTGTAAATAAATAAAATATAAAATAAAATATAATTTTGTAAAATAATAAAATAAAATGCATGTACATAATATACATGTATATTATACCTATACATGCTGCATTATATTGTATATACCCTATATATTTGTCATAAAAATAATTAAAAATCACAGAAAAATAGTTTGAAAAATAATAAACATTATTTATTTAATTATTATTTTGAAATCATTCGTTATTTTTTTATTCAATTTTCTTTCATTTTGTAAATTCTTGATTTCGGATTCATCCGCGTAGGATTGTTGACCGCAGTCAACATCCTCCCCCAGCTAACTGAAACGTCTCCCACTACCCCTGTTAATTCGATCAAATTAATTGCTCAAATTAATTAAGAATGTCCGTTGTAGTCGGATAATGAGAGCGGATCAAAAGCCACTTTTAACTAAAGCAAGTTTATCTCGAGCGATAATTTTTTTACTAGGGCAAGCCCAAGGTCGAACTCAAAGAGGCAGCGGTCTCCTTAGGTAAATTTTTAGCAAAGTCCAAGGTTTGATTTTCGGGGAATAATTTTTTGGTCTTTTTCGGATTTTTTATGCAAGACACATGCAAAATCCAGCCAGTTTACAAATTAATTCAGAAAGGTGGTCAAATCAAGTCCAAAAATTATGAAACTTGACCAGATGATGAAATGGGATGAAATTAGGCAGGACTATTTATTTTTGGAATTTTCTGACACTAAATAAAATTACTGTGAATTAAAAATGAATGCAAGGTGATTTTGACTAAATTAATTTTAATAAATATCAAATCATAATATTTTTAGGAATAAAAATTAGTCTAGATAGATCTAAAAGTGAGAAATCTAGGAAAATTATCAAACCTAAATTTTGATGTGAAATGAACTTATTAAAAATTAATTCAAGAAATTACTAAATGAATTATATAGGCCTCGGGATTTGTGCAATTGAGATGAAATTTTATGCAATGTAAAGCTAATTATCCTAAATCTAATATGATTTTTTGGGGATTTTTGGAGTCACAGAGAAATTACTATATATTAAGAGGCGAAAATGGGCAAAATATAGTAAAAATGAACCAATTAATTAATAGGAAAATCTACTGATATTACAAAAATATGCCATGTGTCATATAATAAAGAGGACAACGTATGCTACACAATGCAATTTTCTAAACTGAAAAATGTATTAATATGAATGCTTAAATATGCATGTAAAGATAGGGGTATAAATGCAATTATAGGAATTAAAATTGTTGAAAATAAACGTGCTGACAGGGACTAATATGCAATTACCTATAATGTAGAGGGGGTGGATGCAATTTCTCCACGGGACACGTGCTCCTCACGTGAAGTCTCCTGATAGGGACTGGAATGTAATTTTGGAAACCTTCAAGGGTCTCTGTGCAAATAACCCAGGACACACGTGCGGATTACGTGGGGGTCCCAGGCTCGGAGGTCGTCGGAGGCTCAAAGCGAGGCTCGGTGGCTCTGGAGGTTCGGATCTGGCTCGGAGAAGCTTCGGGTGGTCCGAGCCTAATGGTCGGGGAAGAGGCTCGGATCGGGCGACGTGGACGGATCTGGACCATGGGATCAAGAATGATCCAACGGTAACTGGCTGCGGACGCGTGGCGTGTCTTGGTCCGTTAGATCAGTAATCGATCCAACGGTGATGGGCTCTCTCTTGAGGTGGCTACGTGGACGATCGAGCACCGCTGGATCAGAATGAATCCAACGACCCTCTGAGGCCCTGACGCTTGACAACATGGCATGATCAGGCGTGTAGGATCCGCCTGATCCTATGGATGCGGGGCGAGGCGACGTGGATGGCTCCTGGTCGTTCGATCAAGAAGATCGAACGGCTGCTGGCAGCTGTCCCAACGGCCCTCCGCCTCCTACGGCGGAGAGGGATGGGCTCCGGCGAAGCTGGCCTAGCTCCGCCCCGTCCTCCTGTCGTCGGTGAAGGGTGTTGGAGGATCTAAGGTAGCTCGGAAGATGCATGGATGGCTGGCGAAGCATCCAGTGGTATCAGGAGTGGAGGAGGCGCTCTGGATCACAGTGGCGGAGGAGCTAGAATGCAGCTCCGACGAGACTCCGACCAATAAAGGAGATAGCACCTGCAGGGGGTTATAAGATAGACGAAGCACGTAAAATGTCTGTGGATTGGAATGCGAGGTGAAGGGCGAGGCCTATGAAGCAACACAGTGCTCCGGTGGTCGAGCTCCGCTCAGGTGGCAGAGCTGGCGTCGGTGGAGGGTGAAGTGCGTCGTCGGAGGAAGCTAATGGAAGCGTGAAGATTAGAGCTCCCTTGCAGAGCTCGGGAAATGGTCGGAGGAGCGAGATGATGCTCGTGAATGGCGAATTAAATCGAAGGAGGAGGAGGAAAAGGAAGAAGAAGATCAGGTGAGAGATGGAGGAATCTACCTAGGATCAGAAGCTCGGAGGGAGCTTCCAGGTCGTCGCTCGAAGGCCGGTAGGAGGACCTGAGCTCGTGCAGCGCCTTGGAGGAGCTGCGACACGGCGGTGGTCGGCCGTGGATCTCGCCGGAGGTGTTCTCTGTCATCGTTCGACCTGGGCTCAAATTGTTGTCACCAATCTGACGGTGGGAGCTCGGAGTCACTCTCCGTGGTGGCGGATGGGGGTGAAAGTGGCCGGAGGTGACTGATTTATAGGATGGAGGTGACGGAGTAGCTGGTGACGAGGTGATGTTCGTGGGTGTCATGGAGCGACTTTGAGGGTCGTCATGGAGGTTGAAGGGGCTGGAGAGGATGAGGAACGAGTGGGCGACGTCGTGGTGGTGTCAGTGGTCGGAGAAGGTGGTCAGCGTGGAGCCCAAAATAGAAAGGGCGCAGCCCCCTTGCGTACAGTAGAGGACGTGGGCGCGGGGTGTGCGGAGGTTGACGACGATCTCTTGGCCGTTGGATCAAGTGATCCAGCGATCGAGACGAAGGTGCGGATCGACGCCTGAGATCAGATCTAGGGCGCGAAATCGAAGGGCTCGCACCGCACCATGTGGCATGCTGAGGATGCGGCGTGAAGGGACATGCGAGATTAAGTCTGATCTGTGATCGGATGGTGGAGAGAGAAGGCAGTGATGGACGGTGTAGATCACGGTGCCCAGAGCGAGATCGGAGGGCGCACAGAGTGCCATGTGGTGGACTCAGGGCGAAGAGCGAGCGGACGGTGCGGATGAGGCCCATGGATGATCAGACGGCGGAAAAAGTGGGTATGCATGGCGATCAGTGGACCATTGGATTAAGATGGAGATCAAACGGTCCAGGGCGCGGGCGGATAGGTCAAAGGGAGAGGGCCGCGTAGCGCAATCAGAGGGCGCCACGTGGCCAGCTCTGAGTGGCTGAAAGGAGAAATGAGATTAGAGGGAGAAGGAGGCCGAATTTGGAAAAACTCAAAACATGAAAGTTGTAGATCGTAATGAGATCTACAAGTTACATGTTGACGAAAATTGAGATGAGGTCAAATGTGATATAAAAATACAAGGATACAAATATACATAAGTATAGTATACAAGGAGGCCCAAAAACCCATGTTTTTCCTACAAGCTCCGAATTGAATGAAATTAGTCTCATTTTCAAGGTCTCTGGATGTGTATTCATCTGGATGTGAGTAGACCTAATTCAGAGTTTGTAAGAGAGAGATATGGGCATTCTAAGGTCCAGGGGTTTTGGGACTTTATTGGTTATTTTACAAAAGAGAACTCTGGCCTTCTTTCCTATATTATTAACTAATGGTGTACATATTATAAGGAAGGTGTTATTTTATTTTGGAGGGGATAAAATACAAGTAACTAGGTGGATATTTTACAAGTGGATTTTACACATGGAATGGCTTCTTATTTAAATGCAAAGATGAATGCTAAAATGCATATTTTGTGGATTGATGCATGAATGCTATTTATGCAAGATAAAGGGAAATATGAAGTAAAATACCCGGAGACAAAGATCTATTTTTAACGTTAAGAGTGATGAATCACAGATTCATCAACCCCCTATACTTAAACCTTGCTCGTCCCCGAGCAACTAAAATGAAATGCAAGAGTGAAATGATTTTGGATTCCATACTAAGGTCATGAACAAAAGATGAAAATGGAGCTTGACTCAACCTTTGGATTAATTGTGTGGCGGAACCTTATTGAGATCCGAACTTAAGACCTAATAGACTTCAAGTTCCACATGTCTTCTATTCAAGACTCCTTAATAGTCAGGTCAGAACAAATCCTCAAACGCAAATTTCTGATGACTATGATTCATACTTGTACTGTGTAAGTGAAATGTAACTCTCCACATCAGAAATGGCTCAGAATCAGCCTCCTCTAACAAGGTAACTCAAATAACCCAGTCCAGTAACTCTTTCCTCGAGGAGCGGGGTATTCCCTTCTAAGTTCAAGCGCGACCAACTCAAGAGGAGGGGATAGAGAAAAGAATGGATGGTAGCCAGTGTAGCTACCTATCCCAGGATGCCTGACCAGTGTAGACAAGTCATCAGCTGCATTTCTTTGCTAATATACATACTCCGACAGGTATTTTCTTTTCACTTGGACCTATCTGATTTTTTTGGAGTTTTTGCAATTTTTTTCGAACTATATACAGGGTGCAGCATGTACATCAGGAGTTTTTCCTCTTGAGCCAGTAGACTATCTCTCTTTTGAAGCATTATTGCAACCCACGACATCCCGTCCTTAGATGTCAACACCACCAGACTAAGTTGAGATGCACTACCCTCCCTAGAGGAGGATGGATGTTTCCACCCGTGTGCTACTCCAAGCTAAAGGATTCGACTTCCTCACCACCTCATAAATGAAGAGCTATGTGCATTGTGCTTGTCCAAGTTTGGTCACGGTCTATAAGAATCATGCGTGTGCACGAGATATTCTACTTAGACTGATTAAGATGACATGTGAACATAGACTTGCGGACTCAAAGAATTAAGTCACTTGACCTGAGAAATCTTAACTCCAGTTCATATAAGGTTCCTCTGAAATTAGGTGGATTAAGGTCAAATCAAGTCCATCCTCAGTATCTACTCATAATTTGGTTCAGAACCCACTAGCTTTTCACCTAGCATATGCAAGATACGCGGATGAGATGCAGATGTCATGCTATGAATGAAATGCAAGACTCTTTTTCTTTCTTTTCTGATGTAGAGATGATATGCAAGACTAAATAAGAAGCCTTTGAATTTTTCACATTTTTTTCAATTATTTGGTATACCTCCTATGTTACAACAGTTTTCAACAGTATTATACAAATTATACAAGTGTATTTTACAAAAATATTTCTCCAAATTTTACCCAACCCGTAATCATTGAAATATATATACAAAGATACGTGAAAGCACGAGCTATGGGTAAAGTATATATGTAATATATACACACCCCCCTATACTTAGCGTGTGCTATGTACTCATAGCACGGAAAGCGAGGAAAAAGACATAGCTCGTGCTAAGCGTAAGAGAGCCAAAGAGAACGAAAAATGTAAAGAAGTCATCCTGCCCCCCTATACTTAGGCTCTGGAAGCCTAAGTGTAGAAGAAGGTCAAAAAATGGGGCGGACAAGGTCAAGAAGAGAAGTGGATGAATATACAATGCGGGCATCGGTCCCCACTATACTTAGGCTCAGGTCAGCCTAAGTATAGGATGGAAGAGAGTATGAGGACCAATGTGATCTGGAGGATGTACAGAGAGCAGACTCATGTGGCTTATCCCCCCTACACTTAGGATCCAGTCATCCTAAGTATAGTCCAAGATGGTGATCAATGAAGCTGGGATGAGTTGCAAGAGTCGCGGGGGAGAAAGGTCAGAATGTACAGGAATGATGGTATATACAAGTGAGTCGATCTGAATCTTTCAAGATGCTACTGATGGCTAGAGCTCACTGTTGCAAGGTCTCATGCACGGCTCGAGGTGTATCTGCTAAATCTGTCTCGCGCATGAATACAATCTCCTCAACATGGACTAACTACTCATTGGATTCGACGAAGTGCTTCAACAGTTGTCCATTCACTAGGAATGTTGGTGCGTTATCTGCGAGATCTGAGATCTCGACACATCCACTATCGTGCACCGTACGAACGACAAATGGGCATGTCCACTTGGACTTCAACTTGCTATGGAAGATCTTCAGCCTAGCATTAAAGAACCATACCTTATGTCCAGGAACAAAGGTCTTTCGTCTGATATATCTATCGTGTAAACGCTTAACCTTGTCCTTATGCACGGTTTCTGACTTCCACAAGCTCATTCAGATCCATATCTCTCTGCTTCTGCCCAAGGTGTGTGTTTCAATTGACCTTCTTGATTGCCCATTCTGATTTATGCACTAACTCTGCGGGCAAATGGCATGGCTTTCCGAATACCATTCGGAATGGGGAGGTTCCTAACGATGTCTTGTAAATTTTCCTTTACGCCCATAGAACCTGATCAAAGATCTGAGACCAGTCCTTCCTATCTGGGCGGACAAGCTTTTGTAATATGGTCTTCACCTCCCGATTAGACACCTCAGCCATACCATTGGTCTGTGGGTGGTAAGGACTAGCGACAGGGTGTTCGATGCCGTAGTCCTTCAGAAGTTTCTTCACCTCTCGATTTACAAAGTGGCTACCCCCATCTGATATCATCATTTTGGGAATCCCAAACCTAGAGATGATATGCTCTCTGATGAATTTATAGATAGTCCTGTTGTCTGCGGCTCGGGTCAGGATAGCCTCCACCCACCTGGATAAGTACTCTACTGCAAGAAGGATGTATTCGAACCCATGTCTAACAGGGAATGGGCCCATGAAATCGATGCCCCAAGCATCAAAGACATCACAAATGATGATAGGCTGCATCGACATCTCATCCTTGGAACCAACAGTTCCTCCCATTCTCTGGCATACTGGGCACGACTTTGCAAAAGTGATGGCATCGCGAAACAGAGTCGGCCAGTAGAAGCCACACTGAAGTACCTTCCACGCGGTCCTCTTCCCGGACTGGTGTCCTCCTGCCTCCAAGTTGTGGCATAAAGAAAGGACACTCTGGTATTCCTCCAGAGGAATACACCGTCTCTAGACACAATCCGGTCATTCAAAGAAAAGGATTGGATCCTCCCAATGGTAGTGTCTCACATCCGACTTCAGTCGGTCGATGTGGCTCTTGGGCCAACCCTCAGGAACCTTCTTTGTGACAAGATAGTTCACGATGTTGGCATACCATGGGAGTGAGTCGACAACAAAAATCGACTCTTCAGGGAAGGAGTCTCGAATTGGTGAATCCTCGAAAGTATTAATATCTTCGAGACGAGAGAGATGATCAGCTACTACGCTCTTCTTTCCAGGTTTATCACGAATGTCCAAATCAAACTCCTGGATAAGCAAAATCCACCTAAGACGCGCCTTCACATCCTTCTTCTCCATCAAGTATCGTAGCGTCGTGTGGTCAGTGAACACAATTACCTTGGATCCAATTAAGTGAGATCTGAACTTGTCCAAGGCAAACACTACCACAAGCATCTCCTTTTCCGTAACTATATAGTTACGTTGAGCGGCATCAAGCACTTTGCTTGTGTAGTGAATTGCAAACGGGATACCATCTCTCCGCTGTCCTAATACAGCCCCAACAGCGAAATCTGATGCGTCCGTCATGATCTCAAAAGGTAGAGACCAATCTGGGGCTTGTAGGATAGGTGCGTCCATGATCATTCTTTGTAATAGCTTAAAGGCCTCAAGACATTTGTGATTAACAAAAAACTCCATGTCTTTGCCTAAAAGCTCAGTTAGCGGTCAGGCAATCTTAGAGAAATCCTTGATGAATCTCCGATAAAATCCGACATGTCTGAGGAACGACCGCAACTGCTTGATGTCGGTTGGTGTTGGAGTCGTCCGATCACATCCACCTTGGCAGGGTCAACCTCCATTCCACTCTTGGAGATGACGTGCCCCAACACAATGCCCTTCGTCACCATGAAGTGACTTTTCTCCTAGGAGAGCACCAGATTGACCTCACAACAGCGTTTGAGGACTTGGTTTAGATTCCTAAGACAGGAATAGAAGGAATCGCCGTGGACTGAGAAGTCGTCCATGAAGACTTCAAGGAATTCACCGACCATTTCGGCGAATACAGAAATCATGCATCTTTGGAAAGTACCTGGAGCATTGCATAACCCAAAGGGCATGCGCCTGAAAGCATAGGTACCAAAGGGGCATGTGAACGTGGTCTTTTCCTGGTCCTTCGAAGCTATGGCTACTTGATTGTAGCCCGAGAACCCGTCTAAGAAACAGAAGAACTCTTTCTTCGCTAGTCTCTCTAGGATCTGATCAATGAATGGAAGGGGGAAATGATCCTTCTTCAACACGACATTCAGGCGTCTGTAATCCACACAGATGCGCCACGACATGGGCACTCGCATCACGATCTCCTCTCCGTCCTCTTTGGTGGTCGTCTGAATTCCCGACTTTTTCGAGATCACATGGATCGGGGCCACCCACTTAGAGTCGGAGATGGGGAATGAAACCCGCGTTGCACCATTTCTCTATCTCCTTCACTACCTCTCATAAATTTGGATTCAAACGACGTTGGAATTCACAAGAGGGTTTGGCTTCATTCTCCAAGTAGATATGGTGCAAACACAAAGCGGGATTTATCCCGTGGAGATTGGAAATGCTCCAGCCTATTGCCTTGCGGTTTTTCTTCAGAATCTCTAGCAAGCGAGATTCCTGCTCCTAGGTCAATCGCGAACTGATGATGACCGAAAATTTCTTCTCTTGACCCGCAAGGAAGGCGTATTTAAGTGTTGTGGGTAAAGGTTTGAGTTCAGGTATGGTGTGATCGTCTAGGAAATCTGGCTCAATCGAATATGGTTCAATGTTGGAAGTGGTTGGATCTTTCTCTGTAATTGTTGCCACCAAGTTATTTGGCTGTGGAGTCGGATCGTCGAAGGTCTCCATGAAATCGGCAAAAGCCACGTCTGACTCGTCATCCTCATATTCCGATTGTCCTAAAGAGGGAAGGACTGATAGACCCAACTGGGCCTCTAAGTCATCGAAGATGTAGGGCGATGCAGGTTCCGAGCTGTACTCGTCTCTGAGGACCTCGCAAACTGACTCATGCACGGGATCATCTCTGGAGGGGAGGGACTAATCAGAACTGGTTGGGTTCTGTCTCCATGGCCCAACTGTGTCTACATGGTCACAATCCGCTTTGGTTAAAGAGTACTCGGTGCTGGATTCGGAATCCGGTCTCTTCCATCTGGATAGCTTCATCTCAAGTTCCTCATCTCCGCCTGGAGTTTGGAACTGGATCTTCCTGATCTTATAATCAAACAAGGCCCCCGCTGTCCTGAGGAAGGGCCTGCCTAAGATGATCTGGGAGTCTCTCCAGATATGAGGGGTTTCCATATCTAGGATAGTGAAGTCCACCATGTATTCTTGACCCTCGACTTTGATTACAACATTCCTTAATTCTCCTTGGGACCTCTTGGTTGATTTATCAGCAAACTGCAAGAGGGCTCTAGATTTCCTAAGAGGTCCGAGATTAAGCCGCTCATAGAGGGATGTAGGCATTAAGTTAATTGAGGATCCGTTGTCTACGAGAGTGCGTGCAAATGCAATATCATCGACATGACTCACCACATAATGTGCACCCATGTCTCTTCGTTTCCTTGCAAAATGAGTTCTTTATTACACAAGTTGTGGCTACTGACAGAACGTGTTTCTTAACATGGCTTTTGGTCTTCCTGCTAACCCTAGTAGGTGTGCATCTCACCTTCAGGTACTTCTGAAATGCATGAGTCATTTGCACGTACTTATCAAAGGGTATTGTGACATTGATATGCTAGTTGCAAAACTCTGCCATCTCAGGGTCATCTTTTTGGATTTTTTTTAGTTTTCTTCTTTCCACCCTTGAGAGCTCTGGGGAAAGGAATTATTGACTCCAACTCATGTTCTGAAACTGAAATGTTTTCATTGAAATATGAAACTGAGTTCTGTACACGACTCGGACTCTGAAACAGACTTTGACTCTGACTCTGACTAAAAGGAAAATGCTGTGGCGAAACTGGTGATGTGTCTTCCGCGACTTCTGGATGGTCCTCCTCAGCTGGAGGTACAGGCTCTTGGTCGGTTTCGTTGGACTCTCTGCTAGTGCGGGTTTGCTGCTTCGAGGACCCAGAAGTCCACTTCTTCTGCCGGTGGTGGTGATGGTGGTGTTGCTCCTCTTCTTCCTCCAAGTTCTCCTCAGGTAGAGACTTGGCGACTCCTTCCTTCAACGCCCGTGCCCGATCAGGTATGATCACGGTCCTTCCGCTCCTTAGTGACATATGGTTCACATTATCATACGAGAGGATCTCATGTTCAGATAAAGAATTATCTGAATAATATACCTGATCACGAGGTCGGTTCTGGCCTTGTGTTAAGATGTTCGGGTTGGCCTGAACCTGGGCGGGAATTGGGGTCTTTGGCGCTATTTGTTGATCTTAGGTACGAGAGACACGATTCAGATTGGTTCTCATATCCAGATAGTTATTCTGGATCTGTTGGACCCTATCAGACAGGGTCTGGATCGCCAAGGTGAGGGACTCCAATTCGGTGGGCTGGGTTGGCTGCTGCTGACTTGCGGACGAGGTTCTGTACTGGCCCTGCTGGCCATGCCGATATTGCTACTGTTGATGGGACGATGTCGGGCCCTGCTGGCCCAAGTGGAATGTGCGCTGCTGCTGTTAGTGCTGTTGAGGCTGATACCCTCGTTCGGGCCTGGACTGAACAAAGCGTGGTGCGGGGACGGAGCTGGTTTCCTAGTAAGCCAGGGAAGGTGGGAGAGGCTTACCATTCCCCATCCCCGACTGTCTACCGACGGGGTCGCGGTTGTACCACATCCCGTTGATCTCGAACACCTGCGGAGGCCCCTCGTATCCGGTCTCCACTTGTGAGGGTGCATGTTGGTCCTGCTGGGTGTAAGTCTGATCCTCTACCCAGCCACTCTGAGGCCCCGGTGTATGTTCCTGTACAAGATGGACTCGGTGTACAGGTACAGGTGGTGCAGAAGGGGCAGGTAGCTTCATCTTAGCTACATTCTCAGTAAGTTCCTCCGCTTGCTTTGGCAGACGTGAGAGAGACTCAAGGTCAGTGACCCTCTTGTGGATCTGCTCGACCATGGTTAACTTATCAGCTATCATCCCCATGCTGGAGATGTGGTCCTTTGTCAGATCCGCTACAGTCCTCCTAGTTGTCTCGTTGTATAGGAATGAGGGAGACAACTGATAGGCCCTGGTGGCCTACGACCTGCCTGTTTCTGTCATCTGCTCTAGTATCTTCCATACAGCATTCTCGTTCTTGTACAGATAGCTTCCTCTACAGGCGGCACTGACTAACCCATGCATCTCTGGTGTCATGCCACAGAACAAGGTCTGGACTAAGATCGCCTTAGAAATGCCATGGCAGGGACATTTCTGAATTAGGTCATTAAACTTATCCCAAGTTTCATGGAATGGTTCATTGGGTCCGTGGGAGAAACTAGCGATCTTTGTTCTCATTTGATTAGTCCAACTGAGAGGGTAGAACTTCTTCAGGAATAAGTCCTTGAACTACATCTAGGTTGTACATATCACCCCTAGGTTCTTCAGCTAATGTGCTGCCTTATCTCCTAAGGAAAAAGGGGTGGCCTTCAGTCGAATGTAATCCTGCCCAACCTTAGGATGACTAAGGTTGTTGCAAACCAGCTCGAAGTCTCTGAGGAAGGCATATGGTTCTTCATGTGCATTTTCATTGAACTTTGGAAGTAGGATAAGGAAGTGGGGCTTGAGCTTGAATGCTTCTGGGGGAACCGTTGGTGCCAACCAACTGTGCATCTCGTTCTCTGCTGGGTTGTAGGCATCAAACATTAGTCGGTCGATTCCTCCTGTCTCAATGACATGTCCCATTCTGGCTGTAAGATCTGCATTCTGTTGTTCGATTGTGGCGAGGCGATTAAGGATCTGTCGCAACACGTCCTTATCCGGTGGCTGCTTATGTGGCATCTTATCCTTATGAAACATGGTCTGTGTTAGAGGACGAATCAAGGAAGGGATTCTTACCAAGGCGATGATCTTCCTCGGTAAGTTTGAGGAGAGGAAAGGGTTGGTTTGAGAGTAACCACCCTGGGTGTGAGAGAACAAGAACTCAAGAGGGTCATGAGTCCTGGGTGGTCCAAGTTGCGCTTGGGCCGATGATGAGGAGCTTCGTGGGGGGCTCAAAGAGAGATTGGTGAATAATGAGTCGATATCCCTCCAGTTACTCATCTTGGTCTGGCGAGAACATTTGGGAGATCTAAGTGAAGATAGGATTTGACTCCTACCTGAAGCAAACAATTCAATCTAAGACCCTGGGTTCACACTCAACACAGTGAAGGGCCCGAAACCGAGTCCAATTAATCTTTTTAATTTTAAGTGTGATTTTTCAAGCAAGATAGCAAGGATTACGCAGCCTAGAGGGAAGTCGACTCAGAGCCGGATGCATCTTCCATGTCTAACTTGTCGTCTAAGATACCGCCGGTCCTTCCTTTCTTCGCTCCTATCCCAAGTTGATGGATTCAAAGACCTGTCCCTATTTACCTGCAAGCAGACAGAGGCTAACAAGGCCGGAACTTCACCCTGGGGGGTTACTGGCAACTTGTCGTGAAGTACCGCAATTTCGCCCCTATATACTTGAGACAGGCGGAGGCTACTTGGTACTAGTCAGTGAACCTTAATAAATTCAACTTGTGATATTTTCTAGGATTAGTCGAAACGTGATATGGAAGGTGGGGATTTGGGCTCTGCCTTAAGATGTTCACACACACTCAAGTACCCTCACTCAGCCTGAAAACAAGGTCGGGGATTAGTCTCTCGCAAACAGCTTTTCCAATTTTAATGATTTTTTTGGTCAATAATGTTAGCAATCCCGATTTTAAGTTAAGTTCTCACTTGTTAGTCCAACCACACAGCACGCCTAACGTCCAGTCTCAACTCTGTTTAATTTAAGTTTGAAAAACAGAGGGGGAAATCGAGAAAAGTCAATGCACGAAAAACGATGATACATATGCTGAGTAGAGAATACTTACAGTGATCCCTTCACTTTATGCAGGATGCAAAATAGAATTGAAATCTTTTTTACACTAAATGCAAATGCACGCGATAAAAATACGCTCCTAGACAAGCAGTTCTATTAGCAAGTGAAGCACATGATATTTTGACTAGATCTGTGGTCTAAGTGCATCTTAAGTGTATTGTGTGGTCCTAAAAATTTATGAGCACAAGCAAATCCTAGAGTGGCTCGAGGAGCCGCTAGTGCAAGCCTAATTTACAATTTAATCCACACAGCACACGGGGACACAGTTCCACTATCTTTACACATGCGAGAACCCAAACGGGGACCGCTGGAAATGATGCGAAGAAGAATAAAGAAAAAGGAATAAAAATAAAAAATAAAGTGCAAGTCCTCTCAAATCTCTCAAAGAATTAAAATGTCGAATCCTCGAAGCGTCTTCGACTCCTCGCGTTCCTCGCACGGAAATAATTTGAGGTCAGATAGAGAATGACACAAAAGTACAAAACTTAAAGGACAGAAAATATTCACAAGAAAACCGGGGGTCAGGCTACCCGGGGATAGAAAATCAAGCACTCAAAAACACTGCAAATTGACCTAAGCCATGCCTCCCTGTCAACGGCGCCATTTTGAAACGTCTCCCACTACCCTTGTTAATTCGAACAAATTAATGCTCAAATTAATTAAGAATGTTCGTTGCAGTCGGATAATGAGAGCGGATCAAAAACCACTTTTAATTAAAGCAAGTTAATCTCGAGCGGAATTTTTTTTACTTGGGCAAGCCCAAGGTCGAACTCAGAGAGGCAGTTGTCTCCTTAGGTAAATTTTCAGCAAAGTCTAAGATTTAACTAACTTATTAAAAATTAATTAAAGAAATCACTAAATGAATTATTTAGGCCTCGGATGTGTGTAATTGAGATGAAATTTTTATGTAATGTAAAGCTAATTATCCTAGATCTAATGTGATTTTTTGGGGATTTTTGGAGTCACAGAGAAATTACTATCAATTAAGAGGCAAAAATGGGCAAAATATAGCAAAAATGAACCAATTAATTAATAGTAAAATCTACTGATATTACAAAAATATGCCACATTCATATAATGAAGAAGACAATGTAAGCTACACAATGCAATTTTCCAAACTGAAAAATGAATTATTATGAATGCCTAAATATGTGTGCAAAGACAGGGGTATAAATGCAATTACAGGAATTAAAATTGCTGAAAATAAACATACTGACAGGGACCAATATGCAATTACCTATAATGTAGAGGAGGTGGATGCAATTTCTCCACGGGACATGTGCTCCTCACGTGGGGTCTCCTGGCAGGGATTGGAATGTAATTTTGGAAACCTTCAGGGGCTTCACTGCAAATAACCCAGGACACACATGCGGATCACGTCGGGGTCCCAGGCTTGGAGGTCGTCGGAGGCTGGGAGCGAGGCTCGGGTGGCTCTGGAGGTTCGGATCTGGCTCGGAGAAGCTACGGGTGGTCCGAGCCTAATGGTCGAGGAAGAGGCTCGGATCGGGCGACGTGGACGGATCTGGACCGTGGATCAAGAATGATCCAACGGCAGCTGGCTGCGAATGCGTGGCGTGTCTCGGTCCGTTAGATCATTGATCGATCCAACGGTGATGGGCTCGCTCTTGTGGTGGTGACATGGATGATCGAGCGCCTCTGGATCAGAATGAATCCAACAGCCCTCTGAGGCCCTGGCGCTTGGCGACGTGGCGTGATCAGGCACGTAGGATCCTCCTGATCCTATGGTTTTGGGGTGAGGTGACATGGATGGCTCCTGGCTGTTCTATCAAGAAGATCGAACGACTGCTGGTTGTCGTCCCCAACGGCCCTCTGCCTCCTGCGGCGGAGAGGGCTAGGCTCCGGCGAAGCTGGCCTAGCTCCGCCTCGTCCTCCCATCATCGGTGAAGGGTGTTGGAGGATCTGAGGTAGCTCGTAAGATGCATGGATGGCTGGCGAAGCGTCTGGTGGTATCAGGAATGGAGGAGACGCTCTGGATCGCAGTGGCAGAGGAGCTCGAATGCAGCTCCGACGAGACTCCGGACAATCAAGGAGATAGCACCTGTAGGGGGTTAGAAGATAGCCAAAGCATGTAAAATGTCCGTGGAGTGGAATGCGAGGTGAAGGGCGGGGCCTATGAAGCGGCACAATGGTCCGGTGGTCGAGCTCCGCTCAGGTGGCGGAACAGGTGTTGGTGGAGGGTGAAGTGCCTCGTCGGAGGAAGCTAATGAAAGCGTGAAGATCAGAGCTCCCTTGCGGAGCTCGGGGAATGGTCGGAGGAGCGAGATGATGCTCGTGAATGGCGAATTAAATCAAAGAAGGAGAAGGAAAAGGAAGAAGAAGATCGGGAGAGAGATTGAGGAAGAAGAAGAGGATGGAGGTGACGGAGTAGCTGGCGACGAGGTGGTGTTCGTGGGTGTCATGGAGCGACTTTGAGGGTCGTCATGGAGGTTAAGGGGGCTGGCGAGGATGAGGAACGAGTAGGCGACGTCGTGGTGGTGTCAGTGGTCGGAGAAGGTAGTCAGCGTGGAGCCCAAAATAGAAAGGGCACGGCCCCCTTGCGTATGGTAGAGGACATGGGCATGGGGTGTGCGGAGGTTGACGACGATCTCTTGGCCGTTGGATCAAGCGATCCAACGGTCCAGATGAAGTCGCGGATCAACGCCTGAGATCAGATCTAGGGCGCGAAATCGAAGGGCTCGCACCACGTGGCGTGCTGAGGATGCGACGCGAAGGGACGGGAGAGATTAAGTCTGATCTGCGATCGGATGGTGGAGAGCGAAGGCGGTGATGGACGGTGTAGATCACGGTGCCCAGAGCAAGATCGGAGGGCGCACAGAGTGCCACGTGGTGGACTCTGGGCGAAGCGCGAGCGGACGGTGTGGATGAGGCCCGTAGATGATCAGACGGTGGAAAAAGTGGGTATGTGTGGTGATCAGTGGACCGTTGGATTAAGATGGAGATCCAACAGTCCAGGGCACGGGCGGATAGGTCAATGGGAGCGGGCCGCGTGGCGCAATCAGAGGCCGCCACTTGGCCAGCTCTAAGTGGATGAAAGGAGAAATGAGATTAGAGGGGGAAGGAGGCCGAATTTGGAAAAACTCAAACATGAAAGTTGTAGATCTCAATGAGATCTACAAGTTTTATGTTGACCAAAAATGGAGATGAGGTCAAATGTGATACAAAAATACAAGGATACAAATATACATATGTATAGTATACAAGGAGGCCCAAAAACCCAAGTTTTGCCTACTAGCTCCGAATTGAATGAAATTAGTCTCATTTTCAAGGTCTCTGGATGTGTATTCATCTAGATGTAAGTAGACCTAATTCGGAGTTTGTAAGAGAGAGATATAGGCATTCAATAATATGGGCATTCTAAGGTCCAGGGGTTTTGGGGCTTTATTGGGTATTTTACAAAAGAGAACTCTGGCCTTCTTCCCTATATTATTAACTAATGGTGTACATATTATAAGGAAGGTGTTATTTTCTTTTGGAGGGGATAAAATACAAGTAACTAGGTGGATATTTTACAAGTGGATTTTACACATGGAATGGTTTTTTATTTAATTGCAAAGATGAATGCTAAAATGCATATTTTGTGGATTGACGCATGAATACTATTTATGCAAGATAAAGGGAAATATGAAGCAAAATACCCAGGGACAAAGCTCTATTTTCAACTTTAAGAGTAATGAATCACAGATTCATCACTGACCCGACCTACCAAACCCCTTGCCGGACCCGATTTATCGGAATTTTCTTGGTTAGTTGTGATCTCCATTTGCCTTGATTCTTATGCCCGACCACTCTCCTAGGATCTGTGATCCTCACGGATCCCTAGGAGCAGCCGGATCGCCCTAGGGTTTCGAGCACCCATCCGATCTTTCTAGAACCCTGGTGTTGGGAGAGATTCTCGGGTTTTTGGATTATCGATATGAAAATCAATGCAGTGGTCATTGCAACCCAAATATCCTACAACAAACAAACAATTTTTTTCTTCTCAAGCTACAAAATAAATTACAAAAGAATAATGAAGAGAGAGAAATGACAATGCGTGATTAAACACAATGATGCATGCAGGGGTTAGAGATGCATACCTTGTCGCCAGCACTCTACATGCAAGTGATCCGTGCAGAATTGAAATACAAAAAAATAAAGTAACCTATATGCAAATGCAAGTGAACTGTCCTAATCAATAGCTCCTATTAACAGGCAAGAACATGTTAATTTGACAAAGTCCAATAACGCTATATTCTATAGGTATAGAAATTCTTGTTTAGGTGTTTGGACCTAATTAATTACTTGACTTAAGCAAATTAATTAAAGCAATCAATAGGTAGCTCACGAAATCCGCATGAAAAAAAGAAAAATAAGGCCATGAAAACAAAACCGGTGAGGGCCCCCAAGTGCACCGGCACTTGGCGAAACAGATCACACAACAAATGAATGTTCGTTTACAATGGTTCAAAT
Organism: Ottelia alismoides; assembly: GCA_037367405.1. Classification (NCBI taxonomy): domain Eukaryota; kingdom Viridiplantae; phylum Streptophyta; class Magnoliopsida; order Alismatales; family Hydrocharitaceae; genus Ottelia; species Ottelia alismoides. Next base: position 792,665 of record JAZKJV010010199.1, on the reverse strand, counting down.
GCTAGAAAAAATAAATAAATAAAGTCTTTTTTATCTCCTTCCATTCTTCTTATCCTCCTTTCACGCTATCCTGTGGCTCGGTGAAGAATCAAGCTGCCTCCACGTCGCTTGGGTGCTTTGGCTCTCCTAGGATCGCCTCCTTCGCTCCACAAGCCCTAACAAGAAAAATAAAAAGACAGAATGTGTAAAAAACACAATTATCAAATATGAGCAAAAACATGAAATAAAAATAGTGAATATGAACAATGGAATAATGTGGCAAAATATAAATAGATATGTACAACCAAGAATAGCAGGTCAAAAAAAAACCTAACTACCCTCGTTGTGCCTCCACGACAACGACGCCATTTTTTTGGGCGAGATTCTCGGGTTTTTGGATTATCGATATGAAAATCAATGTAGTGGTCGTTGCAACCTAGATATCCTGCAACAAACAAACATTTTTTTCTTCTCAAGCTACAAAATTAATTAAAAAAGAATAAGGAAGAAAAAGAAATTTTTTTGCTACTTATTTACCTGTATAGCAACAGGATCGAATTCAGGGAGGCTACAATTCTCGAGGGTTATTCAATTAATCAAAAAATAAATTAAAAGAAAAAGGGAATATCAAATGCAAACTATCTTGGTTGTTTGTGATTTTTTGTCATTTTATTTTTTTTAATTTTTTTATTTCTAATTTTTTTATTTTCTGATTTTCAAATTTTTAATGATTTTGATTTTTGCAAATTTTTTTATTTTCAAAAATAAGGAACAATATGCATAAGGGACGAAATACGCACACCATACTCTTTTTGTATTTTTCAATTATATCAAAAATGCTCATAAAAATCCAGAGAAAATATTTTTGGGATTTAAAGGCTTTGAAATGTTTTTGGGAATTATTGTAGAATTCTTAGATGTTTTTATATTTTTCTAAAAATCAAACAATGGCAAAAATGATAAACAGTGCACAACCTGGAGTAATTTGCAACTTATAAATTTTTAAATGTCCAAAACTCCTAAAGACTATTTTTATGCTAAAATATAGACAAATATCTACAAACAGAAAGTGAAATCACGATTTTTGGATTTTTGTTGAATTTTCTGTGATTTTTTTAAGATTTCTGATATTTTTCAATTTTTTGGATTTTGAAAAGAATTAATGCACGAAATTTGCACATAAATTAAAAGACAATGAAGGAAATTAATCTATTTTTTGGATTGAGAGGAATGTTCAAATTTTTATGAATTTTTGAATTTCTGGAAGAGAAATGACACTGTTTTTGATTTTTTAATAATAACAAATGAAAATAAAATGCAATGAAAAAATTATGCTATCACAAGACATACAACATGAGACAACACAAATTTTTGTAGAACTTATTGACCAACAAAAACATTTATTTCAATGATAAAAAGCATGCAAATGAAGGTCTGAAATTTAGGGACTAAAATGTGAATGTTTATAGTTTTAGAATTAAAATGTAATAATAAATAAAATTAGAAGAGAAAATGCAAATTACCTAGTTAGTGCGTACTGTGCACGTGATGTTCTTCGCAAGGGCCTTTTCGTAATTGCTGAAGCTTCCAAGGGCTATTATGCAATGTACCCAATTTTTTTATTTCTAAAACTAGGGTTCCATTTTCCTGTTCTTCCATTTCACGCCAAGACCAAAGGGGCAGATGCCCCTTGCCTTCTCTCCCAATCATCACGCGACGGCGGCTTCAAGGACGGTGGAGCTTCAAGGATGGTGGGGCTTCGAGCGGCTTGTAGGAGGCGGCCGGCAGCAGATCATCGGTGGCGTAGCCTCGCACGGGCAGGGCGGCGCAACCCTGGAGATCGGGTGTGACAGGGTGATGCGCGGAGGTAGAGGCCCGCGATGGAGGTCAGTGGCACGATGGAGGTGGACGGGCGACGGCTGGCTGCTACCGTGGACTCTTCGATCGGGGAAGGGCGATGTCAAGCGAGAGATGCTGCGCGAGGTGTCGGGCTTCGATTGTCTTCTTGAAGGGGCTCGCGCTGGATGGCTAGCGGTGGAGAGAACGACTCCATGCGATTACGGGGGGTGCTGATCGTCGATCGGAGAGGAGAGAGGCAACAGGCGCTCTGTAGTGGCGAGAACGCGTAGGAGGTGTTGTGGTTCTTGCACGGTGGAGGGCAACTCGACGGTGGGCGGCTACCGCGGGCGAGGGCTTGGTGCTCTGCGGAGGACGGTGATGGCACGGTGTTGATCTGCGGGCATGCGTGGTTGAATGGGTTGGCAGTTGGCGTCTCCCGCGGGCGGTGCGGGCTGGCAAGGGTCCGCTCCAAGCAGCGGTGAGGGCGACGGCGGCGGAGCCACCAAGATGGCAACAATTTTTTTAAAATTTTCAAATGTAAACAATAACAGGAAAAATAAAATAACTTTATTTTATTTTTTTCAAAAACAGAATTTGCAGAGTTTTTTTATAATTTTATTTATTTATTTGGTATTTTTTATTTATCCTACAAAACAAATGTTAGAAAGAAAGAAGGAAAAAATATTTTTTTGTTTGTTTATTTCTTTTATATAAAAAATTAGGATGCGAGCTCGATGGCTCGATCCGAAAATCAAAACGGATGACATGAACGAGTACAGTTTCGAGGAAAATGGCGGATGGAACCGGATCTCCGACCACCGTGTGTGGTCAGAGGTGAGAGATCGTGTGAGGTAGAAAAGAACGTGTAGAGATTGAGAAAGTGAGATGAAAAATCAGAATCGAAGGTGAATAAAACTCGTGATGGATTCTATGATCTAGATAGAAAAATGACAATGAAATAAAAATGCGAAAAAATGAAACTACGATTAACCTTGGATAAAAATAAGAGAAAATGATGGATCTCACCTTAAGAGCGGAAAAGACCATGATCGCCTCAATGAAGGCGGACACGCTATCATCGGACGGCTCGAAGGCTAGGCACCTCTCTGGACAAGATAGCTCTCGGAGAAAAAGTCTCCTCTCACTAAAGATTGATCAAGTTGAAATGAAGGAGAGAGAGCCAAATTAATAGATAGAGAATGGAGTTTGAATTTTTTTGTAATTTTGAATGAAGATAAGAGATAAGAGAGAAAATTTGAAATGAGGTAAAGTTTAAATTATTTACAAAAATTATTATTTTTTGTATTTTCATCACTTAATTAAATTGAATAAAAAATGTTAATTTTTTTATTTTTTTGTGGTGGTTATTTAAGAATAACAACTATATACATATACTATATACATATGGTACATAATATACATAATTAAAGGAAATTAGTTTTTTTTAAAAAAAACATTTTTTTGTTTTAAATAATAAGTAAAAAAAATTACAAATATTTACAAACACAATATGTACAAATAACTAGTAAAATTGCACAAACTACCCCAGAAAACCGTCTTTTCAACTGTAACTCCAAAAATTATGAAACCATAGCAATTTTAAAGATAATTTAATTTAGAATACAATTGAAGTGAGTTTGATTCAATTTGAATTCATATGGAGCCAGAATTGGTCTTTCTATTAAAACGTAGTGGCGTTTTTTAGGTGTGGTTGCTTTTATTTTATACATGATTTTATTTTTCAATCATTTTTATTAGTTAGGAAATATTTTTATTTACAGCTTTTGATTTGAAAATTATTTAGTTTGAGGTCAATTGATGTACAATAAAATAGTATAGTATACAAATATACACAACATACATTTTTTTATTTTTTTGTTAAGGACCCTATCTCCCCTACTTTATTCATGGTCGATCAAGTCAAGTCTTGACCTTCTCTCAAGGTTCAGGTCAGCCTTTATCTATTACATATATACAATCTTCTCTCTCTTTTTCTTTTCATTTCTTTTTTTTCCTATCTTTCTTTATTTATTTATTTTAGGTTAAAAAGGTAATAAGTGTACAATATTTACACACAGATGCACGTTAGTAAGAATATGGAGTTAGTATTATATATAGGTTTTTTATAAGGGATTTCAAGACAAAATAAATGGATAAAGATGATAAAATGCAGATTCATCACCTGGGCACCCTATAAAGCTTCTCATCCGCCTCCCGAGCTCGGTAGCTTGTCCCACGTGTCTTCTTTCCTCCACTCGCACCTCAAGAACAATGACAGGTTCTCGGGGAACTTTTGGATGCTCTGAATGGTGTAGGACTCACCGTTGCTCACTTCGTGGTCGGAGCACCGCCGCGACCAGCCTCTTCTGCCTCCAGCCGTTGAATCGATGCCACGACCGTGCCATCCACTTCGCCACACTTCGCCATTCGCCTTAGACTTCTCAGGTACTCCCCATTTCCCTTTATATATGCTCTTCACTTCGATTCCATCCATCTGCCAATGCCCGCCATTTTTTCTCTGACCGAGCATCAGAGACCCACACTACATTTGCATCTGCATTGATTGACACGGCATTCCATCTCCCACCTTCCCTCACGACCAGACCACCTTAGACTCAATCTATAAATCAAGATTAAGACCTGATCTCACTCTTCCATGAACGCCAGGGATCAAACCCATTCACCCGTCGCTTCTCTTCTCTACTCCCTACAATAACCAGACCGGAGCAATGCCTCCAAGTCAGACTACTCTTTGCAGACCCAGGTATATGCAAGGGGACCCAACAAGACCTCCTAGTGCTCAGGCGGAGTAGTTGCAGGTGAGGGAGCACCATAATGCCTACCCGATCGTCCACCACCTCATTGGACTCCTCCAGTCGACGTGGAGCACCATTCCGAAGGTGCTGGGCCGTTTGGAGCCTCGAACAGACCAGCAGAACGCCACCTATCACCAATGGAAGTCTCCCAGCCTTCAGTTTTTCCAGCATCCCCCGTTACCGCTGGATCACCCATCTTCTGCTAGATCTGATCCAAACCGTTATCTCGTGCCCAACTAATAACGGTCGGATCTAATTCTCAGTACATCTGAGCTACACGTCTTCACCACCTTTGTCAACCGTCAGATCCGTACTGGCATAGCTGATCAAAGCCACATGTTCCTTATAGCACTAGAGTCGTCAGATCCCCCACGCGTTAGCCACGTGCCTCAAGGGCATATTACATTTTATGTCATGTCTTTTATTTTTTTCGCTTTAATACAATAAATATAATGTGTAGTTGAAAACACTTGTAATTAGACCCCTGTAGTTTTTATATTTGCACTTTAGTCCAGTTGAGTTGTAGTCACGTGCGCCCGCATGCGTTTCTTAATGTTTTTGCAAGTTTTCTCCTGAACTTTTCATCTGTTAATGAATGAATGTTATGTTTTGGGAAATTACATTTATGCCCCCATTTGCCTAATTCACATTACGCGCATGTATTTTGTGTAGAAATTGCATAGAGGGCCCCACAATATCTGAAGTTGTTATTTCATAGGCCCATAAACTCAAAGTAATTACAGAAAGGTCCCTTTGCACTGTTATAATTGTGTGTCTTTTATTTAGTGTGATAAATATTAAATTAACTCTAAAATTTTCCAAAAAATTACCTGTAGTCTCTGACTGCATGTTTTATTTGTGGTATTTTTTGTATGTTGATTTGCATGCTTTTCTATTATTAAAAATTCAAAAACCCCTAAAAAGTGTCATGTTTGCCTTAAAAAATAATAAAAAATCGAAAATGTATCCAAAATATCTAAGAAAACTTGAGTAGTTGTTTTTTATTATCTTTAAACTTCAGTATCATTTTCGTCAAAAACACCTTGGAAAAACCTAAAAGATTGCAAAACACTTAAAAAATCATAAAAAATATATAAATCATAGAAAAATATAAGAATTTTGATTCCAGTCTGCTTGTAGAAATTTTGTTATATTTTATCATAAAAATTATCTTCAAGATTTTTGGGCACTTATTTTCTTTAAATTTGTAAATTACTCCTGATTGTTCACTGTTGGTCTATTTTCTCACTGTTTGATTTTTATAAAATTATAAAAAAATTTGAAAAAATCTATAAAAATTACCAAAAATATTTTAAAACATTGAAAAATCCAAAAAAATTATTACCATTTTATAAATATTTTTTACCCCTTCTAAAATTCAAAAAGAGTATTTGTGTGTATTGTGCTTGTTTTCTTATATTGAAAAATTAAAAATTAAAATAATTAAAAACCACTAAAAACAATACAAAATCTTTTGAAATCGATTACTTAGCTCTTAATTGTGCTCCTTGTGTTCGACCCTGGTCGCTATACTAGTTAAATAAAAGTAACGAACCACTCACATTCATTGTTTGATTTTTCAAGTGGTTTATTTTCTTGATTGACTGCATGACTAATTAGGGTTACAATGACATTGATTAATTGATAACTTAACCCTAGTTGTTCAGGCGGTCATCAGAATGGCACCGTTACGGGAGAGCACGACTAAGTAGTTTGATTTTTGCTTATTTTTGTCTCTATCTCTTATAATTGTTTCTGACCTTATTCTGCTTTGATTTTTCATGCGAGGGACTGATGGAGTATGACTCTATCCATTTTCGAGGGATCAACGCAGAAGGAAGAGCAGAAGACAATAGAAGCTTGTTATTTTGATGGAGTATATTTTTGTAATAACTTAGACTCAAACTCTTGAGACACTTGAACATTATTCGTGCTCTGTTTCACCGAGTGCTGGTGCACTTGGGGGACCTCATTGAGTTCTTCACAGTTTTTTGCCTTTTATTTTTCATTTAATGCTCGAGGATTTAGCCCATAGATTTAGGACTTTTACTGCTTCAGCTCGGTTATTATCTAAGGTCCAAACACCCTAATAGACTACACGTTCCTATAGATCATATTTGGACTTAGTCAAATAAAGAAAAGTTAATTTAATTGGTTAAGATACCACGCGTCGAGAGAGATCATATACAACACTTGTTGGACCCACTATGGTGGGCACCGATCAGCATCTAAAACCGTACTTAGGTCTCTTCTCTTATTAATTAACTACCAGCTATTACCGTTAATAGGAGTTGCTCATCTTAGGATGATTTCCTCGTGCATCATATAGATTAGTTTTAATTTCTGTCTTTAAATTTTGGCGTGGATCACCCTGCATGTAGAGTGCTGGAGCAAGGTATGCATTTCTATCTCTGCATGCATCATTATTTTTTATCGCACATCAGCTATTCCGCTTTCCTCTCCCCAGATTTATTAGACTTAAATAAAAAGGAAATTGGAAAATTTATTAAATGTTGCCTTATTCTTAAAAAGACCTAAAAAGATATAACCAAATAAAATCTGGGACTGCTAAAGCAAACTTAACCTAAAACTAAAACTTCACTCAAAAATTCTTGTTTTGGGGAGAGTAACCCCCTCCTTGTCTAATTTTATTGTTGAGAGTTGAGTGACCCATACACTAGAGTAGAGCCATGCCTAAACTTTGCTCAGACTATTGGTTCTAAAAACGATTAGTTATTCTCCAGTGAGGACTTTGGGGTAGCTGATAAACGGTCCGAACTTCCTTAGCAGAGTGGTGGTTTAGAGGACCTTGTGCAAGGCTCCGTCCTCAAGTAAAATCGGGTAGCTGGAAATGGTTCATACTTACACTCATACTGGCTGGAAATAGGCGCAACTAGTCATAAGAACTCGGGCTAGTCTCCAGGGAGAATCGGGTTCCTGACAGCTCGCTAACCCACTCTGTAAGATTGGATTGTCACCTAAATAAAATTTACAAGATAAACAACCAAGCTTTCACGATCATCAGATCGTGTTGAGTAGGTGAATTGGGGCTTTGTTTTCTCATCATGTTTTCATCCCAGATCAAATCTTCATAAATCCCCACATCGCGATGATGGGTAGGAGGTCTCTTAGGCTGCCTTTGACAGCACCGCTTTCCAGCACTCCTTCTCGCTCATCTAGGGCGGCTTCAGAGAGCTAGAACCCGCTTTCTGAACCTGAATCGCATCCACCTTGTTCCCCCTTGACATCCTTCTTCGTCTCCTGAGGTACAGCTAGACATGCCAGCACATCTTTACATTCATTTGACAACACCTGAGCTAGTGTCTTTGGCCTTTGCAGAGACTGGTGAGATGACCAATAGTCAAGGGAGAACCAATGAGCAGTCGTAGATATCCTCATTCTTATCAGATCAAGCCGCCATCAAAAGCACATTGCTAGCTTCCCTGGATACCATGCAACGACATATCAAGGACCAAGGGACGTCTATGGCAGAAGTGGGGAGAGAGCTTACGCATATGCGAGCCATGCTAGAGAAGACAGAACAACCAGCCTGTGGTGGAGAAATACCACGCCAGGAGGGCCAAATAGAAGACAGGAGTCGGGAATAGCCGCAGGACCCAGCCAGACCACCCTGTACCATGAGGCAATTGCACAACCCCGGTGCAACCCCCACACACGGATGGATCCAGCTACCAGCCATCCTGGGTGATTTCAAGCTTCGCCCTCAAACCATCCAGTTATTGCCCAAGTTCCATGGGCTAGCCACCGAGGAGCCCCATCTCCTTTGCAGGAGTTCGAGATGATTTGCAGCACCGTCCATGACAGGCTGGTGGACGAGGACACAATCAAGCTTATAGCCTTTCCGTTCTCTTTGGTTGATAAAGCAGCCTACTGGCTGAAGCATTTGGGTAAGAATATCACCACTTGGAAGCAACTCTAGACCAAGTACTTGAACACGTACTATCCACTCGGAGGGACCAACGCGGCTAGATCCATGATCAACAATTTCACCATGATCCCTAATGAACAGTTCCATGAAGCTTGGGATCGCTTTAGAGAGCTCATAGGCAGGTGTCCCCACCATGAGATCAGCAAGCCCAACCTCGTGCAGATTTTCTTCTGTAGGCTGACACCTGAGTTGCAGGGTCTAGTGAACGCCTCGTGTGGAGGTTCCTACTTCGCCAAAGACAAAAACCATGTCTGGGCCATCTATGAGGAGATGGCCGAAAACTATACAATGATGTCCCAGACTTGTGTCTACACTCAGGGGAAGCCCCTCCCGCAGGCAGTTTCATTCCAAAGTATAGCACGCATTGAGGTTGGGTCTTCTACCTCTTCTACAATAGTAGCACTAGCAGAATCTTCAGCTGCCAATATGGGCATTATTAACAAAAAGTTGGATTGGATAGAGATCATCGAGAAGAAGTCATGTCAGAGCCTTGATAAGCTCAATAAGATTGATGAGCTGGCCCAGACGTTGCGTGACCTGAAGACCCATATCATATGTCTCCAAGAGCCACAGACGGCTTCTTAGCTCCATTCCAGGTCACGAGTTGATCCAAGGAACAGTTTACCCTAGCCCTCCGCCTCGTACCTCCAGGTTCACCACATTCAGGCAGAGCCAATACAGTCTCTTCCACATTACCAGTTGTGACAACCTCCTTCCTCAGACACTCAATTGGTGGTATATCACCCGGATCAGCCCTTGGCATCACTTCCCCCACCAGTTTACGATCAACAGGAGCCATTGATGGAAGTCAACGGGATTTGGTACTCCCAGTACCAACAGCAACCCAGGATCCTTCGTGACCACCCAGGCTTCCGATGGTCTACCGGAGGCACTTCATCCCAGCCGCAACCTCCAGCACAGGCAGGGTAGGGTGCCTAGCAGCAGAAGCCCCAGTACTCCCAGCAGCAGCACGGTCCTCGGTCAGCTTATCAAGGTAAACAATGGAGTTAGCAGCAGCCTCATCAGTAGTACTCCCAGCCCCCTCCTTACTACCAGCAGCAGACTCAGCCTCATTTCCAATAAGGCAACCCGTCCGGTTCTCGTGGTCACTCGTATGAGAACCTAGCCCTTGATGATCTTTCTCGTATGTTATCTGAGCAACATGCTACCTTCCGGTGAGAGATGGATGAGTTCCGGCAGGAGATGAGAGAAATAATCAAGGGCAAGGCCGCCATACCCGCTCGGATTGAACCCAACCCAAACAATATGAAGAGAAGGTCTGAGCAGGTACTGTTTACAGAGACCGCCTCTCCTAGTGATATTCTGGATGACACTTATTCTTTGTTTAATCTGATTTTGTGACACTTAGGAGTGGTAGGAAGCCAGTCGGCAGTGACTCATCTAAGCGACAGACCATTACAGATGCTAGGGTGCCAGACAAAGTCAGGAGCGGTACTGAGGCCTCTCACCATGATGATGATGACGGTGGTGCTAAAGCCACCAAGGATGTTGATCCCAACGACGGTGCTGAGGCTGTCAAGATTCCAGTTGCAGATGATGGTGTTGAAGCCACCAGTTCACCAGTTGATTGGCTAGAGTGTGGTACTGATGGCGTAATTTCATATATTGTTGGCGATACTGATGCCACCAAGAGTCATATAGTTGTTGTGTCCTCTCCTGTACTTGAGGATCTTTATGGAAAAATACAAAAAATGGAAAAACTCCAAAAATCAAAAATATAAATAAAGGAAAGGTTTATGTATCTGTCGTGAGTCCATCTATGGTGCTTAATGATCTATGCATGGATTCTAGTCTTATGAATGCACAAGAACCTACTCCTGACCCTCGTCTTTTGGAAGAGGGCCCCTCTATCCCCTTCCCGCAAGCACTCCGCTTAGTTAAGGGCAAAGAATCAGATAATCCCAACTAGAAACAACAGACAGAGTTCAACTAGCAGATGATAGACCGTTTGCATATACAGCTGACTCTTCAGGAAGCACTTGAGCACATTCCTCTATTCCAAAAGAACATGAGAGAGGACCACCGTCCGTAGGAAGAAAAGGAGAAACCACAATGAAGAAATTCATGTGCTCACTCATGCCACCTGCTTCGCCATCCAGAGCCGATTGCCAGCTGATAAATCCAAGATTTATCATCATTAAATGTCATTATTAACTCTCTTGATTAAGATATTCATAAGATTCATTAGCTAACTAACACTAACTAATAATTTGTGTGTTGTAACTAATTGTCACTAATTATTATATACTAATATGGTGTATTATTTCATGTATTTATTCCTTGTTACAATCAAATAGAACATAGAATAAATTTGTGTCTAAATAAAATAATATAAAAAATCCAAAAAATAATAAAAAATCAAAGAAAATTGTTTTATATAGTTTTTATTAGTATTTAATTTTTAACTATGTATAAATGACCTTTGATCTCTTTGACTTATACATGAAAGTTATAGATCTTAATATTTTGAGTTTTCTCTTATTCATAGTCTAACTATTTTATTCCATTATCTTTGATTTATCTCATTTCTTCAATTCTGATTGGGCCAAGTGGCAACTCCAGAATGCGCGACGTGGCATGGTCTTCTCGCTCCACCCGCATAGAACCAGCACCATCAGATCATCTCACATGTGCATCCAGTTCATCTGTTAGCGTTGTGTTTTGGACCACTTGATCATCTTGATCAAAGTGGATCCCGCATTTCCAACCACGCTTAAATCCGGGTCGTTGTATCTTAATCCAACGGTCTAGAGAACTCCTGCACCAGCCTTCTTCTCTTCTACAAACCTCACCAACCTCCTAACTTCCCACCATTGTCTCTCCATCGTTAACCACCCTCGAGACTAACCTCCATCACCAACCGCTAACCCATCCGACCCTCATCCATGCCAACCACCTATTGTCCCCTATCTCTAACTTCCATATTAGGTGGCGATGGTTGAAACCACCGCCTGAGGGACATCAATGGCCATCTCTCTCTGCCTTTAAAAACCCCACCACCGCCTCTAGTGACGGTTGTCCACCCTTGAGCAGAGATCGCCCTAGCCTTCTCCCTTCTTTCGTGACAGGAAACATTAGGATTGAAGCGCAATCATGGAGCTTAATCTTTTGGTGTTAATCTATGGTGAATCGCCATCCTACATCATTGATTGACGATCGTTCAAGATTTATGCTATGGCTGGGCATATGAAGCGATGACCTGAGCTTCAAGCGAAGCTCATCCCAAGCCACTTCCTTCACTAATGGTGACTTAGCTTCAAGGTTAAATTTCTTTCTATTCTGTTTTCTTCAATTTTCCTCGCGTGTATGTATAGTTCCATCCACACTAGACCAGCATCTGTTCTTCGTCGTTGGTCATAGACCCTTGCTAAAGGTTCTGCTCACTACATTCCTTCTTCCAGAACCTCTACCACCTCATCCTTTCTCCCTCGTGTGCACGAAGGAGAACCCATCAGGTCTCTCCACCTTCTTCATCTCCTGGACCTTCACTCCGCCTCACCCATTTCAAGCACACAACCGATATCGTTTCGGCTATTTTGTGTTAATGATCACACGTGAAGCCCCTCTTCAATGGTCGGAATGTGATTGTTGTCTCCATTCCCGAGCCATTACTCTGGCAAGGCATTATCGATCCACTGATTCATAAATTCTTGGACATCATCTGAGGTTCCATGATCTTTGCCATCATAGTACGAATGTTCCTCGATCTTCCATAAAGCATCAGTAGCACAAAGGAGGGATGAAGCTCTCGTCGGAGCCCCACCTCGTCACCATCGCTCACGGTGGAGTTGAAGAGCAAGGGTGTACAGTTACTGTTGGATCGTGCCTAATTGGGCGTGATCTAGAGGCCGAGATCAAGCCACGTCGACTTTGCCGAACCTGTAGCCATGGAGCGATCTGAACTGCCCATCGAAGAACCAGACACATCCACGTGGCTCGAGCCACGAGTCGTCCACCGAGACTGGATGCACACGCCTCACGGAGCGGGCCTAGGCAAATTGCAAGTCAGCCCTGCCAGTTATCTATATTTGCAAAAATACCCTTGTGCAGGGGGTATTCAATCAATTACATTGCCGATTTTTTTGTATTTGCATTTCAGTCCCTCTGGGGACTTGTTTGTCATTTTTTAATTAATATTTTATCACATTTATGCCCCTAGATTCTATGTTGAATAAGTTGAGCATCTTTTATCCAAATTAAATGATTTCAGTGGCATTTTGATCCTCGTTTAATTGTCTGTGATCTGATATGATTTATTTTCTGATTATATAATAAATGAAGGATTAATTTGTGAGAGTCTATATTGTGCATCCATGCTTATTAAATGAAATATGACTTTAGATTGCATTGATCAATTGGACTTAGAATTAATTTATATAATTGTTTGAGTTTGAATGATAATTTTAGGGCATATTTGTGAATATATTTGCATATTTTAGAGTGTTACTATTCTATTCATTCTGTTGATAACTTCTAACATACATTTAATGTTTTAATAACATTTAGCCTCATTCATGCAAACATTTATGATGTGCATTTACCTTGCATTGCTTGCTCACATTGTTTGTATGTTTTGACCTAGATTAATTATCAATCACTTAACCTAGAAATTTAAATACCTAAATGATTGTATTATGTCTCGTGTCCTTGTGTTCGACCCTGGACTTCCCAAGTTATAAATTAAAGTCAAGAACCTCATCACTGAGATTCTTCTTGGTTTTGTATGAGAATCTAAGTGCATGTACTACAACGGATCAATTTTAATACATGCACGTAGTGGTTCATCAAATGGCGCCTTTGTCGAGGACATGGCTTCATTAATATAATTATTTAGGTTTTTTATTTTGATTGAGTTGATTTTTATTTTATCTAGGCCAATCCCGTATTTGTGATGTGTTATGCATTATTATATATGTTTTGATAATCTTTGAAATATCTAATTCCATTTTCTTCTGTGGCAAGGGGACCCCTTCATCGAGGACTCTCATGGATAACAGAGGCATGAAGCTCAGAGTGGAGTTCCCGTTGAGAAGAACTGCAGAAGAGGCCATCATGTTTTTTGAGGATTATTATGTCTTATATATATGTGTTGTATATTATTGTGGACTGGACTATATTGTTGGTGAGTTGAGTTTGTTTCACCCATGTTGGATGGTACTCAACTTGAGTGCTTGATTTAGGATCTAGTCACACAACTCATAGAGCTATTTTTGATGTATTATCCTAGCCGCTTGATTTGTAAGATAGGGCACACTAACTTCATCTTATGAGATTCACCCATCTCTAAGATTCATTATACGCACGTAATCTACGTTCAACTTTGCCCAAATGAATCGAATATATTCTCGCTAATAGATGCATGATTAGGTGCGCATTTCCATCAACTTGCATGCATTTACTAAAATTTTATATTCAGTCTAGCATATGCATGAAGAGACTTGGAGCCACTGTAGGTATTTCTCTTGAGCATAATATCATAATTTTATGTATGCATGATTCTTCCCTCTTAATTATTTGTCGCTTAGGATATTATGGAAAAGGGACTGGACGGTAGGCGATGACTTATATGTTCAGAGATTTAATACAAGTGATGACCTAATCTCTAAAAATAGGACTGTTAGTGCAAGATGATGTAAATAAAATGGAGCTAAAATTCACCTTGCTTTTGGGAGAGAAAACCCAGCTTTACTTGCATATATATGCATTCGTTGAAAGGTAAGGATGTATCCCTAAGATAGACCCCAAACCCTAATTCAGTCTGCTTGTAATACACATCAATTTTGTATTATCACCAATAAAAGAGACAAGATAATTAGACCATATTTATGGTCTTCACCGTGTGTTGGTGAAATAATTGGGATTGTTTGATCTTGTTTGATTCTTCAGTCTCCCAAAACTCTAGGCTCCATTATCATCTCCTGAAATTCATCATCTAAAGATTCAGCTAAACATTGATCCCTTCTTTGCTTACCTTCCAATTCTGTATACTTAGGCTTATTTTCAGCCTAAGTATAGGGGGGATACACATTGTTCTGATTGTTCCCCTCGAGTCATCTAGCTTTAATTCTTATCTTTATAGTTAAGATATTTCTCATTTTAAGTATAGGGGGACTCTAGAACCTATCTGACTTTAATTGATTCTTTTTATTCATTTTTGCACCTGTGATTATATCAATAGTTCTTGTATATTCTTTTATATTTAGCATGAGCTATGGCTTCATATCACTTTGTGCTATGAGGACACAGCAAAAGCTAAGTATAGGGGGGGTCTACCGCATATATTACATATATACTTTAGCCATCACTCATATTTTTAAAAAATTTTCAAACTCTTGTGGTTATGCGCATCGTATTACATTTTGAACTAATTTTTGTACAAAATGTTTTGAAAATGAGCTTTGAAAATGGTGTACGTATTTGATATGGTTTTTAAAAATGTCTTACGTGGTTTGCAAAAATACAGTTTGACATTTTTGAAAACTCATTTGTAAAATGTTTCGAAAACCAACAATTTCATGTGACATTATTTTGAAAAATGTTTTACTTAGGTTTAAAAAAAAGGGTTTTACTTGTTTTGAAAAATCTTGGTAAAATCTTTGGAAAAATTCTATACATATGTGATAATGTTTGCAAAAAGTTTAAAAAAATTTCAAAGCTAAGGGTGAAAATGAGTTTAATTAATTAATTCTCTATCTTAAAATAAAAACATTCACAAAAATGGATAGTGTTGCTCTCTGACACTTTCACTATGCACTCAATGCTTAAGATGATCTTTGAAGGATATGGTGAGATCTGTTAGTGAATCACAGAAGCCTTAGGATCGCATCGTATGCGATCCGGAGCGACTAGTCACACTAGTTGCTCGAGGCAATGGAATTTAAAAAAAATTCATGCGATGAAACCACATGATCCAAGAACCCTTCTCGGATCGTTTCATCTAAACCACAAACAAGTATTAGGATTACCTCTTGAAGCGTGGTTGCGATCAAGTCTCTAAACAAAGAGACTTCCTGTCTCAAGTCCGATCCGATGGAGGAAATGCTTGCGAGCACGTTGATGAAACACGTGCTCCTCGCAATCCATGTTGATGATTCAAGCGGTGAATATCGTCATCTCGTCACACGAGATCTGACGTCTTCTTCACAAGCGAGGCGCACCGAAGGAGACGGACATCCACGAGCAAACAGTCTGATAGCATAACGACGATGCTGCGATGATGGAGACTCTCTCTAGGGCATCCATGGTGGACGGCCATATGAGAGAGAGAGAGGAAGTGTAGAGAATGAGAGAGAGAGAGAAGTAGTTGTTCACAACTTGTGTGTTGTTGTAACTTTGAAGAGCAAGAGGTGCCTCTTCTCAATTAGTATTTTGGGAGTCCATGGATCCCAATCCATGGACTACACAAAATCAATGGATGAGATTGATTTGAGTTTCTTTCAATGGCCAAGATTTTGTTGTAAAAAGACAACAATAAATTATTTAATTTAGATTAAATATATATTGAAAAAGCAATACAAATTAATCCCAAATTAAATCAATCAAGCATGGATATTATGGAATGAAGATTGCCTCCTTCCATAATATGGGAGTTGGTGGCAATCTCATGTAATCTCATGAGATCTCATGAGATTACATTATTCCATGAAAATCTCCAAGCTTTACAACAACACTTGTTGTAAATTATTCTACAAAAATAATTCATAATTATTTTGTGAACATTATAATCTTATCATTGGAAATTTGTGAATCAAATTCACAACCAAAAATAAAATGTGATTTACATTTTCATTTAATTGTCCAACGTGAATCCAGTTCACGTCAACATTTAATTAACAAATGTAAGTTACAAATAGCTCTCTCTTATATATTATAAATCACATTTATAATATATATGATAAATATGGATAGCGTTATCCACATTATTCATATCCATGATAATTAAATCACATTTAATCATCTTGGATCTTTATTCTCATGTGCCCAAATAATATGAATCACATTCACATTATTTACATCCTTGATAATTAAATCACATTTAATTATCTTAGATAACTTGCCATATAATATGAATCAAATTCATATTATTCACGATAATTAAATCACATTTAAATCTATTTTCTCAATGCTTGGATACATATATCAACAATGAAATTATCATGAACTCTTTCAAGGATAATGCGCTTTCTCCGCGGATACTTGGAGATAAGGACATGGCGATTGTATTGTTCCACGTATAGTGACTTGGATATTGAGATCACATCTCAAATCAAGATCTTGCGAACCACCCATAGATGCTTGATTAAATCAAGACCGCAAACCTAATCTTCTTATTGCATCTTAATCACATTCAGATCAATATACATCATTTGGACCAAGATCAGATTACTTCTCTATTGAGAGGAGTCACTAAAATCAAGACCCGTTTCATCACTCCCTAAGAATGGAAGCATCATGGTTATACAATCGTTTATGATCACATCACCCTCAGTTATTCCTAATACATGTACATCCTGCATACTTGAAGACCCAGAATAAACCCGAAGTATAAGATCAATTTTACACTGTCTACTTCTGGATTTTATCATTAAATTTCTCATTCGATAATTGGGAGTCGGTATCAATCATATGCTTTCCAAAAGCATATATCATACCCAGGTATTAATCATATACTTTTCCAAAAGCATATATCAAACCTACAAATTCAATCAAACTTCCAAAGCGACACGACCGTGTACGAAATTTGATTCTTCCCAATATCTCATGAGGTGAGCTCATCTCTTCTGGTTCAGTAATGAACATGTATGATCTCTTTGAGAGATCACATTACTTATATGCCCTTACATGCACACCAGCGTGCCGGTGTATAGACCTTGATTAGGTCATCAACCTATTGGTCTGCCAAATGTACATACTAGGACATATAGTAACACATATATCTCCGGTCAGAGGATGCGTGCCTATATTGTGACAACATACAACATAGGACTTTGGTTATCTCGATCTCGTTAAGTCAACTCTTTGACCTAACTTATCTAATACTTCCGAATCTCTATTCCTATGCGGAGGGCCTGCATCAAGAGGTCGGTTAGATATCAGCCCTTTAGAGAAAGGATTGACATCTCCTTCTCAGACTGGAGATCATCTCTTAACAATCATTTGATGGTGCTTGATGAGTCCTCAATCTAACTCTTTAGATCTTCACCCAAGCACCAGCCTCTATGATTCAATAATTGAATCAATAGATGTATGATCATCAAGATAGACATGGTACAAAACCCTAATTATACTAAGGGACCTATTATGAAAATTAGTTACTCTTCATATCAGATAAGGCAATGATATTTGCAATAACATTATTGCATAATGACTCACTGTGGGCTCGCATGTCCAAAAATCTCCCACTAGCCCAAAGAGCCATTAATGGGCTAATATTTAAACCCACACTCATGTGACAATCATAGGCTATTTAGAAAAGTAGTTAGGTAAGCTGATCAACCACTCTATTCCCAGACTATGCCAAGACCTTTTACAGCACATGCATATCCCTTAGTAACAATGCTCGCATCCAATGTGAATGTTGCATCTTGTGCAACCAATACTCAATCATTTCTGTTATAGTGGTCTTGACACTATACCTCAATTATTATAACCAAAATGTTCATAATCCTTATTAGAATACCCTTTTTCATGGATATCTCTATCTCCTAAGATATCCGCTGTTAAGACCTTTTAGATCACTATCTATAAAGTCTTAAGGTCTTGAAGATAAGACTTAGAGATCATTATCTCTAAAGTCTTGTCATCTTTGAAGATATTGTTATCACTGTAATCAAGTGTTTTATTTCCACAATAGGATTAGTAAAAATTTACTACTCCCACTCCATGGCAGACATCTGCCTTTTGTACACATCTAGCATGCACTCAGCTTCTCATAACTGAACACAAGGGCAAGTAGTTCTAGCATTCACTTCCTCAACTCGTTGAGGTGCTATCCCTTTAGAAAGGTCAATACCATATCTTAAGGGAAAGAAGCCTTTCTTGGAATGTTCCATAAAATGAAACATGTCCAAGGTGTACTACTAATGTGACAGTCCCAATACCCCCTTTTCTTTGCTTCTGAACAACTTCAGAACTAAGATCTAAGAGGTATCCTTGAGATCATATCCCATGGTAGGGAATGGACGGTCTATAAAACACTTATTATTATCCTTATATCATACAAATGATTAGGATATTATCTACATTTAGCGCGATGAACACAATGGCACTCCCACTAAGCTTCACATGGTTCATCAAGATTCTTTCTGAAATCATAACGTTCATAATTTCATTAAATCTTATGTTCCAACTACAAGAAGCTTATTTGAGTCCATAGATAGAGTTCTTTAGCTTGCACACCTTGCTTTCCTCATTCATGAAGCCATGGGGCTACTTCATATGAATATCCTTGGAGAGATATTCATAGAGGAATGCAATATTGACTTCCGTCTTGAAGATGTCAAAGTCAAGTTGTGTAGCTAAAGTTAGCAATATTCTGATCGGTTTAAGCAAGGTCACTGAAGAACAAGTGTCATTGCAAGCAATGTCTTCTCTTAGGTGTGTAGATCATGCCTATGAGCCGTGCATTGAAGGTCTCTACCTTCTCATCAGGTTCTCTCTTTCCCTTGAAGATCCATTTACACCTTAACTAGTCTTACCCATATAGGTGGATTCTCGAGGGTCCATATACAACATTTGTATATGAAGTCTACTTTAGACTTTATTCCTAGCATCCATATTTCCATGTCATGATCTTCAGAAGCTTCATCACATGAAGTTAGATCATTGTCAGACTTAACTGACACATGGAATCCATCCTCAAACTCATTTGAGGAGGTATGAGTGTTTCATCTTTAATTGTCCTTTTAGTTTCCGATTTCAGGAGCCTCATTATCTTCTTAAGAATAAATGAGCTCCTTTACTTTATTTTCATCTTGATTCTCAAGAGAGTCATCCTCTAAGAATCACAATCTCAGATATGAAATCCATTAAGAATCTCAAGGTCATAAAGTAGGTATTCAATACCATCCTTTGTTCTCCTAATGAAGTAGCACTCTCTTGTGTTAGATTCCAGCTAATTTGCATGAAACCTCAATTGTAGTCTCTACTACATATATATATATATACCTTGGAAACTAAGAGGTAATTATGCTAATATTCATCATTGATCAAATCATGTCACACATGATACAATTGTATCTCCCTACAACTCTCTTGAGTCTGGGGCATTAGGAGGACTGAGATAGGAATGATATTCCTTTCTCCATAAGGTATTTCATGAATTCATCTTATATGTACTGATTACCTAGATTAGATCAAATTCATTTTCATCTTTCTTCAAACTTTGGTTCTAAATCAAAATTGTGAAATCTTTGAATATTTCAAAGGTTTCTAAGGTGAAGAGAAGAAATTTCATATCACACATAATCATCAAATGATATCACATATCATTAATGTTTATCATGATATAGATGATCCACATACATCAATATATATATGAGATCTTGAATACCTCGACACCTTACACCATTCCCAAAGAAGGGTGTATTGGACATTTCACTTTGAATATAATATTCACAAGTACGTAAGATTTGAAATTTGAGACAATCTAAAGTTTCATCTCTTACTAGTCTATTGATCTCATCAACAGACATATCTCCAAGACTTGATGCCAGATCATTGTCAAATGATCTTCATCCTCCTATTGATCTTTAAGGGTTTAATTTTCTGTATTAGAAATCTTAATGAACCATTCATTAATTTTCTATTTAGTAGAGTCCACTAGATGTTAGATTACTATCTGAAATATATCCATCATAACTCTCTATGATAGGTTTATTCCAAAATTCATGTTTATTTCTAACATTTAGAAATAAAATATGACTGTATTCTAATATCCAGGTCATATAGACATTCTCTAAGACTAAGGGCTCTCCCACTGGAAATATGAAGTCTATCTTTCTAATAGAGATTATTGCAATAATTGCATCAATATCCATATTGATGACTATTAAACCTGAAGATCAAATTCCAATCTTCTAATACATATGCAGCCAATTGCAAGTGTTATTAGAAGAATGAGATAAAATTATTAGACTTTGATCTTATCAAATAAGAATTTCAATTTCAATGATTATATATAGATGTAAATTATGTTGATGCACTATCCGAGTTCTTCTCTAAGGATTCTAGATAGACTTGATAGTCATACTATCAACACATCACGTTGTTGCAGTATCGGCATTAATCCAACTCTTTGGATGGAAGTTACATAAGTACATGCAACTCTTTGACTTTCCTTCTTGCTTGGGTCCAACCCATGCTTCCACTACGCTCCCTTCATCTATAAACAACCATTTCTTCAGACAAAGGATCTTTTATGTTGAATTCAAAAGATTTCAATATAAGAGTACTTAAACATTTATGCATGCTTCATTCAATTCATACAATATGAATATTATGAAGCTTCATGAATGACCAGAGTATAGACAGTAGAATGATGACACTCATCATATCTACATTCATGTAAATTCTTAAAACATTAGTTCAGGTAGGTACTCAAATATTTTGAGTACATCATCTCTTAAGAGCCACCATTCTGCATGATGCAGAGAACCATGTCATTCATGATAAAATGTCAAGAGCACATATGCATGTCAAAACATCTTCTTAGATTTTATAAGGATTATTCGACAATTACAATCGTCATCGACATGTCACTTCCAAATTACATTCGATGAGATCAAGACTATACAGACATACAAACCCTAGGGTTGTAGTCCTATTGTCTACTTAATTGTTATTCCTCATTATTATGAGGGAAAACTTGCATATTGCAACCAAATACATTATGTGTTCAACTGCAAGTACAATATCTTGATCATGGATCCAATCCATGATATTATACTGGTTAATATTGAGTATAGTATTGAGTGGGTTTAATGAAGGATTATCTGAAATAAGAAATTTGCATAAATATAAATAACTTTGATTTAGGAAATTTTATATCAAAGTTGTCTTACCTTGTCAACACTGAAAGTTCATTCCCTTAATCACTTTCAATGTAAGAGATATAATTACCATCATATCTCAATAAGATCTGGGATCTCCTTCCTTATCTTTGTCACATCCCAATAATATGAGAACCTACAACTCGGATAAAAAGGAGCGGGAACATATTCCGCCTTGTAAGACCAACTTGCATTCCAAATTCGGTCTTTAACACCCGGGCCCACCACCCCTAAGGTGATGTTGACATGTTATTAATTGAACCAACCGTCAACAGAAATATAACTCGCTATGCGCAATCCAATATCGCCCCAATAATATGAGGACCCGATATTGGGGTCACTACGCATACGTTCTTACTCTTTCGAAAAGTGAAGAGTCCAATCCAGATGCACTTGCATACAGGAGCTGTCACTTCAAACAGGCACCTCCTACATACAATCCATGGCGGCGGAATCCTGCGCCTTGATGGGAGATCATGGATGTCACTTATGTGATCCTCCATATCACGTTCAAATTATAATTAATTATTAGAAATCATATTAACATAATTTATTCTTCCAAGGGATATAACAACTCTATTCTTAATAGAGTGTTCTAATTTAAATTGGATTCCAATTAATCTAATCAATATAAATTATTGACCCAATTAATATCTAACAAACACTCTTTATTGTTACTTGAATTATGTTATTATCTCAAATACGTATTATATCGAATTTTAATAATTATAAATACATCATGATTTCTCAAGCATTATACCAACCCTACCCGCTGTCATGGCCAGTACCGACAGTAGTGGGACAGATTGCACACGGTGCAACCTGCTACCCCAACACTCTCTGACTAGACACCATATCCGCCTCGGGAAAGGATAATGCAAAATAGATCACGTTGTACTTGGGATGATCATCGATTTTTCAACCGAAATTATACCATATAATAATAATCAAATATTTTTTGATTATAAGGAAATTTTTTAAACAAATCCTCGATCCTATTCAAGCAACTTTATTTGTTGGAAAGTGGATTGAGTAACGAATTGTGATTTAGATCATATCTAATAAACTATTGGTTAAGGCAATTCATTTAAGGAAATAATCATCATCAAATATTTCATAAATATTTTTCCATAATTATTACAAGAAATTAAACCATTTAATTTCACTAATTGATTAAATGACGATCACAAGGTTCTTGATTAGGATAGTAATTACCAAAAGTGACCCTCACTTACTAAAATTAACATATCTCAATCAATTTAAATCTAACTCATGCAAAATAAGTTTCCAAAGTCTTCTAATTTCATTTACAATAGAACAAAAGTGATTTGCATGCATTTCTAGGCGTTTCAAGTCAGTAATTAACTTCTTAATTACGTCAAGATTCACAGTCCCTGAAACAGTGGATACAAGTTCACAAAAATGATCATAACTAGAGCCAACAGATTCCAAACCACGCAAACTAAAATCCCACGATTTACTTATTTAATGGGGAACATAATTCAAGAAATTATTTCGTGTTTAAACATCTTAAATAGGGCATAAATTATTCACTAAACAAATATGCAAAAATGAAATGCGATAAAACTTTCGCAAACCCTAACGAACCCAGGTCTTCCTAGGTTCATGGATTGCATCCAAAAACTCTAACCTGGCTCTGATACCACTTGAAGGATATGGTAAGATCCTTAAGCGCATCACAGAAGCGTGAGGATCGCATCGTATGCTATCGGGAGCAACTAGTCGCACTAGTTGCTCGAGGTAGCGGAATTTTAAAAACAATTCATGCGATGAAACCACGTGATCCAAGAACCCTTCTCAGATCATTTCATCTAAATCACAAAAAAGTATTAGGATTACCTCTAAAAAAATGGTTGCGGTCGAGTCTATAAACGAAGAGACCTCCTGTCTCAAGTCTGATTCGACGTAAGAGACGCTTGCGAGCGTGTTGATGAAACGCATGCTCCTCGCAATCCATGTTGATGATCTAAGCACCAAATATCTTGATCTCATCACACAAGATCCGACGTCTTCTTCATGATCAAGCCATACCGAAGGAGACAGAGATCCTCCAGCAAATAGTCCGGCAGCATAACGGCGACGCTGCGGCGATGGAGACTCTCTCTAGGGCATCATGGTGGACTGTCATATGAGAGAGAGAGGGTGTGTAGAGAATTATAGAGAGAGAAGTTGTTGTTCGCAACTTGTATGTTGTTGTAACTTTGAAGAGCAAGGGGTGCCTCTTCTTAAATAGTATTTGGGAGTCCATGGATCCCAATCCATGGACTACACAAAATCAATGGATAAGAATGATTTGTTTTCTTTAAATGGCCAAGATTTTGTTGTAAAAAGACACCAATAGTTAATTTAATTTAGATTAAATATATATTTACAATTATCCCAAATTAAATCAATCAAGCATGGAGATTATGGAATGAAGATTGCCTCCTTCCATAATATGGAGTTGGTGGCAATATCATGTAATCTCATGAGATCTCATGAGATTACATTATTCCATGGAAATCTCTAAGATTTACAACAACACTAGTTGTAAATTATTCTACAAAAAAAATTCATAATTATTTTGTGAACATTGTAATCTCGCCATTGGAAATTTGTGAATCAAATTCACAACCCAAAATAAAATGTGATTTATATTTTCAATTAATTGTCCAATGTGAATCCAATTCACATCAATATTTAATTAACAAATGTAAGTTACAAATAGCCCTCTCCTATATATTATAAATCACATTTATAATATATATGATTAATATGGATAGTGATATCCACATTAATTATATCCATGATAATTAAATCACATTTAATCATCTTGTATCCTTATTCTCATGTGCCCAAATAATATGAATCGCATTCACATTATTTACATCTTTGATAATTAAATCACATTTAATTATCTTAGATAACTTGCCATATAATATGAATCAAATTCATATTATTCATGATAATTAAATCACATTTAATTGTCTATTTTCTCAATGCTTGGATACATATATCAACAATGAAATTATCTTGAACTCTTTCAAGGAT
Source organism: Ottelia alismoides (assembly GCA_037367405.1). Classification (NCBI taxonomy): domain Eukaryota; kingdom Viridiplantae; phylum Streptophyta; class Magnoliopsida; order Alismatales; family Hydrocharitaceae; genus Ottelia; species Ottelia alismoides. The sequence goes on along the minus strand of JAZKJV010010199.1, from coordinate 767,961 downwards.
AATGCGCTCTCTCCACCGATACTTGGAGATAAGGACGGGGCGATTGTATTGTTCTACGTATAGTGACTTGGATATTGAGATCACATCTCAAATACAGATCTTGCGGACCTCCCATAGATGCTTGATTAAATCAAGACTGCAAACCTAATCTTCTTATTGCATCTGAATCACATTCACATCAATGTCCAACATTTGGACCAATATTAGATTACTTCTCTACTGAGAGGAGTCACTAAAATCCAGACCTGTTTCATCACTCCCTAGTAATGGAAGTGTCATGCTTATACAATCGTTTATGATCACATCACCCTCAGTTATTCCTAATACCTGTACATCCTGCATACTGGAAGACCCAGTCCGAAGTATAAGATCAATTTTACATTATCTACTTCAGAGTTTTATCATTAGGTTTCTCATTCGATCATTGGGAGTCGGTATTGATCATATGCTTTCCAAAAGCATATGTCATACCCAGGTGTTGATCATATACTTTTCCAAAAGCATATATCAAACCAACAAATTCAGTCATGCTCCCAAAGCGAGACGATCATGCACGAAATTTGATTCTTCTGAATATCTCATGAGTGAGCTCATATCTTATGGTTCAGTATGAACCTGTATGATCCCTTTGGAGATCGCATCACTCATATGCCCTACATGCACACCAGTACGGCCGGTCTATAGACCTTGATTAGGTCATCATCCTATTGGTCTGCCAAATGTACATACTCAGACATATAGTAACACATCTATCCTCTGGTCAGAGGATGCGTGCCTATATCGTGACAGCATGCAACATAGGACTTTGGTTATCTCGATTTCTTTAAGTTAACTCTTTGACTAACTTATTTAACACCTCTGAATCTCTATTCCTATGCAGAGGGCCTGCATCAAGAGGTCGGCTAGATATCAGCCCTTTAGAGAAAGGATTGTCGTCTCCTTCTAAGGCTGCAGATGATCTCTTAACAATCATTTGATGGTGCTTGATGAGTCCTCAATCTAACTCTTTAGATCTTCATCCAAGCACCAGCCTCTATGATTCAATAATTGAATCAAAAGTTGTATGATCATCAAGATGGCCATGGTACATAACCCTAATTTTACTAAGGGACCTATTATGTAAATTAGTTATTCTTCATTTCAGATCAGGGAATGATATTTGCAATAACATTTATTGCATAATGGCTCGCTGTGAGCTCGCATGTCCAACAATATTTTACTTACACTTGGTTTAAGGAATCCTTAGACTTAGAGTTATCTTGTATTAATCATTAGGTTCTTGGACTTAAAATATCACACTCTCATAATTCGAAGATATGCATGTTATATTTTCATGCTTAATCTCCCTTTAAAGAATTTGACTTTCACTCACATGCATGACTGCATTCATGATTGAGATGAATCAAGTTATCACTGAGGAAACTGGGATTGGAAGCTTGAGTTTGGACTTGATTTCTATGATGCTCGAGGATGGGATAAAATTAATGATGGATTTGAAGGATATGAAAGGATCCTTAAACGCATCACTGAAGCGTGAGGATCGCATCATATGCGATTGGGAGCAACTAGTTGCACTACTTGCTCGAGGCAGCAGAATTTAAAAAATTTTCATGTGATGAAATCACAGATCCAAGAACACTTCTTAGATCATTTCATCTAAACCATAAACAAGTACTAGTTTTACCTCTTGAAGCGTGGTTGCGATCAAATCTCTAAATGAAGAGACCTCCTATCTCAAGTCCGATCCTACAGAGAGATGCTTGCTAGTGCATTGATGAAATGTGTGCCTCTCGCAATCCATGTTGATGATCCAAGTGACGAATCTCCTGATCTCATCACACGAGATCCGAAGTCTTCTTCATGAGCGAGGAACGTCAAAGGGGGACAGAGATCCACGAGCAAACAATCTGGTAGCAAAACGACTGCACTATGATGATGGCGACTCTCTCTAGGGCTCCATGGTGGACGGCCACAAAGAGAGAGAGGATGTGTAGAGAATGAAAGAGAGAGAACATATGTTGTTGTTGTTGTAACTTTAAAGAGCAAGGTTTGCCTCTTCTTATTATAGTATTTTGGGTCTCCATGGATCACAAGTAATGGGCTACACAGAATCAGTGGATGAGATTGATTTGTGCTTCTTTCAATGGCCAAGATTTTATTGTAAAAACACAACAACAACTAAATTAATTTAGATTAAATATATATTAATATAATCAATCCCAAATTAAATCATTCAAGTATGGAGATCATGGAATGGAGATTGCCTCCTTCCATTAAAGAGGAGTGGATGGCCACCCTTTCCTAATAGAAGTTGGTGGCCATCCACCCTCTCATTTAGGAATGGGGCAATCTCATGTAATCTCATGAGATTACGTTATTCCATGGAAATCTCAAAGATTTACAACAACACTTGTTGTAAATTATTCTACAAAATTAATTCATAATTATTTTGCGAACATTGCAATATTGCCATTGGAAAAATGTGAAGGACATTCACAACCCAAAATACAATGTAAATTACATTTTCAATTAATTGTCCAATGTGAATCCAATTCACATCAACATTTACAAATAGCTCTCTCTTATATATTATAAATCACATTTATATATATATGATTAATATGGATAGCGCTATCCATATTATTCATATATGTGATAACTAAATCACATTTAATCATCTTGGATCTCTATTCTCATGTGCCCAAATAATATGAATCACATTCACATTATTTATATCTTTGATAATTAAATCATATTTAATTATCTTAGATAACTCTCTCTATAATATGAATCAAATTCATATTGTTCATGATAATTAAATCACATCTAATTATCCATTTTCTGAATGCTCAGATACATATATCAACAATGAAAGTATCCACAAACTCTTTCAAGGAAAATGCGCTTTCTATGCGGATACTTGGAGATAAGGACAGGGCGATTGTATTGTTCCACGTATAGTGACTTGGATATTGAGATCACATCTCAAATCTAGATTCTACGAACCTCCCATAGATGTTTGATTAAAAAAATCCATAGATCTAATCTTTATCTGAATCACATTCAGATCAATATCAAACATTCAGACCAAGATTAGATGACTTCTCTACTGAGAGGAGTCAGTAATATCCAGACATGTTTCATCACTCCCTAGGAATGGAAGCGTCATGGTTATACAATCTTTTATGATCACTCACCCTCAGGTATTCCTAATACATGTACATCATGCATATTGGAAGACCAAAAATAAACCCAAAGTTTTAGATCTCTTTTAGATTGTCTCCTTCATGGTTTTATCATAAAGTTTCTCATTTGACTATTGGGAGTTGGTATCGATCTTTTCAAAAGCATATATCATACCAAGGTGTTGATCATATACTTTCCAAAAGCATATATCAAACCTAAAAATTCAGTCAAGCTTCCAAAACGAGACAACCGTGCACGGAATTTGATTCTTCCCAATATCTCATGAGTCAGCTCATGTCTTCCGACTTAGTAAGTGAACCTGTATGATCCCTTGGAGAGATCGTATTACTCATATGCCCTTACATGCACACCAGTGCGCCGGTGTATAGACCTCGGTTAGGTCATCAATCTATTGGTCTGTCAAATGTACATACTGAGACATATAGTAACACATCAGTCTCCAGTCAGAGGATACGTGCCTATATCGACAGCATACGACATAGGTCGTTGGTTATCTTGATCTCGTTAAGTCAACTCTTTGACCTAACTTATCTAACACCTCTGAATCTCTATTCCTATGTAGAGGTCATGCATCAAGAGGTCGATTAGATATTAGCCTTTAGAGAAAGGATTACCATCTCCTTCTCAGGATGGAAATACTCTCTTAATAATCATTTAATGGTGCTTGATGAGTCATCAATATAACTCTTTACATATTCATACAAGCACCAGCCTCTATGATTCAACAATTGGATCAACAATTGTATGATCATTAAGATGGCCATGGTACATAACCCTAACTGTACTATGGGACCCATTATGCAAATTAGTTATTCTTCATTTCAGATCAGGGAATGATATTTGCAATAACATTTATTGCATAATGGCTCGCCGTGGGATCACATGTCCAACAATCTCCCACTAGCCCAAAGAGCCATTAATGGGCTAATCTTTAAACCCGCTCTCATTTGACAATCATATGTTATTTAGGAAAATAGCTACGTAAGCTGATCAGTCACTTTGTTCCTAAGAGACTGCGTCAAGTCCTTTTACGACACTTGCATATCCCCTAGTAACAGTGCTCGCATCTAATGCGAATGTTGCATCGTATGCAGCCAGTACTCAATATTGTCAGTTATAGTATCCTTGACACTACCACTTAATTATTATAACAAATATGTCTATTATCCTTATCAGAATACCCTTATTCCTGGAGATCTCTATCTCATAAGGTATCTGTAGTTAAGACCTTTTATATCACTATTTATAAAGACATAAGCTCTTGAAGATAAGTCTTAGAGATCACTATCTCTAAAGTCTTGTCATCTTTAAATATATTATTATTGCAATCAAATGTTTTATCTCCATAGTATGATTAGTAATAGTCTACTACTCCCACTGCATGGCAGACATCTGGCTTTTGTACATATCTAGCATACACTCGGTTTCTCATAACTGATGCACAAGGGCAAGCAATTTTAGCATTCACATCCTCAACTCTTTGAGGTGTTATCCCCTTACATAGGTCAATACCATATCTTAAGGAAAAGAAGCCTTTCTTGGAATTTTCCAAAAAAATGGAAATGTCCAAGGTGCACCACTAATGTGATGGTCCCAATACCCTCTTCGCTTCTGATCAACTTCAGAACTAAGATCTAAGAGATGTCTTTGAGATCATATCTCAAGGTATGGAACAACCAGATTATAAAACACTTACTATTATCCTTATATCATTCTAAATGATTGGGATATTATCTACATTTAGCACGATGAACAGAGTGACACTCTCACTAATCTTCACATGGTTCATCAAAATTCTATTAGAAATCATAACATTTATAATTTCATCAAATCCAATGTTCCAACTACATGAAGCTTATTTGAGTCCATAGATAGATTTCTTCAGCTTGAATACCTTGCTTTCCTCAACCATGAAGCCCTGGGTCTACTTCATGTAAATATCCAAACAAAGTTATTAATAGAGGAAATTGACTTCCATCTTGAAGATGTCATAGTCAAGTTGTGTAGATATAGTTAGCAATGTTTTGATGGGATTAAGCATGATCACTAGAAAGCAAGTCTCATCGCAAGTGATGTCTTCTTTCTGTGTGAATCTTGGGGATGCGAATCGTGCTTTGAAGGTCCCTACCTTCTCATCAGATTCCCTCTTTCTCTTGAAGATTCATTTGCACCTAACGGGCCTTACCCTTATAGGTCGATCCTCGAGGGTACATAACAACACTTGTATATGAAGTCTACTTTAGACTTTATAGCTAACATCCATCTTTCCATGTCATGATCTTCAAAAGCTTCATCGCATGAAATTAGATCATTGTCAGATTTAATTGACACATGGAATCTATCCTCAAACTCATTTGAAGAGGTATGAGTGTTTCATCTTTAATTGTGCTTTTAATTTCCGATTTCAGGAGCCTCATAATCTTCTCAAGATTAAATGAGTTTCTTCACTTCATTTTCATCTTGATTCTCAAAAGAGTCATCCTCTAAGAATCATATCCTTAGAGATGAAATCTTTTCCTAATAATGTAAGACTTTCTGGTGCTAGATTCCATCTTACTTGCATGAACCTAATTAAGGATATACATTTCAGTCTCTACTACATATATACCTGGAAACTAAGAGGTAATTATGCTAATATTAATCATTGATCAAATCATCCCTCACAAGATCCAAGTGCATCTCCCTACAACTCTATTGAGTTAGGTGTATTAGGAGGAGTGAGATAGGAATTATATTCATATCTCCATAAGGTATTCCTTGAATTTATATAATAGGTATGGGCTACTGAGGTTAGATCAAATTCATTTCATCTTCCTTCAAGTTCTAAACAAAATTTGTGAAATATTTGAACATTTCAAAGCTTTTTATGGTGAAGGGAAAAATCTCATATCACAAATAGTAATCAAAAGATATCACTTATCATCAGTGTTTATTATGATATAGATGATCCACATAGATCATTATGTATGAGATCTTGAATACCTTGACAACTTACACCATTCTTAGAGAAGGGTGTATTGGATATTTTACTTTGAATACAATATTCACAAGTATGTAAGATTTGAAATTTCAGACATTCTAAAGCTTCATCTCTTACTAGTCTATTGATCTCATCAACAGACATATGTCCAAGGCTTGATGCCAGATCATTGTCAAATGATCTTCATATTCCAATTGATATTTGAAGGTTTAGTTTTTAGTATTAGAAATGTTAATGAACCATTCATTAATATTCTAATTTACCAGAGTCCTCTAGATGTCAGACAACTATTTGAAATTTATCCATCATAACTCTTTATGATAAGTCTATTCCAAAATGCATGTTCATTTCTAACATTTAGAAATAAACAGTGAGTGTATTCTAATATCTAGGTCATAGAGACATTCTCTAAGACTAAAGGGCTCTCCCACTGAAAATATGAAGTCTATCTATGCAATAGATATTGTTGCAACAATTGCACCAATATCCATTTGTATGACTATTAAACCTTATAATCAATTTTTTCTAGTCTTCTAAAACATATGTAACTAATTGCAAGTGTTATTAAAAGAATGAGATACAATTATTAGACTTTGATCTTATCTAATAGAAAAGACAATTCAAATGATGATATGTAGATATAGATTATTTCGATGCACCATCTGGGTCCTTCTCTAAGGATCCTAGTCACACTATCAATATATTGATTTATTGCAGTATTGGCATTCATCCAACTCTTTAGATGCCATATGAAAGTCACATAAGTATAGTCAACTCTTTTACTTTCCTTCTTACTTGGTTCTGACCCGTGCTTCCACTGTGCTCCTCTGATCTATAAACAACCATTGCTTAAGAAAAAGGATCTTCTCTTATGTCGAATTCAAAAGATTTCAATATAAGAGCATTTCAACATTTATACGTGCTTCATTTAATTCATAAAATATGAATATTATGAAGTTTCAGGAATGACTAGAGTATAGATAGTAGAATGATGACACTCATCATGTCTACATACATCTTAACTCTTAAAAACTTAGGTTCAAGTAGGTACGCAAACGTTTTGAATACATCATCTCTTATAGAGCCACCATTCTACATGATGCAGTGAACCATGTCATTTATGATTAAATTTCAAGGACACATATGTATTCCAGAACATCTTCTTAGATTTTATAAGGAGTATTTGACAATTACGATCATCATCAACATGTCAGTTCCAAAGTACATTCGATGATAAATCAAGACTATAGAGACATACAAACCCTAGGATGTAGTCTTATTGTTAATTGTCATTCCTCATTATCATGAGGAAACTTGCACATTACAACCACATACATTATGTGTCCAATTGCAAGTACAATATCTTGATCATGGATCAAATCCATGATATTTAACTGGTCATTATTGAGTATAGTATAGAGTGGGTTTAATCAGTATTATCTGATATAAGAAATTTTCATAAATACGTATTACTTTGATTTAGGAATTTTTATATCAAAGTTGTCTTTCCTTGTCAACATTGAAAGTTCATTCCCTTAATCACTTTCAGTGTAAGATATATACTTACCATTATATCTCAAGCAAGTTCTGGGATCTCCTTCCTTATCTTTATCATATCCCACTAATATGAGAACATGTAACTCGGATAAAAAGAAGTGGGAACACATTACGCCTTGCAAGTCCAACTTGCATTCCCAATTCGGTCTTTAACACCCGGGCCCACCATTCCTAAGGTGATGTTGACCCGTCATTAATTGAACCAACCGTGAACATGATTAGTACTTGTTATGCGCAATCCAATATCGGCCCAATAATAAGAGGACCTGATATTGGGTTCACTGCACATACGACCTTACTCTTTCAAGAAGCAAAGAGCCCAATCCAGATGCGCTTGTATGCAAAAGTTGTCACTTCGAACCGGTGTCTCCTACATACAATCCCTGACATACTTCGAAACCCTTCGCCTTGACGGGAGACCATGGATGTCACTTATGTGATCCTCCATATCACGTTCAAATTCTAATTAATTATTATGAATCATATTCACATAAATAATTCTTCTAAGGGAAATATCAACTAAATTCATAATAGAGTGTTTTAATTTAATTGGATTCCAATTAGTCTATTCATATTAAATTAATGATCAAATTAATATCCAACAAATATTTTTTATTGTTACTTGAAATATGGTATTATCTCAAAGACATATTATTTGAATTTAAATAATGAGAAAAACACATCATGATCGCTTCAAGCATTATCCCTTCCTTACCTGTTGTTATGGCCAATACTGACGGGAGTGAGATAGACCGCTAACGGAGCAACTTGTTACCCTACCGCTCTCCGACTAGACACCGTAGCCGTCTCAGGTTAGGATAATGCCAATTTATCACTTTGTACTTGAGATGATAATTGGTCTTTCAACCGAAGTTATATCATATAATAATCAAAACATATTTGATTAACATTATAAGGAGATTTGCTAAATAAATCTCCAATCCTATTCAAGGAACTTTGTTTGTTTGAAAGAAGATCATGTAACCAATTGTGATATAGATCATATCTTATCAATTATTAGTTAAGGCAATGTCATTTAAGGAAATAATCATTATCACCTATTTCACAAAATATTTATCAATAATTATTCCAGGAAATTAACCATTAATTTCACTAATTGATTAAATGGCAATCACATGGTTCATGATTAGAAGTGTAATTTCCAGCAGTGACCCTTGATGAATCTATAATTCATCACTATAAAATTTGAAAATAAAGCTTTGTTCCCAAGAAATTAGCTACATATTTCCACTTATATTGCATAATTAGCACTCATGAATGCATAAATAATACATGCATTTTAGCATTCATATTTGCATTAAATAAGAAGCCCAATTCACTTGTAAAAATCACCTGTAAATACCCTATTTGTATATATTTCATACTAACTCAAATCTAATAAAATCAACTCTATAGTGTATATATTACTAACACTAATAAAGAAAAAATATCAAAAAAAACATTAACTTGTAAAATTGTCCAATAAAACCCAAGTCCAAGTTTGAGACCATGAACCTTACAATGTGCATATCTTTCTCACATAGTGTCCGATTTAGGTCTACTCATTTTTAAAGTAATATGCATTCATAGACCTTCAAAATGAGACTAATTTCATTAAAATCGGAGATTGTATGCAAAACTTGAGTTTTGGGCCCCTATTGTATATTGTACATATTGACCATTTTGCCTTTTATTTTATCTTTTTATTTTTTAATTATTAAAAATACAAAAAATAGATTAAGTTGTAAATATTTCTTTCGTAGTTTCTCAATTTCGTATTTTGATTTTTCTCTTATTTAAAAATCACAAAAAATGTAAAATACAAAAATACGGTATTTTATACCTATAAGATACCACCCAAAAATACACTTTGTACATATGATTTCATTTGATTTTTGAACCTTCATGAAAGATGTAAAACTTGTCGAGACGAGCAACTTTCGTGTTGACCACTTTTTGATTTAACCTTTTTGATATTTCTTTTCGATTTTTCTTTTATTTTAAATTTCAATTTTTCTGGGAGTGACACGTGGCGCTCCTGGAGCCGCCACGTGTCGCCTCCTCCTTCCCCCACTTATTCCATTTAGCTCCTTCATCCTGGGTCGTTGGATGAAGGGGCATTTCACCAATGGTCCAGATCTCTTTATCTCTCGTCCTTCCATCCCACTTCCTCCCATTCTCTCTCTCCTCTCCCATGCACGACCCAACCATGCATAAACCACCTCCGCCTTTCCCTCTACTCCCTCGTGCGCTCTCTCTCTCTTCCCTTACCCATCCCATGCACACCACGTCCCTCACCACCACGCCATCTCCCTCTCTCCCCACTATCTCCATCAACCGACCATAAATGAAGCGCCATCCCCTCCTCACAGGCCCATCCGCCATTTCTTTTCCTAGAGAGAGAGAGAGAGAGAGCTCGCCCCACCTCCAGTGACAGTGACAGGTACCGGGCTTGAGAAACAACCTCCCATCCTCTCGGCTAGATCCAAGCCTTCAGCGAGCCTTGTCGCAGCTCCACTCGAAGCTGCTTAGCTTGGTCGTCTGTCATGACCTAGAGCGAGAACCACGACCAAGCCACGCCTTCAGTCGACTACACAAGCAATATCTCATCATCCATCCTCCAGGTAACTCCTCTTCCTCCTTTCCTCCCTCTTCTCTTCCATTTTCTTCCCCCTCCTTTCTTTCTCCTTACTTTCTCTCTCTTAACCATCTCTCTTTCTGAGCACCAAATCTCAAAAGCATTAACATCTTCGCGGACAATTAGCACATTGTGATCACGAATATGATTTTTTTTTGTGATTTTTGGAGTTAGATTCTTCAACCAATTGATCTGTTATTCGATCCAGCTAAACAAATATATCAAGTTCCCCTATTAACAAGGGAACTGCCCATGTTTCCCTTCCTTCCTCCTCGTCTCTCCAGCAGACCATCTCACCGCCCGTGCGTGTGGAGCCCCCACCTTCGCACTAGGCTTCGTCGTTGCGTCAACCTGCTCCGGCTACCATCATCTTCATCGCAGCACCCCTCGCCTTTTGCCAAGCTTCCCCCGTGCGTGCATCTCCATTTGCAGGCTTCACGCCTCCCCAGGACTCCCCTCCACCACTTCCCCCCGCCAACGCCTTACTCCTAGCTCTCCACCAGCTACAGATCTCCGTTCCACCTCCTATCGTGTGTCGACGGAGGTGGAGCTCGCTACTTCGAATCAAGGAGGATTCGCCAGCTCTCCAGGTCGCGCCACTCGTCCGCCTCGCTGCCCCACCTCCCGTCGTATGTCGACCGAGGTGGAGACAGTCGCGTGCCATCTCCACTGCCACCTCTGCGCAACGTCCTCACGGGCAACGACCGCCACACGCCTTCAAGTCGTTGCCTCCCTTGGCCAACCGCCTCCAGCAATGCTCCCTCTCGCAACTCGTTGCCCCCATCACTCCTTCAAGTCGCACCATACGCACGTCTCTAGTTGCATCCGCGGAGCTCGCCTTCATTCGCACCCTCCGTGTGAACTCCGCCTGTACAAGAAGAAGAAAACCCCCAGCACGTGATCCGCACGTAGGGAAGGAGGTTTTGTAGGAGACCCCCTGGAATTTTTGTCACTGCATAAAGAGCCCTAGACCAGAGGTCACATGCATCGCACGTAACTTCTGGAAAGTTTACGACAAAGCCCCTGCAGAATAAAGTATATCCGAAGAGGCCCGAGTTAGAGGAGCCACATGAGGGTCGCACCCCCTCTGGGAAGATTGCATTAATACCCATGCAGGTATAGGTAATTGCATAAATGTCCTCGTCAGCACACTTCATTTTTATTAATTTTATTTCTATATTGCATTTTGCACCTTGTCTTTGCATATCATTTTTGACATTCATTTGGCATCATTTTATCATTCTTAAAATTTCTCATTGTAGAACAACTCATGCTTTAACTTAGGGAATGCTTGCTATATTTTTAGGAGCAATATATTATTTAATATAATTATTTTGGTGGAAATTAGCATATTTTGCCCATTGTTCGTTGTTAATTGAGTATAAAATTCATTGTTGCACCAAAAATTACAAAAAATTCACAATAGGTCTAGATAAGTAGTTCTACTGTGCTAAAAAATCGTATCATTTGCATGCATAAAGAGGCCTTAATAAATTAATTAGTGTTTTTCTTAGTTGATTTTTAATAGGTCCGAAATTAATCATTATTTAGGTCTAGTAATTTTCCTGGAATCATCTCATATAGAAGTATCTAGGATAATTTTTATCTCTGAAAATGATTTATTTTGATATTTATTAAAGATTGATTTTGTGAAAAATCACCCTGCATTTATTTTTAATTCATAGTTAATTCTTATAGAGTCAAAAAATTCCAAAAAAAATGCAGTAGCTTAATCTCATTGCATTTAACAATCTGGCCAAGTTTCATAATTTTTGGACTTAATTTGACTATACTTTACATTTTAACCTTGGAAATTTGTCTGGATTGCATCGCATTTTCTTTATTGCATAAAAAATACCACAAAAATATTTTCCTGAAAACCTAACATCGGAAATGACTTTGAATTAATCTAAGGAAAAAGTTGCCTCCTTGAGTTCGACCTTGGGCTTGCCCAAGTAAAATAAAAAAATATCGCTTGTGTTTAACCGACATATTAATCAAAGTAGTTTTGATAAGTCTGATTTTACCCGACTACAATGAACATCATTAAATTTAATCGTTAATCCGGTTGAATTAAGAAGGGTAATCTAGGGTTTTTAAACCCTCACTTACTAAAATTAGCATATCTCAATCAATTTAAATCCAAATCATGCAAAATAATTTCCAAAGTTTGTAAATTTGATTTCCAACCGAACCAAGTGATTTACACACATTTCTAGGCATTTCAAGACCATAATTAAATATTTAATTGCGTCAAGATTCTCCATCCCTGAAACAGTGGATACATGTTCACTAAAATTATCATAACTTGAGCAATCAAATTCAAAATCACACGAACTCAAATCCCAAGGTTTCCTTATATAATGGGGAACATAATTCAAATGATAATTTCGTGTTTAAATAACTTAAACAGGACGGAAAAATCACACAAATCAGGGTTGCGTGAACAAAATGCAATAAAATTTTGCAAACAATAATGAGCCCAAGTCGTTCTAGGTTTATGGATCGTATCCGAAACTTCTGATCTATGGCTATGATACCACTTAAAGAATATGAAAATATCCTTAAGCACATCACGGAAGCTTGAGGATCACATCGTATGCGATCGAGAGCGACTAGTCACACTAATTCTCGAGGCAGCAGAATTTAAAAAAATTTCATGTGATGACACCACATGATTCAAGAACACTTCTGGGATCGTTTCATCTAAGCCACAAACAAGTATTAGGTTGAGCTCTTGAAGCGTGGTTGCAATCGAGTCTCTAAACAAGAGACCTCTTGTCTCAAGTCCGATCCGACGGAGGAGACGCTCGCAAACGCATTGATGAAACGCGTGCTTCTCGCAATCCATGTTGATGATCCATGTGACGGATCTCCTGATCTGGTCACACGAGAACCGATGTATTGTTCACGAGTGAGGCACGTCGAAGGAGACGGAGATCCACGAGTAAACAAACTAGCAGCATAACGATGAAGCTGCGATGATGGTGACTCTCTAGGTCTCCATGGCGGACGACCACAATAAGAGAGAGAGAGAGTGTGTGTAAAGAGAATGAGAGAGAGAGAGAGAGAACATATGTTGTTGTTGTAGTTGTTGTAACTTTGAAGAGCAAGGGGTGCCTCTTACTATATAGTATTTTGGGAGTCCATGGATCACAATCCATGGGCTACACAAAATCAATGGATGAGATTAATTTGTGCTTCTTTCAGTGGCCAAGATTTTGTTGTAAAAACACAAAAATATTTAATTTAATTTAGATTAAATATATATCAATATAATTAATCCATAATTAATTCAATCAAGCATAGAGATTATGGAATGTAGATTGCCTCCTTCCATTAAAGAGGAGTGGACGACCACCCTTTCCTAGTGGGAGTTGGTGGCCATCTACCCTCCCAATTAGGAATGGGACACTCTCATGTAATCTCATGAGATTACATTATTCCATGGAAATCTCCAAGATTTACAACAAAACTTGTTGTAAATTATTCAACAAAAATAATTCATAATTATTTTGTGAATATTGCTATCTTGCTATTGGAAAAATGTGAATCACATTCACAACCCAAAATAAAATTTAAATTGCATTTTCAATTAATTGTCCAATGTGAATCCAATTCACATCAACATTTAAATTGTAAATGTTATTTACAAATAACTCTCTCTTATATATTATAAATCACATTTATAAAATATATGATTCATATCCATGATAATTTAATCACATTGAATCATCTTGGATCTCTATTCTCATGTGCCCAAATAATAGGAATCACATTCACATTATTTACATCTTTGATAATTAAATCATTTTTAATTATCTTTAATAACTATGTTTATAATATGAATCAAATTCATATTATTCATGATAATAAAATCAAATTCAATTATCAATTTTCTCAATGCTCGGATAAATATATCAACAATGAAATTATCCATGAACCCTTTCAAGGATAATGTGCTTTCTCTGCGGATCTTTGGAGTTAAGGACAGGGCGATTGTATTGTTCCACGTATAGTGACTTGGATGTTGAGATCACATCTCAAATCCAGTTCCTACAGACCTCCCATAGATGTTTGATTAAATCAAAGTTGTAGATCTAATTTTCTAATTGTATCAGAATCACATTCAGATCAATGTCCAACATTCGGACCAAGATCATATCACTTCTCTACTAAGAGGAGTCACTAAAATCCAGACCCATTTTATCGTTCCCTAGGAATGGAAGCGTCATGGTTATGCAATCATTTTTTTATCACATCACCCTCAGGTATTCCGAATACCTTAACATCCTACATACTGGAAGACCAGGAATAAACCCGAAGTTTAGATCTTTTGTTGACTCTCTACTTCAGGGTTTTATCATTAAGTTTTTCATTTGACTATTGGGAGTTGGTGTCGATCATATACTTTCCAAAAGTATATATCATACCCAGGTGTTGATCATATACTTTCCAAAAGCATATATCAAACCTACAAATTCAGTCAAGCTTCCAAAGCAAGACGACCGTGGACGGAATTTGATTCTTCCCAGTATCTCATGAGTGAGTTCATGTCTTCCGATTGAGTAAATGAACTTGTATGATTCCTTTGAAAGATTGTATTACTCATATGCCCTTGCATGCACATCAGCACGCCGGTGTATAGACCTTGGTTAGGTCATCAACCTATTGGTCTGCAAAATGTACATACTCAGACATATAGTAACACGTCTATCTCTGGTTAGAGGATCTGTGCCTATATTGTGATAGCATATGACATAGGTCTTTGGTTATCCCGATCTCGTTAAGTCAACTCTTTGACCTAACTAATCTAACACCTCTGAATCTTTATTCCCATGTAGATGACATGCATCAAGAGGTTGGTTAGATTTCATCATTAGAGAAAGTTTTATCATCCCCTTCTTAGGCTAGAGATACACTCTTAATAATCATTTAACGGTGTTTGATGAGTCCTCAATCTAACTCTTTAGATATTCATCTAAGCACCAGCCTATACGATTCAACAATTGGATCAACAACGGTATGATAATTAAGATGGCCATTGTACATAACCCTAATTGTACTAAGGGACCTATTATACAAATTAGTTGTTCTTCATTTCAGATTAGGGTATGATATTTGCAATAACATTTATTGCATAATGGTCGTCCATGGGATCGCATGTCCAACATGCTTCATGAAACCTGAGTGTCAGCATCTTAGCTAGTATGGGACATGTTCTAATGCTATCTCTTGAATCTAACCTAAAGTGTCAGGGTGTGATGACATTTAATTATTAAGTTAATCAGTTTGCGCCAATCTTTTTGTAAAAGCAGTGGAGCTAGCCAAAAATAAGAAAATAAAAGAAAAAAATAATGAAAGAAAAGCTCTCACCGTACAAAGTTAAATATCAAAGAGCTTCCACCAAAGGCAAGCGCTCCTAACCATTTAAAAGTGTCCTCTTGGACCACCGCTATTAGGACCAGGAGTCGGGCTAGCATAAAAAAGGGCTCTGCATCGTAAATGCTACAAGTTTGGGTGTAGAAGGTATATTAGATACTAAAAAAAGGTACACCCTGGTGTACTCCTAGGAAAACAAATGCAGACGACTCCAACTTCTCTTGATGGACACATTGATTGGCAAAAATCAAAATGAAAATTGTGTTGAGTATTGGCACTTGAGAGAACCCTATTCCAATGAGAGGAAGAGAAAATAAGTACACCATCCTACATCCTCCATAATCTGGCCTTCCTTCTATCCCTTTGAAGTATGACAAATTGAAGAGACGATGGATTAAGGCAAGACTAGATTTGTTCCCTAGAGTTGAGAGTTGGGTCCTTAGGAGAGCTTTTGAGATTGAAATTTTTGGTGATGTCTTGGTTCTACTCTCATGTTGAAGTCTACACTAAGTCATACTTCTTATATATATATATATATATGTAGACATTGAGAGTCTGACAAATAGAGGAGTTGAATTCCTTTTGGTTAATACTTGGATAAATTTAGAGTTTTAGGATTTCTAAAATCTAGTGTTCTAGTTTTAATCAAGCCTTGTATATTCACTTACACTTGTTAGGGATCTCACTAATTAAACCAAACTTTCTCTAACCAATTCTTTATTTATTAGCTCTAGGACGAGCTAAGCTTAAGTATAGGGGGTGATAAATCTCAGATTTATCATCATTAAATGTTATTATTAACTCTCTTGCTTAAGTTATTCACAAGATTCATTGGCTAACTAACACTAATTATTATATATTAATAATTAGTGTATATATTAATATGGTGTATTATTATATATTAATATGGCGTATTATTTTATGTATTTATTCCTTATATCAAATCAAATAAAAATTAGAATAAATTTGTCTATATATAAAATAACATAAAATAAAATAAAAATCCAAAAAATAATAAAAAGAAAAATCAAAGAAAATTGTTTTATATAGTTTTTATTAGTATTTAATTTTTAAGTATGTATAAGTGACCTCTGATCTCTTTGACTTCTACATGAACTTTCATGTTTTGAGTTTTCTTTAATTCATTCTCTAACTATTCTATTATTACTATTCTTTGATTTATCTCATTTCTTCAATTTTGATTGGGCCATGTGGCAACTCCAGATTACGCCACGTGGCCATATCTGCTCGCACCACCCGGACAGAACCAGCACCGTCATATCATCTCACCTGTGCATCCAGGTTATCTGTTAGCACCTCATTTTGGACCACTTGATCCTCTTGATCAAGTGCATCTCGTCCTTCCAACCACACCTAAATATGGGCCTTTGGATCTTAATCCAACGGTCTAGATATCTCCTTCTACCTTCCACACCAGCCTTCTCCTCTTCTGCTAACCTCACCAACCTCCTAACTTCCCACCAATATCTCTCCACCGTTAACCACCCTCGAGCCTAACCTCTACCACCAACCGCTAACCCGTTTGACCCTCATCCACGCCAACCACCTATTGTCCCCTATCCCTAACTTCCACACTAGGTGGCAGTGGTTGAAACCACCACTTGAGGGACATCAATGGCCATATCTCTCTTCCTTTAAAAACCCCACCGCCACCTCTAGTGATGCATGTCCATCCTTGAGTGAATAAACCCCTAGCCATCCCTATTCTTCTTCGTGACAGGAAGAGAGAGGTTTATCGTGCGATAATGGCAAGCTTGCTTCCAGTGAGACCATTGGCTGAACTGGCCATGCCACGCCTTAAACGTGGTCGTTCGAGCTTTTCACCATGGCTGAGCGAATTAAGCGAAGATCGAAGGTCGACGACATCCTCAACCCAAGCCAAGACCTTCACCGTTGGTGTGTGTTCTTCATTGTATAGGTTTTGTTTATTACTTTCTTTGTCCTTTCTTCAATTTCTTCAACTAAGACTTGTGATCCAATCCATAACCTGATCTGGTCCGACCTTCTCCATGGATTCAAAATCCACGTGGGAGGTCTTGCTATTCATTTTCTTGTTCCATCTTGTCATTCCACTTCGATCCACCTTCTCCTTCAACAAGGAGAAGAACAACCCATAGGACTGCCACCTTCTACTCCCCGCTCAGTCTCCATTCCATTCACATCCATACGCATACACTATGTGATGCTTTGACTATATATTCTTTTAACAGTTGCAGGTGATGAGATTCATTCAATGTCAGAATCGAAAACATCCTTCTGAGCGGGAGCTTCCTCTTCGATGGATCTCCATCGTTTCTATCGTCTAGATGCTCTAGGATCTTCATCAGCTTCATCCTGTCTTCGTGAGTTGCCTGGAGATCATCCCCGACCTTTAGAGACCATCCAGGAGCTCGGCAGAGCTGAGGGGGGCTTGCCGGAGCTTCACCTTGTTGCCGTCGCGTAAGGTGAAGGAAACGATCCAAAGTGTACAGTTACCATTGGATCGCACCGAATTGGGCGTGATCTAACGGTCTACAGGATGCCACATTTCGCTATCCAAGCCTGCAGCCTTGTGCCTATCCAATCCTCAAGTCAAGGCTCCAGACTTCAACACGTGACTCGAGCCACACTCCTGCGCTGGAACCTAGATCCACGCGTGCATCACGCGTGAGGGTTTGGGATAATTGCACTTCCACCCCGATGGTTCCCCATTATTGCACAAAATACCCCTGCCAAGGGGTGTTTCATAAATTTCCAAATTGGTTTTTAGTAGTTACACTTTAGTCCCTCTAAGGACATGTATGCAAGTATTTCTTCATGTTTTTATTGCGTTTATGCCTCTGGATTAAAACTTAAATAACCTGAGAATTTGATCTCCAAATGAAGCGATTTCAGTTGCATTTTGATCCTTGTTTCATTACTTTCTTATGGTTTCATTTAATCTCTGATTTGATGCTTATTTTTTAATTAATTAATTATTGATGCCATTTATCACATGAAATGAATCTCAGCTTTTAATTAAGTGCTTAAATGGATTTCGATCTGAATTGCATACTTGCTTAAGATTTAATCATTCTAGGGCATATTCATGAGTTAATTTGCATGTGTTTGTGTTTTGTCATTTTGTCATCACGTCGGTATCTTCTAACATGCATTAATGATTTATCATAAGTTTTTGTCTAATCCATGCATTAATTTGTAATATGCATTTTATCTTGCATTACTTGCATGCATTGTTTGTATGTTTTGTCCTCGATTAATTATCAATCGCTTAAACTAGATATTTAAATACCTAAATGATCATATTATGACTCGTGTCCTTGAGTTCGACCCTGGACTTCCCAGGTTATAAATTAAAATCGAGAACCTTGTCACTGAGATTCTTCTTGGTTCTGTATGAGATGCTAAGTGCTTATGCTATAATGGATCGATTTAAATACATGCATTTAGCGCTTCATCACCAACCAAGAGACCGATGTAGGAGCTCCATATGTAAGATGCCACAATCATGAGCATCAATTTGATCGGACTCTATTAGGCAGTGGTTCCTCGATTAACCTCTTTCTGGTTGCCTTACTTGATCATTTTGAGTTTGGCTCTCTTAAAAAGAGCAGAAAAGTCCTTTAGTTTGCAGATCAATCTATTAAGAGGCCGAAGGGCATGTTAAAGGCAATTGTCATCATAATTCAGGGCCTCAAATTCCCCGTGAACTTCGTTGCGTTGGACATGGAGATCCTTGAAAATATGACTGATACCCCCATCATTTTAGGATGACTGTTCTTGGCCACAACCAAGGCAGTATCCGATCATGATAGCGGGAAGGTATACTTTCGCGCTAAGGGTGAGAGTGTACAAATAGAGACGATTGAGGAGCTTAGAGCTAGAGACTCAGCATGCTCCGAGAAGAACACCGAACAGATGACATTATCTGAACTAGACATCCACCATGAGTGTGATTTTGTGATCACAGATGATGAAGCCATTTGGGAAAACCCAATAGCACGAGCTCTTGTCACACCTTCAGATTCCACAAAGTCACAGATGCCAGCAGATGAGAGCTCAAAGAGCACGAGTGTGATCACGGTAGCGAAGCAGAATATATTTCTTGTGATGTAGATTCTGAATAGATCCCTCAGATTCCGACACTGATTTTGATTGGCAGGGCTTTGATGAGTATCTACCATGTCTGTTATCCACATCGTACATAGCTAGGACGGAGGTCGAGCCATTACAATTGATAGACACATTAGCACAGCCATCTTCGTCAGATTTACAGATTCAACGAGAGTTCTCCCATGCAGATTTCGTAGCTTTCACATAGACTTTTCAGAGGCCAGATCTGGCAGCTCCTACTTGTCCTGAATTGAAGACTTTACCACAGAGTATAAAGTATAGGTTCCTTGCAGGTGAACCAGAAATGCTCCCAGTCAATATCTCAACAAATTTGACTGAAGACCAAGAATCCCGTTTGATGGAGGTTCTTGAGAGAAATTGCAAGGCAATCGGATGGAGTGTTGCTGATCTCCAGGGGATAAGATTGGCCTTGTGTTCTCATCACATATATCACAAAGATGATTCCAAGCCATCGCGTGAGTTCTAGTGAAGGATGAACTCGAATGATCAAGATGTAGTCATGGAGGAAATATCTAAGTGGTGGAGCATCGATTTTATACCCCATCTCTGACTCCAAATGGGTTAGTTCGTTGCATGTGGTACCTAAGAAGAAGGGTATCACCATAGTTGTGAGAGAGTCTGGAGAGGAGATAGCTACCCGAGTGCCCACTTCTTGGAGGGTTTGTGTGGACTACAGATGATTGAATCAAGCCACCAAGAAGGATCATTTCCCGCTACCATTCATTGATCAGATTATTGAGAGGTTAGATGGGAAGAGTCACTACTATTTTCTTGATGGGTACTCGGGGTACAATCAGGTGGCCATAGGGCCTGAAGACTAGGAGAAAACGGCGTTCACCTGTCCATTCGAAACGCATGATTTTAAACGGATGCCCTTTGGTCTATGTAATGCCCCGGCTACATTCCAAAGGTGCATGCTTTCCATCTTCTCCGACATGGTGGGTGAATGTTTAGAGGTCTTCATAGATGATTTTTCGGTCTACGGTGATAGGTTTGATGCTTGTCTTGCTTGCCTAGACTGACTACTTTAGCGTTGTATCGAGGTCGACCTTGTCTTATCTTGGGAGAAGAGTCATTTCATGATGACTTAAGGGATGATCCTTGGTCACGTCATCTCCAACAGGGGAATGGAGGTTGATCTTCCCAAGGTGGATATCATCAAGAAGCTTAATCCATCATCCAATTTGCGACAGCTGTGGTCTTTTTTGGGGCATGTAAGTTTCTACCGACAGTTCATACAGGACTTCAGTCGATTTGCCCTACCATTTATTGATCTGCTAACAAAAGACACCAAGTTCCTTGTATATGATAAGTATATTTTTCGTCATTTGAGACTTTTAAGGGATTAGTTGTGCAGGCTCCTATCCTTCAGCCACCCGATTGGTCTCTCCCATTCGAGATCAAGAAGGATGCTTCTGATTTTGTTGTAGGGTTGTGCTTGGACAAAGGAGGAATGGATTGCAATTTGCCATCCACTTGTAGGATGGATTCACGTATTCGTGAAGAGGTGATTTGACTATCAGAGAATGGGCACTTGTGGATAGAGAGATATGACGCTGATGTAGCCCATTCACTTCGTTGAGATTTTTGATGCATGGGGCATCGATTTCATGGGTCCATTACCTAAGAGTCATGGATTTGAGTACATTCTGCTTGTTGTAGATTACGTTAGTCGTTGGGTTGAGGCCATCCCCGCCCAACTGCATATGTAAAGAATATTTGCAATTTTTTGAGGAAGAATATCATTTCAAGGTTCGGGGTACATAGAGTCTTGATTTCAGATGGGGGACTCATTTTATCAACGACAAGGTAAGGGCCCTAGCCAGCGAGTTCAGCATTGACCATAGAGTTGCCATTCCATATCATCCACAGACCAATGGTCTTTCTGAGGTTTCAAATAGGGAGATTAAGACTATTTTGCAGAAGGTTGTCCACCCAGACCAAAAGGATTGGTCACAACTTTTGGACTCGATCTTGTGGGCCTATCGAACTTCCTTTAAGACACCTTTGAGCACATCTCCCTTTCAACTCATTTATGGCAAGCCATGCCACTTACCCGTGGAGATTAAGCATAAGTAACTTTGGGCGGTCACTGAGATACTTTTGGACTCTGAGAGTGTAGGAGACCAGAGGAGAGCAGAATTGGTAGCCCTGGAGGAGATGAGAGATACAACCTTCTCAAGTATCCTATAATACAAGGACATAGTGAAAACATGGCATGATTCTCACATCAACCATAAATAGTTTGAGCCCAATCAGAGAGTATGGCTATGTGATGCTAGGTTGAGATTATTTCCAAGGAAATTACAGATGAAATGTAAGGGACAATACTTGGTCAGAAAGGTGCATTACAATGGCAGCATTGATATATTTGAATTGTCTTCTGATTCCACCATTCGAGTCAATAGTCAATGCCTAAAGCCATATCTGGATCATGATCTACTAATCATCGATGTTGCCCCTATTCATTTTGTATGAGATGTAATCTTTGACTCACATAACTTGCATCTCCTACATGATTCTCACTTCTTCCGCATAGCTATATAGATCCATATTGTCTATATCACTCATTCTTTTAGTTTAATACCCCAGATCCATTTTATGATTTTGTTGTACTTAGGATGTACTTGCTCCTAAGTATAGGCGGTATTAGACTTGTGATTTTTCATTTTCTCCATTACCTCTATTTTTGATGCCTATACTCAGGGATATTTCACCCTAAGTATCGGGGAGGTAATGTCAATACATTCTACTCATTGGTTTTCTCTTGTGTGTACATTCTTCTATACTTAGGATTACCCGATCCTAAGAATAGGGGCATTAGTGACTTCAATTGATTCTATTCTTTCATTTTTTTTGAGTTGTTGTAGTATAGCATTCTTCCCACTTCTCTATACTCAGCATGAGTTATGTCTTTCTTCATCTCTCTCTAATTACTCTGAGGATATCGTTCGAGATAAATATAGGGGGTGTCGTATATATTGTATATATACTTTAGCCAACTCGTACTTTGTACGTTAATAACATGCTTGGAAAACATTTGCAAAATTCCTTTCAAAAATTATTTTTGTACAAATTTTGTAAAAATGTGTGTAAAAATTTTTTGTTATAAAAATATTTGTAAAATTATTCGGTATACTGTATAAATTTTTTGAAAACCATGTGAAAATAAAAAGTTTGCAAAAGCAGTTTGTAAATTTAGTTTTCAAAAATATTGTGAAAACTATTTTGCAAAATTATTATACCACATAAGGAAATAAATTTGGGCTATGAAAACTACTTGTATATATGTGTAGATTAAAAACCAGAAGCTACCCCTAAAATCCATCTTGTACATAACACCTATAACATAACTTGTTTGTAAATGTACATATATCTTGGTAAAAATCTTGCCTTATTTTTCAAAATACCTAAAAATTTGAAAATACAAAAAATCCATAAAAAATGCATAGCTTGAAAAGTTTTCCACCAAAAAGAGTTTTTGTAAATATTTGCATCATGGTTGGCATTTAAACTAGTTTGGAATTAAATTGAAAAATGGAGCTTAGTTAAGACCTTAATCTACTTAACTTCAGAGGAACCTTATAGGACTTGGGTTAAGACTTTTCAGGTCCATTGAGACTTAATTTTTTGAGTCCACTAGTCTATTTTCACATGTCATCTTGATAAGCCTAAGTAGAACACTTAACAACGCATGCATGACTCTTAGAGACAATGGCTTGACTTGGACACACACCTTATACGTTGCTCAACACGGATGAGGTGGTGAGGAGGCATAATCCTTTGGCTTGGAGTAGCATATGGGGGTAGTACAGCTAGCCAGAACCTTTCATCCTCCTATAGGGAGAAATGTGCACCTTAACCCAATCTAGTAGCATTGAGGTCTAACGACGGGAGAGTGTGGGTTTCAATAATGCTTCAAAAGAGGGATAGTTTACTAGCTCAAGAAGAAAAACTCCTTATGTATATGTTGCACCTTGTAGATATGTTGTATATATGACAAAAAAAATGTGCAAAAACTCCAAAAAGGGGACAGGTATGTGGACATAAAATGTCTATCGGAGTGTATATGGTGAATAAACAAAGCTTATGTATCCCACTATCTCATCTCAAGGAAGCTTGCTGCCAGAGATTTAACTACATTGGTTAAGCGCCAAGGGATACATGGATACACTACTCACGGTCCATTCTCTTCTTTCCCATCTTCTTGAGCTCGTTGTACTTGAATTTAGAAGGAAATGCCCCGCTCCGCTTAGAAAGAGTTGCTAGACTAGGGGATGAGAGTTACCTTGTTGAGGGAGGTTGTTTCTTTGCCATTTTTGAGGTGGGGAGCTACATGTCACTTACATAGTACAAGGAAAGATTCATAGTCATTAGAGTTTGTGTATGTAGACTTGTTCTGACCTGGTTGTTAAGGAGTCATGACCATAGAACTATGGAACTTGAAGGTTGTTCTGCTTCCTAATGTTCTGTCAAACTAATAATCCAAAGGTCTTACTGAGCTCCATGTTCCAATTTAATGAAGACAAGCTTAATAATCAACTTTGATGCTTTCTTTTTCTTTTCTTTCTGTTTTCACTTCTTTTTCAAATAAGTGTTTGCTAAGGAACTAGCAAAGGTAAAGTATAGGAGGATGATGAATATATGATTCTCATTTTTTATTCTTTTCTTTTAGCCTCGTCTTTTAGCAAAAAAATCTATAAATAAGTGTAAATACAATAAATTAAAATTGTACATGTCCTTGTTAATATTTTCCAAAAATAAAAGAAAAAAGAGAAAGGGAAAGGAAAGAAGGATGTAATTACGAAATAAATACAGACTGACCCAAACCCCGATAGAATGTCAATAAATGACCGGATCGACAAGGAAGAAAGTAGGGTGAGATAGGATCCTTGTATAGCCACTCAATACCTATACATATAAATGAATATGTTTAAGGCATACTTTGTACATATTATATTTTTTAACTTTTTTGTGCATACCCTTAATAATAAAATAAAAATAAAATAAAAATCACAAAAAAACAAAACACAAACTAAAACAAAAATAAAATCCAAAGTTCATTGTACAAAAGATACATATAACTATATTGTATAGAATATCTACTTAATTCATATATTTAATTACTCTATAAAAATCAAATAAAAATCATTTTATAATCCTCAATTTATTTTATAAATAAATAAAATATAAAAGTATATTTTAAAAAAAATAATAAAATAAAAATACATGTACATAATATACATGTATATTATAC
Organism: Ottelia alismoides; assembly: GCA_037367405.1. Taxonomy (NCBI): domain Eukaryota; kingdom Viridiplantae; phylum Streptophyta; class Magnoliopsida; order Alismatales; family Hydrocharitaceae; genus Ottelia; species Ottelia alismoides. Next base: position 742,806 of record JAZKJV010010199.1, on the reverse strand, counting down.
CTATACATACTACATTATAATGGATAGACCCTATCTATATTTGTCATAAAAATAATTAAAATTTACATAAAAATAATTTGAAAAATGATAAACATTTTTCATTTTATTTACTTATTATTTTGACATCATTCGTTATTTTATATTCAATTTTCTTTCATTATGTAAATTCCTTATTTCTGATTCGTCCACGTAGGATTGTTGACCGCGATCAACCTCCTCCCCCAGCTGACCCGACCCGCCAAACTCCTCGCCGGACCTGATTTCTCAGAATTTTCCCTGTCGGGTCTGATCTCCATTAGCCTTCATTCTTGTGCCCAACCACTCTCCCAGGATCCGTGATCCTCGCGGATCCCTAAGAGCAACCAATCGCCCAAGGGTTTCGAGCACCCCTCCGATCTTTCTAGATCCTTGGGCACCCCTATAAAGCTTCTCCTCTACCTCCCGAGCTCGGTAGCTCGTCCCTCGCACCTTCTTTCCTCCACTCGCTTCTCAAGAACAGTGACAGGGTTCTCGGGGACTTTTGGATGCTCTAATTGGTGCAGGACTTGGCGTTGCTCACTTCATGGCCGGAGCTCTACCGCGACCTGCCTCTTCTGCCTCTTGCCGCAGAATCGAGACCATGACCTCACCATCCACTTCGCCACACTTCGTCGTTCACCTTAGGCTTCTCAGGTACTCCCCATTTCCCTTTATTTCTGATATTCACTTCGATTCCATCCATTAGACATTTCCTACCATTTTTGCTCCGATCGAGCATCGGAGACCAACACCTCACTACCATCTATACATATCGACATGCCATTCCATATCCCACCTTTCCTTGCGACCTGACCACCTTACACTTGATCTATCGATCGAGATTAAGACGTGATCTCACTCTTCCATGAATGTCGGGGATCAAACCCATTCACCCATCGCTTATCTTCTTTATTCCCTGCAAAAACCAGACCGGAGCAACGCCTCCGAGTCCGACTACTCTTTGTAGGCCGAGGTACATGCAAGGGGACACAACCAGACCTCCTACTGCTCAGGTGGAGTAGTTGCAGGTGGGGGATCACCATCACGCCTATCTGACCATCCATTACCTCATCGGACTCCTCCAGTCGATGCGGAGCACCCTTCCGAAGGTGCTGGGCCTTTTGGAGCCTCGATCAGACCAGCAGAGCGCCACCTATCATCAATCGAAGCCTCCCAGCCTTTAATTCTTCCAGCATCCCCCGTTACCGTTAGATCACACATCTTCTGCCAGATTTGATCTGAACAGGTATCTCATGCCCAACTAATAACGGTTGGATCTGATCCTCAATACATATGAGTCGCATGTCATCGCTAGCTTTGTTAGCCGACAGATCCGTACTGGCATAGAAGATCAGAGCCATGTGTTCCCGACAATACCAGAGCCGTTAGATCCTTTTACAGGGGATTATCAAAGCCATCAGAGCCCCCACGCGCTAGCCACATGCCTCAAGGGTATATTACATTTCATTGTTAGCAATGTGAGCACGAGGCGAACCATTCCTGCAATAAATGTTATTGTAATAAATGTTTTTTCAATAAATGTTATTGATTGTTTTCACTCCCTTTCTGATATTGAATGAATGAATGCACTATAAGGCCCCTCTGTACAATAAGGGTTATGTACCATGGCCAACTTGATAATCATACAGCTGTTGATTCATTGATTGAATCATAGAGGCTGGTGCTTGGATGAATATCTAAGGAGTTAGATAGAGGACTCATCAAGCATCGTCAAATTATTATTAAGTGATGATCTCCATCCTGAGTAGGAGATGGTAATCCTTTCTCTTCTGGCTGATATCTGACTGACCTCTTGATGTAGGTCCTCTGCATGGGAATAGTGTTTTGGAGGTGTCAGATTAGTTGAGGCAATGGGTTGATTTAACGAGATCGAGATAACCAAAGACCTATGTTGAATACTGTCACAACATAGGCACACATCCTATGACCAGAGACAGATGTGTTGCTATATGTCTGAGTGTGTATATTTGGCATACCAATAGGTTGATGACCTAACCAAGGTCTATACACCAGCGAGCTGGTGTGCATGTAAGGACAAATGAGTAATACGATCTCTTGAAGGGATCATACATGTTCACTTGTGAACCGGGAGACATGAGCTCACTCATGAGGTATTGGGACTGATCAAATTCCATGCATGGTCGTCATGCTTTGGAAGCATGACACGAATTTGAAGGTAAGATATATGCTTTGTGAAAGCATATGATCTATACCAAATCCCAAAGACCAAGATTGAGAAACTTAGTGATCAAACCCTGAAGATGACAGTGAAAAAAGTGATATATATCTGCAGGATGATCGTAGGTCTTCTAGTATGCAGGATGTATAGGTATTGGGAATACCTGAGGGTGATGTGATCATAAACGATTGTATAACCATGACACCTCCATTCCGAGGGAGTGATGAAACAGGTTTGGATTTTAGTGACTCCTCTCACTAGAGAAGTGACCTAATCTTAGTACAAGTGCTAGACATTGATCTGATTGAGATTCAGATGCAATGAGAAGATTAGGTTTACGGCCTTGATTTAATAAAGCATATATGGGAGGTCCATGAGAACTGTATTTGTGATGTGATCTCTATATCCAAGTCACTATACCTGGAACAATAAACGTGCCATGTCCTTATCTCCAAGTATCTACGGAGAAATCGCATTATTCTTGAAAGGGTTAAAGAATAATTCCATAGATATAAGCATTAATAAATTTATAATTAAATGTGATTTAATTATCTTGATGTATGTGGAAATTATCCAATATAATTAAATGTGATTTAATTATTGTGGATAAGAATAAAGTGGATAGCAATATCCAATTATTCATAATATATTATAAATGTGATTTATAATATATTAGAGAGAGCTAATTATAATTTATATTTGTTAATTGATTGTTGATGTGTATTGGATATACATTGTGTAATTAATTGAAAATGTAAATTATATTTTGTTTTGGGTTGTGAATGTGATTCACAAATATCCAATGGTAAGATTGCAATAATCTCAAAATTAATTGTGAATTATTTTTGAAGAATAAATCACAACAAAATTTGTTGGAGATTATGAGATAAAATCATGGAGATATACAATCTCATGATATTACATGAGATTACCTCCACCATGAGGACATGGTGGACGGCTACCAATTCCCACAAGGAATGTGGTAGCCGTCCACCCCTTTTCTTATGGGGAGTAATCTCCATGCTAATCTCTCCTTAATTGCTTGATCTAATTTAGGATTGAATTATATTTGACATGTCAAATATATTTGATTTAAATTAGATTATTAGTTGTTGGCTTTTACCAACAACAATCTTGACCATTGAATTAAACATAAATCAATCTCATCCATTGATTTTATGTATCCCACGGATTGAGATCCATGGATCCCAAAACCCTATAAATAGAGAGGCATACCATGCTCTCTAAGACTATGCTTTTGAAGCACATCTCTCTCTCTCTCTCTTCTCTTCCCATGCGTCAACTCTCTCTCCCTCTCTCCTTGGTGGCCGTCCACCAAACCCTAGAGGAGAAAGCTGTCGTCGCCCTCGCCACCGCGAAGCCACTTCGACGTTCTTCGGTTCTCCATCTTCTTGGAGTGTTACGCTCGCAAAGAAGCATTCGATCTCGTACGACGAGATCAGGAGTTCATCGTGCTTGGATCAACTCGTTGGATTACGAGGATCACGCGACTCATCCCCACGCTCGCAAGCTTCTTCTCCGACGATCGGACTTGAGTCAGGAGGTCTCTTTTCGTAGAGAGTTGATCAACCACACTTCAAGAGGTATTCCTTTATACTTTTTGTGGTTCTAGATGAAACGATCCGAGAATCGTTCTTGGATCATGTGGTTTCATCGCATGAAAAATTTTAAATTCCACTGCATAGAACAACTAGTTCGACTAGTCGTTCTTCATCATATTCGATATGATGCTCACACTTCCGTGATGCGATTGTGGATTACTTCATATCCTTCAAGTGGTATCAGAGCCTTAGGTTGAAGGTTTTGGATACGATCCATGAACCTGGGACAACTTGGGTTTGTTAAGGTCACGAATGTTTTTGTCGTATTTGATTTTCGCACATCTGTTTAGTGAATAAATTAGGCTCTGTTTAAAATGTTTAAAAAAGAATTAATAACTAGTATTCTGTTCCCCATTAAATAAGGAAATCATAGGATCTGAGTTTACGTAATTTGGATTCCGTTTGCTCGAGATATGGTTGTTTTAATGAACATGTATTCAATGTTGCGGGAACTGCGAATCTTAACACGATTAATGAGTTAATTACTGTTTTGATCCACCTAGAAATGCGTAAAACAACACTTAGGTTCTGTCATAAATCAAATTAACAATCTTTGAAAATTAATTTTGTCTAATTTGGATGTAAATTGATTGAGATATGTTAATTTTAGTAAGTAGGGGTCACTGCTGAAATTACAGTCCCAATCAAGAACCATGTGATTGTTAATTAGTGAAATTAATTGTTAATTTCATGAAATAATTATGGAAAATATTTGAGAAATATTGAATGATTATTATTTCTTTAATTGACTTGTCCTCAACCAATAAATTGATTAGATTTGATCTAGATTGTAATTGGAAACACAATCATCAAACTCCTTGCTTGAATAGGATTGGGAATTTGTCTAGCAAATTTCCTTATAATAAAAAATGTTTTGATTATTACTATATGGTATAATTTGGGTTGAAGAACCGATGATCATCTCAAGTACAAAGTGATTGACTCGGCATTATTATTTCCCGAGGAGGATATGGTGTCTAGTCGGGGATCGCTGGGGTAGCGGGTCGCACCGATTGCGGTTCGTCCCACTCCCACTGGTACTGGCCATGACAGCGGGTAGGGAACGAATAATGCCTGAGAGACCATGATGTATTTTTCTAATTATTAAAATTTGAATTAATATGTACTTTGAGATAATACCATATATTCAAGTAAAATAAAGTTTGTTGATTAAATTGGATTGATAATTAATTCAATATGATTAAGTTAATTATATCCAAATTAAAAACACTCTATTATGAATAGATGTGTATTTTCCTTGGAAGAATTAATTATTTGAATATGATTCATGATAATTAATTAAAATTTGAATATGAGGTGGAGGATCACATAAGTGACATCCATGGTCTCCCATCAAGTCAAAGGGTTCCGTCGCCAGATATTGTATGTAGGAGACGCATGTCCGAAGTGACAGCTCCTGCATATGATCCATCTGAATTAGGCTCGTCGCTTCTCGAAAGATTAAGGACGTATGCATAGTGACCCCAATATCGGGTCCTCATATTATGAGGCGATATTGGATTGTGCATAGCGAGTTGTATTCCTGTTGATGGTTGGTTCAATTAATGACGGGTCAACATCACCATAGGGGTGGTGGGCCCGGGTATTAAAGACCAAATTGGGAAATGCAAGTTGGACTTGCAAGGCAGAATGTGTTTCCGCTTCTCTTTATTAGAGTCATAGGTTCTCATGTTATTGGGATATGACAAAGATAAAGAGGAGATCCCAGTTCTTGCTTGAGATATAGCTGTAAGTATATCTCTTACTTTGAAAGTGATTAAGGGAATAAACTTTCAAAGTTGACAGAGAAAGACTAATTTGATTTAAAATGCCTTTATCAAATATCATAAATTTGAATATATGATTATATGTTCTAATATAGTGCATTCTTAATTTCAGAAAATGAAGTCCATGAACCAACTAAGCAGGCTTCTGGAGGTCAACCAGTTAACCAGACCGAATTACTCAGAGATCCGTAATTTGGAGCTTGTTCTCTCGGCTGAGCGCATAAGTTATGTGCTCTCAGAAGACAAGCATGAAAGCCCTAAAACAAAGGATAAAAAGGCATACAATGACAAGTATGATGAAGATCATATCTTGACAAGATGTTATATCATGAGTTCTCTCTCCAATGTTCTTCAGAAGCAACATGTGGAGATGAGAACATGCCAGGAAATAATGCAGAATTTGAAAGATATGTTTGGTGACATTAACCATACCAAGCGTTATAATATTATGAAAGAACTCGTTTGCTGCACGATGTAGGAAGGAACTTCAGTCCGACAACATGTACTTAAAATGTTTGGGTACTTCTCTGAGCTGGAGACTCTTGGAGCAAATATGGATGTAGAAATGCAAGTTGACTTCATTCTGCTGTCTTTGCCCAACTCTTTGAATAATTTTGTGGTTTCATTCCACATGAACAAGTTGGAATTGACGAAGGCTGGACTTCTTGTTGCATTAAAGTCTGCAGAAGACGTAATGAAGAAAGATGGTCCCACTGGCAGTGCAATGGTTGCACAGGTCAAAGGGAAGCGAGGTTGGAAGCAAGGTTCTCGGAAGGGCCCGATCCAGAAGATAAAGAAGAAGAGTCAAGGCATTGGCTCATCTTCCAATGCATCCACACTGATAGCGTCGAAGAAAACCGATGTCTGTCACCACTACAAGAAGCCGGGGCACTGGAGGCGTAACTACCCGGAATACCTGAAGTCGGTCGACAAAGGTAAAGCCCCAGCATGTATGAAATCTACTTTTATCATTGAAACCAGTTTTCTCATTGGACGAGAAGGAAGTTGGGTTGTTGATTCTAGTATTTCTGTTCATGTATACAATTTGTTGCATTTATTTCAGGAAACTAGAAATCTGGAAGAAGGGGAGATAGTCATCCAGATTGGATCTGATGCAAGTGTTGCAGCAGTCGTCGTCGGGACCTGTCGACTATCATTATCTAGTGGTAGAGTCCTAGTACTTAAAGTGTGTCTTTATGTACCTGAAGTCAGAAGGAATTTGATATCTGTATATAAGCTAGTTAGAAGTTGATATTTATTCCTTTTCTGTAAAAATTAATCATAAATCATTATGATAAATATATTTCGGATGGTATTTTGACTTCTGGTGGACTCTATGAATTGTGCATTAATGAACATGTCATGAATGTTACAACCACTAATAAAAACCCTAAAAGATCCTGCGGAGAATAAAAATCATTCAAATATGATTTGGCATCAAAGGCTTGGTCATTTATCTGTTGATAGGATCAATAGATTGATAAAGGATGAATCTTTAGATTTTCTACAGGTTCAATCTTTACCAACCTGTGAACATTGTATTCAAGGTAAAATTACTAGGATGCCTTTCCATAACAAGGTTACAAGATACGAAGGTATTATTGACCTAATACATATCGATGTATGTGATCCCTTCAATACTGCGACTCGAAATGGATATCGATATTATTTGACGTTTATTGATGACCATTCGTGATACAGGTTTATCTTACTATTATGTCATAAATCTGAAACCTTTGAAAAGTTCAAAGAATTCAAGGCTTTGGTTGAGAACCAAACCGATAGGAATATTAAACGGATTCGATCTGATCGAGGTGGCAAGTACCTCTAAGATGAATTCAAGGAATATCTTAAAGAGAATGGAATTGTCTCCAATCTCACTCCTCCTGGAACTCCCCAACTTAATGGTGTTGCTGAAAGACGCAACAGGACTATCATGGACATGGTATGTTCAATGATGAGCAAAGCACATTTAACACTTAGTTTCTGGGGATATGCAGTAGAGACTGCAATATATATCCTGAATAAGATTCCTAGCAAATCTGTACCTAAGACTCCTCATGAGCTCTGGTATGGAACCAAACCTAGTGTTAATCACTTGCGGGTTTGGGGTTGCTTGGTTCATGAGAAGAACGTAGACGCAAGTAAGCTAGAATCTCGCACTTGTGAGTGTTACTTCATTGGGTATGTTAAAGATGGTATTGGATACCAGCTCTATGACCCTGAGACCCAAAAGATTTTTGTCTCTAGAGATGTAAAATTTCTTGAGGATGATTTCCTTAAAGGTCAAGACAAAAATGAAGTAGAGGAACTCATTGCATCCCTTAAGGATTTTGAGCTTCCTAGACCAGAAACTGAAGAGATAAATAAAGGTGAAACACCCATACCTCTTCGAAGGAGTTCGAGGGTGGTTGCACCACCTGAAAGGTATGGATTCCATGTGTAAAGTGATACTTACAATGATCCTACATCATTTGATGAAGCACTCACGGATCATGACATGGATAGATGGATGCTAGCAATGAAGCCAGAAATTGACTCCATGCATAAGAATGGTATATGGACCCTAGAGGATCCAGCTAAAGGGGTAAAACCCTTTGGGTGTAAATGGATATTCAAGAGAAAGAGGGGACCTGATGGGAAAGTAGAGACTTTCAAGGAACGGCTCGTAGCCAAGGGCTACACATAGAGAGAAGGCATCGACTACATTGAGACATTCTCTCATGTGGCTATGTTTAAATCCATCAGGACACTGCTAGCTATAGCTGCATATCTTGACTACGACATCTGGCTGATGGACGTCAAGACGGCCTTCCTCAATGGATACCTCGAGGAGGATATCTATATGGAGCAGCCCCAGGGCTTCATACCGGAGGATGGCAAAGTATGCAAGCTGAAGAAATCCATCTATGGTCTCAAGCAAGCTTCTCATAGATGGAACATCAGATTTGAGGAAACCATAAATAGTTATGATTTTGTGCAGAATCCTGATGAACCTTGTGTGTACAAGAAGCTTAGTGGGAGTGCCATTGTGTTCATCGTGCTTTATGTAGATGACATCCTTATCATTGGGAATGATACAGGGATGATGACTAGTGTAAAAATTTGGCTATCCCATACTTTGAGATGAAAGATCTTGGAGAAGCCTCTTACATCTTAGGCTTGAAGTTGTTCAAAAATCGAGAAAAGAGGATATTTGGATTGTCGCAACATGGGTACATTAAGAAGATTCTTGAACGATTCCGTATGGATAGTTCCAAGAAAGGATTCCTACCCTTAAGACATGGTATCCATCTGTCTAAAGGGATGGCTCCTCAAACTGTTGAGGAAAAGAAAGCCATAGCTGGATGCCCTTATGCATCAGTTGTAGGAAGCTTAATGTATGACATGATGTGTACAAGGCCAGATATCTGCCATGTAGTGGGAGTGGTAAGTCGTTACCAATCCTGCTATGGAGAACAACACTGGAATGCAGTAAAGAACATATTCAAATATCTAAGACGGACGCAAGATTACATCTTGGTCTATGAAGATGGTGATCTCCAAGTCTTGGGATATACAAATTCTAACTTCCAATCGGATATTGATGATCGAAAGTCGACATCAGGGTTTGTATTCATGTTGAATGGTGGTGCTGTGAGCTGGAGAAGCAAGAAGCAGGACACTACAACAGATTCAACAACAGAAGCCGAGTATATTGCCGCATCAGATGCTGCAAAGGAGGCGATGTGGTTGTGTAAGTTCATCCTGGAGCTTGGCGTAGTTTCCTCTCATACTCCCATCCCGTTACTCTACCTTAACACGGGAGCCATTGCCAAGGCAAAGGAACCCAGATGGCATCAAAAGAGCAAGCACGTGGAAAGGAAATACCACATAATTCGGGAGATTCAAAAGCGTGGTGATATCATCATCACCAAGGTGGCCTCCGCCGACAACATTGCTGATCCTCTTACCAAACCTCTGACACAGAAGGTTTTCGACCAGCATGTAATGAGTATGGGTTTAAGGATTGTTCCTGAATGGTTCTTAGGGCTAGTGGGAGATTGTTAGCAATCTAAGCCCGAAGCGAACCATTCCTGCAATAAATGTTATTGTAATAAATGTTTTTTCAATAAACGTTATTGATTGTTTTTCACTCCCTTTCTGAGATTGAATGAATGAATGCACTATAAGGTCCCTCTGTACAATAAGGGTTATGTACCATAGCCAACTTCATAATCATACAGCTGTTGATTCATTGATTGAATCATAGAGGCTGATGCTTGGATGAATATCTAAGGAGTTAGATAGAGGACTCATCAAGCATCATCAAATGATTGTTAAGTGATGATATCCAGCCTAACTAGGAGATGGCAATCATTTATCTTCTTGCTGACATCTGACTGACCTCTTGATGCAGGTCCTCTGCATAGGAATAGTGATTCGGAGGTGTCAGATTAGTTGAGTCAGTGGGTTGATTTAACGAGATCGAGATAAATAAAGACCTATGTTGAATACTATCACAACATAGGCACACATCCTCTAACCAGAGATAGATGTATTGCTATATCTCTGAGTGTGTATATTTGGCAGACCAATAGATTGATGACCTAACCATGGTCTATACACCGGCGAGCTGGTGTGCATGTAAGGACATATGAGTAATACGATCTCTAAAAGGGATCATACAGGTTCACTTGTGAACCGAGAGACATGAGCTCACTCATGAGGTATTGGGACTGATCAAATTCCATGCATGGTCATCATGCTTTGGAAGCATGACATGAATTTGAAGGTAAGATATATGCTTTGTGAAAGCATATGATCTATACCAAATCCCAAAGACCAAGATTGAGAAACTTAGTGATCAAATCCTGAAGATGACAGTGTAAAAAGTGATCTATATCTTCAGGATGATCATAGGTCTTCCAGTATGCAGGATATACAGGTATTGGGAAACCCTAAGGGTGATGTGATCATAAACGATTGTATAACGATGACACTTCCATTCTGAGGGAGTGATGAAACAGGTTTGGATTTTAGTGACTCCTCTCAGTAGAGAAGTGACCTAATCTTAGTCCAAGTGCTAGACATTGATCTGAATGAGATTCAGATGCAATGAGAAGATTAGGTTTATGGCCTTGATTTAATCAAGCATCTATGGGAGGTCCATGAGTTCTAGATTTGAGATGTGATCTCAATATCCAAGTCACTATACGTGGAACAATACAATTACCATGTCCTTATCTCCAAGTATCTGCGGAGAAATCGCATTATTCTTGAAAGTGTTCAAGAATAATTCCATAGATCTAAGCATTAAGAAATTGATAATTAAATGTGATTTAATTATCTTGATGTATGTGGAAATTATCGAATATAATTAAATGTGATTTAATTATTGTGAATAAGAATAATGTGGATAGCAATATCCAATTATTCATAATATATTATAAATGTGATTTATAATGTATTAGAGAGAGCTAATTATAATTTATATTTGTTAATTAATTATTGATGTGTATTGGACACACATTGTGTAACTAATTGAAAATGTAAATTATATTTTGTTTTGGGTTGTGAATGTGATTCACAAATATCCAATGGTAAGATTGAAATATTCTCAAAATTAATTGTGAATTATTTTTGAAGAATAAATCACAGCAAAAGTTGTTGGAGATTATGGGAGAAATACATGGATACATGCAATCTCATGGTATTACATGAGATTGCCTCCACCATGAGGACATGGTGCACGGCTACCAATTCCCACATGGAATGTGGTAGCCCCCCTCCCCCTTTCCTTATGCGGAGTAATATCCATGCTAATCTATCCTTAGGTGCTTGATCTAATTTAGGATTGAATTATATTTGACATGTCAAATATATTTTAATTAAATTAGATTATTAGTTGTTGGCTTTTACCAACAACAATCTTGACCATTGGATTAAACATAAATCAATCGCATCCATTGATTTTATATGTCCCATGGATTGAGATCCATGGATCCCAAAACCCTATAAATAGAGAGGTATACCATGCTCTCTAAGGCTATGCTTTTGAAGCACATCTCTCTCTCTCTTCTCTTCCCACATGTCAACTCTCTCTCCCTCTGTCCTTGGTGGCCGTCCACCAAACCCTAGAGGAGAAAGCCATCGTTGCCCTCACTGCCGCAAAGCTGCTTCGACGTTCTTCGGTTCTCCGTCTTCTTGGAGTGCTACGCTCGCAAAGAAGGTGTTCGATCTCGTACGACGAGATCAGGAGTTCACCATGCTTGGATCAACTCGTTGGATTGCGAGGATCACACGACTCATCCTCGCGTTCGCAAGCTTCTTCTCTGACGATCGGACTTGAGACAGGAGGTCTCTTTTCGTAGAGACTCGATCAACCACGCTTCAAGAGGTATTCCTTTATACTTGTTGTGGTTCTAGATGAAATGATCCGATAATCGTTCTTGGATCATGTGGTTTCATCGCATGAAAAATTTTAAATTCCGCTGCATAGAACAACTAGTTCGACTAGTCGTTCTTTGTCGTATTCGATACGACGCTCACGCTTTCGTGATGCGCTTGAAGATTACTTCATATCCTTCATTTATGTCATGTCTTTTACGTTATTTCGCTTTAGTACAATAAATATAATGTGTAGTTGAAAACATTTGCAGTTAGACCCTATAGTCTTTATATTTGCACTTTAGTCCAGTTGAGTTGTAGTCACATGAGCTCATAGACGTTTCTTAGTGTATTTGCAAGTTTTCTCCTGAACTTTTAATCTATTAATAAATGAATGTTATGTTTTGAGAAACTGCATTTATGCCCCTGTTTGCCTGATTCGCATGACGTGCACGTATTTTGTGGATAAATTGCATATAGGGCCCCACATTTTCTACCGTTGTTATTTCAGAGGCCCATAAACATAAAGTAATTACATAAAGGTCCATATGCATTGTTTTTAATTTTTTTTCTTTTATTTAGTGTAATAAATATTAAATTAACTCCAAAATTTGTCTAAAAATTACCTGTAGTCTCCGATTGCATGTTTTATTTATTGTAATTTTTGTATGTTGATTTTCTTGCTTTTTCTATTATTAAAAATTCAAAACCTCCAAAAAGTGACCTATTTACCTTAGAAAAATCATAAAAAAATCGAAAATGTATACAAAATTTCTAAAAAAAATAGAGTAGTTGTTTTTATTATCTTTAAACTTCATTATCATTTTCGTTCAAAAACATCTTAGAAAAACCTAAAAATTTGCAAAACACTTAAAAACTCATAAAAAATATATAAAATCATAGAAAAATCCAAAAATTTTATTCCAGCCTCTACTTGTAGATATTTTCCTATATTTTATCATGAATATTACCTTCAGGGGTTTTGGCACTTTATTTATTTGTATTTGCAAATTACTCCTGGCTGTTCATTATTTGTCTTTTTTCTCACTGTTTGATTTTTAGAAAATCATAAAAACATTTGAAAAATAAAAAAAATTTCAAAAACATTTTAAAACATATAAAATCCAAAAATATTTTTATTACCATTTTCTAAGTATTTTTTACCCCTTCTAAAAATATTGTGTGTGTTGTGCTTATTTTCTTATATTGAAAAATTTAAAATTTAAATATTAAAAACCACTAAAAACAATAATAAATCTTTTGAAATCGATTACTTATCTCGTAAGTGTGCTCCTTGTGTTTGACCCTAATCGTTATATGAGGTAAATAAAGTAGCAAACTACTCACATTCATTGTTTGATTTTTCAAGTGGTTTATTTTCTCGATTGACTGCATGAATGATTAGGGTCACACCGACATTGATTAATTGATAACTTAATCCTAGTTGTTCGAGCAGTCATCAAATATCATATTCAATTTTTCTTATGGGATTAATATATTATGAAGGACATGTGATTGATGGAAATGTGATAAGTATTTAATCGGTGTGTCATTTTAAAAAAAACATAACACTTAGATTAATCGCAGTGACATGCCCTTTGAAATTTATCAATTCATTTCTTATGGATGGTGAAAGTCCAAGCTTAATTCACATTGGCAATGTACTTTTCATTCAAGTAAAAAATTTTGATATTATATGTTGTGTCAGAATGGAAGAAACTTATAGTCTATAAGATCCACATTAATGGCAATCATGTTGATATGATTATGAAGGCTTTACCACCCAAAACATTTCAGAAATATGACGTTATCATATATTTATAGTGGTACCCACCTTGTCACTAAGGGGTGTTCAGATCGGAAATAAGCAGGAATAAGAATGGGGAATAAGTTGGAATAAGCACTATTCCTATTCGGCTGGAAGGATAAGAATAAAAGGAATAAGGTGGAATAAGTATAGGTAAGTGTTATTCTCCTTTTGATTGGAACATGAGGGATAATGAATAAGAGTTATAAGTTAGTAGATAAGGAGGAATAAATTTTTATTAACATGATCATCAAGGCATACAATAAACAATAGTATTACGCATTCATACGAATCAATATAAAGGCATTACTAATTAACAAGTTAATAGGCATGCATTTCCTATTCAAAATCTGACTAAAAAATATACGCATGAACCAATCAAACCATGTATACATCATTTTAGGGAAAGATCCAGGAAAGATAAAGCAATAAAAATTATGGCAAACAAAACAGTAAAAATATTAGAATAGAGATCATTATAGTATCCATTAAGGATTGTCCTTAGAGACGATATTGCCCCCACAATACATGTGCGAAGGGTACTGGCGATCAGCTCCTAGTATACTATGGTACACGATCATCGTTCACGTACACTGACGAGATCGTCCTTGAAAGTACCTTGAATAACTGTAATCGAGAGAAGAAAAAAACACAGGTCGCAATTGTAGTGGAAGAAAAGAGATGGCAAGAGAGTTTTCTTGCGAGTGAAGAAAATGGCATATAGGGGAGGGTATGAGAATACCTAGGGTGTGGCTTTTCATATTCCGAAAAACACCCCCTAATGGGTACCTCTTTGAATTCTGAAATGGCAGCTAGATCGAGCTGTTGGAGTTGAGTCGAATTACCTCAATACGTTCGAATCATAATTAGTATAAATTTATTTATTCTACAAACTAATGAAATCTGTAGCAAAATTTTTGAGATCCAAGATCTGAATTGACTCTCCTAAGCTCGAGCCTAATCCTGAACCAGTGATGGAGACGAAGCGGAGCGTGCACGCGTGTGCATGTGTGGTACTCCATTTCTCCTCTCTATTATTGCAACAATAGATTGGGGTGTGAACTCATATATAAGCCATTGATGAACACCAAGATCATAGAGGAATCCTAATGTCCGGTCTTGGAGGGTCTGCGGTACCCGACAAGTCAGGTCCGGCAACTGATGTGTCGACTACTCTCTCAGCTCTCGAATTTCAACAATCTAGTGCATAAACAATTAACTCATGATTGTTCGCGAATTACCATGTTTAATTTTCGTAAATTAATCGTACAAAAATAATATCGTCGTTTATCGTGTAGGCGGGTAATCAGAATCAATCAAGGAATAATCACTTAGAAATTAAATCCAATTGATTCGAGTGATTTTATGTTTATTTTACTTCGACAAGTCCCAAGGTCGAACTGAAGGAGGCAAATGAAAAACATAGATTAGTGTCTATCAAATTTCATGCATGATTTTCAAGGTGAACTATTTTAATATTTTAATGCAATTTTGGAATGCAAATGCAAATGCGGTCAATTTTAAGGAGTAGAAAAAATGATATTCATCAAATGATGTTCAAAAATTATGAAACAAGGCTGAGATGTTGGTAATGATGAAATAAATGCACTATAATTATTTTGTAATTTTTGGATGCTAGATGAATAAATAATGAATTTATGATGCAAATAGTGTGATTTCCAATAATTAATTATAATAAATATTAAATCTACTTATATTCGATAAATAAAATTATCTAAGATATAACACTAAGTTTTCTATCTCAGAAAAATCCTAAACCCTAAAAATGTTAAATTTTATACTTTTAAAAATTAATTACTAAAATATACAAAATGATTTTTATGGAGTAAAATATGCATGCAAATGCAATTCTTTTTGGGCACAATGTATATCAATTAATTCTACAATTTACAATTTTTTGGCAATTTTTCAAGCTATGGTTAATTAATTATGAATTTCTTAGCACAGATTGGGCAAAATATGCAAATTTCTACAAGAATAATACTTATTAATTAACCATAGATCATAAAAATATCACAAGCATGCCATAATGTAAAGAATCAATTAAGAAACACAATGCAAGTTTTTAAATAATAAAATGATGATAAATAGAGGTTCAAAATAAAAGGAGAACATGGGGTTCTGTTTGCATTTTTTACAATTATTAAATAAAATAGAAAATGCAGTGGAAGGACTTAGTTGTAATTACATAAACCTTTGTAGAACATCTACAAAATTTCAAAGGGAGCACATGTTGCGTACGTGCTCCTTGGTTGGAGTGGCTTTCTAGAAATTGGGCAAAACTACCAGGGGTGATTGCAGTTTTCCTTCCACTCACGCGTGCGGAGCACGTGAGTTGGCATGGGTCTTCATGGCGGAAGGGAGGGGCAGAGCACATGTAGTCGGCGGAGGTGGTTGAGGGATCGATGGTGGTCGAGTGGATGATCTAGGATGAGATTTTCCCTGCTGGACCTGGAGGAGTGGATGGAGCAAGAGGCGAAAACATCGGTGGCGAGTGGCAAGCATCCTAGCCGCTAGGTGCGGTGGAGGCGCATAGTCGAGGCAAGCCATTGGACGAAGGTGAAGAGATCTTAATGATGAAGATGACTCCTAGATCTGGCCAGGAGGTGTTAATGAAGCTCTTATGGAGTTGAAGAAGCCTTGTTGATGAGATCGATGCGGGTACAGAGTCGAAAAGGATCTTTAAGATGAGGACAAAGGCGGAGAAGCTCTTGACCGATGAAGATGCGTGGATGAGATCTATTGCTGAGGTGGAGATGATGTTGGTGAAGGCGAACTCACAATCAAGCTCCACAACCTGGAGATGACCAGAGCAAAGCTAGCGCGGCTACTGCGTGTTGCGACAAGGCGGAGGTATGGAGCCTTGGATCTCGCCGGCTGGAGGAGATGATGTTGTCACCGTCGACTCCTTTGTCAGATGTGGATTGGTGGATGATGGTAAGGAGAGGCGGGGTCATTTTTAAATAGGAGGGTGAAGGCGGTGGTGCGTCGGCCTAATTGGGAAGGGGCGGTGTTGACAAGATGTAATGAGATTTGGCGACGATGGTTGATCGTGAAATCTATGGAGTGCGGCGAGGGTGATTGGATTCGACGAAGGTATGGATGGTGCGAGATCGAGGGGACGGAGAGATTCGTACGGAGGCAGCGGCGCCAAAGGGGAGAGGCGGTAGCAGTTGACGAAAAAGTAAAGTGAGGGGAAGAGGATGATAGAGGAGGGCAATCTAATGGGCCGAGATCAAACGACCCTGATGGGTGCCATGTATCTTTTTTCTATTATTATTATTTTAAATTTCTTTTAATAAACAAAATAAATATACATGTAATTCCAAATAAAAAACATAAAGATAAATTTGGAAAAAATAGCAAACAACCTCGTCTCAAAAACTTTTCTTCTGAAAAGTTGCTCGTTTCGATGACATATATAACTTTCATGAAGAGACCAAATCCAAAATAGGTCATTTGTGCAAAGTGTTATTTTTGGGTTATTCTATGTACATAAAATACCTTGATTTTTGGGTTTTATATTTTTTTTGTTATTTTTAAATAAGATAAAAATCTAGAAAAATATGATAAATTCAAATATAAATATTTGCACATTAATATATTTTTTGGATTTTTATTAATTAGGAGAACGAAGAAATAAAATAAAATACGAGTAGGAGACTTTTGTACATACAGTCAGTAAAGACTCAGACTCAGTTAATTTCTTTGATTTCGGTTTTATTTTAGATTTAGGTTTTTTGTGCATTTTAATAAAACTCTAATCGAAGAAAATAAATGAAAAATAAATAAAATAAAAATGAGTTAATGATGTACATAAAATAATAGGTCAAAAGCTGTCAAAATATACAATGTACAAAAGAGGCCCAAAACCCAACTTTCACATATAAGTTCCGATTCACTTGAACTTGGTCTTGTTTTGAAGGTATTTGGATGTACATTAGTTTAAAAGTGAGTAGGATCAATCAGACATTGTATGAGGAAGATATCAGTATTTTAGTGTGATCATCCTAAAATTATGTTTTGGATTTCTGGACCACTAATTTGTGTTAGTTATGTTTTTAGTTTTCATGTATTCTTGTTATTCATATGTACACAGTGGAGGTGGCTTCAAATCATTTGAATTTAGCATGAATTAGATAAAAATCAGGGAAGTTAGCTTATTTTACATGCTGATTGGGATGTGATTTTTGGCTCCATATTTTATGCAATTATGAGTGGTAAAATGCAGTTATTATTTACATATGCACGAATGCTAATTATGCAATATAATGGATAGAATGAAGAAGAATTTTGGGGATTTGAGCTTAATTATGTCTTTTAGAGTGATTAATCTAAGATTCATCATCCCCATATACTTAAACTATGCTCATCCCCGAGACTCTAGAGAAATGCAATGAGGTAAAACAAGATTGGGTTCCATACCAAGACCATGAACAGAAGGTGAAAATGGAGCTAGTCCCGACCTTTGGATTATTAGTTTGGCAGATTCTGTGAGAATTGGGGTTTTAAAATCAACAGCCTCCAAGTTCTACACATCATTGTCACAGTTTCAGCTCAGAAGTCATCTTAGATCAATCCTCTTCCCAAAGCATACCCCATGAACATTGAACAACTGAATCTTGTGTGTGAAAGGTTTTAGCTCTTCCCATACAGAATGTCGGACTACCATGCAAACCTCTCTTCCAATAACTCATCCCCATAGAGTCAGGTATTTCCTTCTAAGGTCTGTCGCATTGTGTTCACAATCGAAGAGGGGGAGAAATTAGATGAAGGGGAAAAGAACTGGAGGGTTACCAGTGTAGTCACCTCTCCTTATGAAGCCGGCCAGTTTAGCCAAGTCTCCACCAAGATCTGCAG
Organism: Ottelia alismoides; assembly: GCA_037367405.1. Lineage (NCBI taxonomy): Eukaryota > Viridiplantae > Streptophyta > Magnoliopsida > Alismatales > Hydrocharitaceae > Ottelia > Ottelia alismoides. The sequence continues at coordinate 724,122 of JAZKJV010010199.1, read as the reverse complement.
GTTTTCTTAAATCTTGGACCTTTTGGTCAAATATTTGTTTGGTAGTTGGCTTCTTTTTGTTTGTAATTTTGGTAGCTCTGCATGGATCTTGTTTGCCCCTATGATATGGAATCTTTTTCCTATATGTTTTGGGGTCTTATAGAAAATTGTACCCAGTCGTCTATCCCTTTTCTAAAGCTTTATTTCAACCCGTACTATAGTCTTTAGATGTCCACGCTACCAGAAAAGAAGCTGACATGGTCTTCCAACACCCCATCTGAGTTGAGCTAAGTGCATAGTGCGAAAGTACAAATTAATTACCTATTCTAGAGTCGTACCCAGAATTAGGCGACCAGGTTAGACACTAAGTGTCAAAATCTTGCACATTGTTATGCGGAACTCAAAGAATTAAGCCAAATACCTGAAGCTTCTAAAATCATTTTTCTCGGTGAAGTTCCTACGAAAATTAGGTGGATTAAGGTCACGTACATACCGCTCTCGATTTCTGCTCATAACTTGGTTCAGAACCCAAGGGCTCTTCATAAATGCATATGCATGTAATGCTGGATGAAGTGTAGATGCGGGAATTATAGACACACTTTTTTATTTTGTGACTTCTTTCTTTTTTTCTGTTTTCCTTTTTTTGCAAGATGTTTGATGTAAAAATGAATAAGAAGTTATTTTTCAAAATTTTGATTGAACAAATTGGACATAGTTAGTGTTAATTGCAAAATTCTTTTTTTTTGGTTTTTTGTTAGTTTTTACAAGTTAGTTACCAACCCCGTAAATACATATAGACTTACATGAAAGTACGAGCTATGGGTAAAATATATACACAGTATATACACACCCCCTATACGTAACGAGTGTTATGTCCTCAGAGCAAAAGATTGAAGAAGAGCGAAAATTAGGCAGACAATGGGACAACTGGATGGAGAGAGTATATACAGAGGGCATCGGGTCCCCCAATACTTAGGCTCTAGCAGCCTAAGTATAGAAGAAGGGTGGAAATTGGGCGATCGAGAGAGGGATTGGATGAGGAGAGTGGTATATATGGATGGCATAGGTCCCCCCCTACTTAGGCCTTGGAATAAGTAGAGGAAGAAGATGTACATGGAGATCGATTAGGTTGGGAGGGATAGAGGTTTGCTAATGATTAAGGAGGATTTCGGTAGATCTTTTTGTGAGCCTATGGAGGGAGATCGCAATGATAAGAAGAAGATGAAGCCGATGATTCCCAAATATCAGCAGAGTTATTTTCAAGAAAATCATGCTGGAGAGTAGATGAAGCATATCAATCAGATGATACCCAGCCATCATCGTAGTTATCCTCAGAAGAATAATACTTGAAGGTGGAGGTACTCCATATATTCTTGTTCTTAAGTTGTTTTATCAAGACACGCTTATTCTTTGGGGTCAAGCGATTCGTCCTCGGATGAATATTCTGAAGCGCATGTCTAAGTATGGGCATAAGAGATTATTCCGGTATATTTAATTAAACCTGGAGAGTCAGCTCTTGAGCAATAGTAGTGAGGGGCAAGAGTCATCCAACGGGGGTCGATATTCGGTTGCTTTCTTAGATAGGGCTTCAGAGCCACTTAACTGACCTCACTCATAAGGATCACCTTGTTCGGACCTGATGAGGAATCATCAAACGATTCCTTTTCAGACATGTCAAAGGAGACTTTCTTTTGAGATAAAGGAGCAATCGAAATGGGCATTTTGGATTGCATTGTTTGTGAAGGTGTTGCTCCTGGGAGTGAGGTGTTGACACTCGATTCTCTAGAAGAATAACCATCGTTGTTTTCAGCAATGGCGATGTTGAGCGATAATCTAAAGGATAGGTTATTAATGATATAAAGTTGAGATAAAGTCGTCATTGCGATCCCCAAAATTCCTGGCTCAAACAAACAAAACTTTTTTCTTCTCGAGCCAATAATTAATTACAAGAATAATGAAGTGAGAGAAATGTTTGCTACTTATTTACCTGTGTATCTAACAAGACGGAACTCAGGGATGATACAATTCCCGAGGGTTATTAAAATAATCAAAAATCAACTAAAAGAAACAGGGAATCTCAAATACAAACTATCTTGGTTTTTTGTGATTTTTTCGTCTTTTTAATTTTTTTAATTTTCTTATTTGTAATTTTTTATTTCTGATTTTTTTCATATTTTTAGTGATTTTGATTTTTTATTTTATTTAATTTTCAAAAATATGAATTTCAAAACATAGTCTTGTACAAAAGAAATGCATTTTTTTCAAATATAACGATAATGCTAAAAAAATATACAAAGAAAATCTTTTTGTGTTTTTATGAATTTTTTATTATTTTTTATAAATTTTAAGAGATTTTTAGAGTTTTTTAGCATTTTTAAAATGAATAAAACAAGGAAAAATGCAAATAGTGAGAAAACACGATTATTTTTCAATTTAAAAATAGTAGATAAATGGAAAACTTATGAACATGTTTTTTAAAAAAACAATAGGAAATTATCTACAAACAAGAACTGAAATCACATTTTCTATTTTTCAAAAATTTTAAATGATTTTTTTAAGACTTTTAGTATTTAACATTTTTTGGGTTTTATAAATAATTAATGCGTGAAATTTGCACAGAAATTAAAACACACCAAAAGAGAATTAATCTAATTTTTTTGGAATTTTTGAAGCAATATTCGAATTTTTAGGATTTTTCAAAGTTCAAACAGGAAAAAATGTCATATTTTTTATTTTTTTAATAATAACATATCATGATAAAATGCAATAAAAAACACAATGAACATGCACATAATAGGAGTATACACAAGTTTTTGTAGAATTTTCAGAGCAAATACTACATTTATTTCAATGAAAAGACAAGCCAATAAATTGTCTGGAAAGTAGTGGCTTATTTGCAAATAGTATATTGTTTTTGCATAAAAATAACAAGAAATAAACTCACAGGCAGAAAGTGAAAATTACCCAAGAGAAACGTGCAAAGTATGTGCTTGAATGTTGGAAGGGACCTTTCTTTAAATTAGAAACCTTAGGACGAATATGTAATTTACCCAAATAAAGTAATAACCCTTAGGGTTTCTCTCTCTATCCTTCGTTCAAAGCCAAAGGGGGGCCAAGGGAGGCTGCTGCCCCTTGCCTTCTTCTCCATGCAAGGGCAACGGGTCGGTGGATCAGCGGCGCACTCGTATGCGGGCGACGCGATGGCTGGTTGCATTGTCGATGGAGAGCACAGGTGGCTGCGGTAGATCGACGCACGACGAATGTGGCTGAGGTCTTTGAACGGCGGTTGAAGGAGCTCATGGGGACAGGGTTGCTCTGGTGGAGGAATTGTGGTGGAGATAGAGATAACGCCTGGCAGCGCACGCGTGCGCGGAGGGGCTCCTGAGGAGCGGCAGGTGGCTCCGGGTGGTGGACGGCGCTCTGCCTTGCAGGTGAAGATGGAGGCGGTCGATGGGGCGTTGGCGGATGAAGGTCGGTTGGCGGTGCTGGGGGCCTCGCACGAGCGTGCTGGTGAAGGAGGAAGGCGGCGGGCGCCACCTCCGTCTGGAGGAGCGGCGCTTGGGGCGGTTTCTTTTTTATATTTTTTATTTTTCATAAAATAGAAAAAGAAGAAAAAAAATAAACTTTTATTTTTTTTTATTTTTTAATTTTTTGATGAAAAAGAAACGGCAGAATTTTTTATATTTTTATTTTTTTTATTTTTTGTAATCTTTTTCTTTATTCTTGCAAAACAAATGTTAGAAAGAGAAACAAAAACTATATATTTTTTATTTTTTATTTTTTATTTATAAACAAATTAGGATGCAAAACTGAATATATGAACGGGGATCCGGTAAAAAATGAGGAATGGATCCGTGTCTCCGACCACCGTACGCGGTCGGAGTTGGAAGATTACGTGAGGTAGAATAAGAAAGTAAATAGATCGAGATGTGAAGATGAAAAATTAGATCGGGCAAATCGAATTGTGACGATGGATTCTAAGATCTAAAGAGAAAAAATGACAACAAAAAAATGTGAAAAAATATACTACGATTAACCTAGGTTAAAAATAAGAGAAAAAAATGTATATCACCTTAGGAACGGAAAAGACCGTAATCGCCTCGATGAAGGTCGACTCGCTGTCACCGGATGGCTCGGAGTCTAGGCACCGTTCTGCTACAAGATGACTCTTGGAGAATAGGCTCCTCTCACCAAAGATTGATCAAATTGAAATGAGGGAGGAGGAGCCATATTAATAGATAAAAGGATGGAGTTTGAATTTCAAAAATGAATATAAGAGACAAGAGAAAAATTTGAAATGAGATAAAGATAAGAAAGGATTAGTGTTAAAAATATTTACAAAAAATTTTTTTGTATTTTTTTCATTTAATTAAATTGAATGAAAAATATTATTTTTTTTATTTTTTGTGGTGGTTATTTAAGAATATCAACTATATGCATATACTATAGACATATGGTACATTATATACATAGTTAAATAAGGAAATTAGTTTTTTGTTTTAATTAATTTTTTATTTATATATTTTTTACTTTTTACTTTTTTGTATTTTAAATAACTTTCAAAAATATTTACAAATACAAGATGTACAAATAAATGGTAAAATTGAACAAACAACCCCAGAAAATTGACTTTCAAACTGTAACTCCAAAAATTATGAAACAGCATCCGTTTTAAAGATAATTTAATTTAAAATACAATGGAAGTGAGTTTGGTTCAATTTCAATTCATATGAAGCCAGAATTGGTCTTTCAATTATTGCTTTATGGCATTTTCTAGATGTGGTTACTTTTATTTTGTACCTGATTTTATTTTACAAAAATTTTTATTATTTAGGAAACATTTTTATTTACAACTTTTGTTTTGAAAATTATTTATTTTGAGGTCAATGTATGTACAAATAAAATTGTGTAAGTATACAAATATTTACAACACATTTTTTTGGATTTTCTGATTAAGGACCCTATCTCTCCATACTTTATTCCTGGTCGATCAGGTCAAGAATATTTACAACACATTTTTTGGATTTTCGGATTAAGGACCCTATCTCCCTCTACTTTATTCCCGGTCAATCAAGTCAAGTCTTGATCTTCTCTCGGGGGTTCGAGTTAGCCTGTATCTATTACATATTGTTGAACAGGATTTTTCACGGGTCTAAAATACGTCTCACACAAGGTGGAGACACAGTCGCTGTGGCGACCCACAAGAAACCCTAATTCAAACAACAATTAACCCACAACAATGATCAAATAATGAAAAGTATTTGCGTAGATAAATTTTATTATAACTCTACAACAAAGATGTGTATATGTGCAAGTATGTGTAGAGTGTCGAACACAGGGAACAAGCAGGTAGATCGGGTCAATGAATGCTCAAAAATGAATGCGATATATTTGTCTATAGATATGCTATTTTTTGTGGGTTTTTAATTTTATATTTTATATTTGATTTTTATTTTTTTTAATTTTTATTTTGATTTTTAATTTTTTGATTTTGTATTTTCTTTTATATTTTATATTTTTTTGTATTTTATTTTTCTTTTTAAAATTATAAAATAATATATGTATATACAATATAGGTAAGAGAGAGATAATGTATATATAAAAATAGGTAAAAATAAGTAAAAATACAAGAACTAAATATTTTTGGTTTTGTATAATTTTTTACTTTTTTATGATTTTTTTGTATTTTTGCTAATTTTTTGGTATTTTTAAAGTCCAAAAATACTCAAAACAGGGGATAAAATATACAACATAGAGTCAAAAATTCTCCAAATTAATTTTTATATAAATATATTAATATCAAGAAAATTTATAGACAGAAAAAAGATTTTTAGTATTTTTTAATGATTTTATATATTTTCATAAATATTTTAGGGGTTTTTCTATTTTTATGAGTTTTCGTATATTTTTGTAGTTATTTTTTGTCAGAATGTTGAATATGCAAAAACACAAAAAATATATTTTTTGGGAATTTTTCAAAAAAGTATTATAATTTTTATGAATTTTCTAGTTCAAGCAGGGACGAAAATGCATATTTTTTATTTTTATAAATATAAAATTCTTTCAAAAATGCAAAATAAAAATATAACATGAAAGAGTGTTACAGCAGGAAGCTATGCCTTTTTTTGGATTTTTTATAGGTTTGTAGATGCATGAAATAAATAAAGACATCATAGAGAAAATACACTCCCGATAGCGATATTTTTGTAAATATATAAAAGTCTACGGGCCAAAGTGCAATTTTCACAGAAAATTATAACTAAATACAAAATGTTCTAGGGCCAAAAAGAAATAACCAAAGTCGCGAAGGCTCCCCTGCAAAATCACCAAGACTCACGTACCGGGAACGTGCGCCTGGCAAGGACTGAAACACAATTTATAAAAAAAACCAGGGGCCTTACTACAATTATCCCAAAAATATAACACTTAAATAAAAAGTTCAAGGACTGAATCAAAATAATGAAACCACAGGGGGCCCCTCCGCAAAATGGCCACGCCTCACGTGCACCGGTCATATGAGGTGACGTGGCCGGGGACCCAAATATAAATAACAGAAATGCAGGGGGTTTTGCAAATTATACAAAATAATGAAATGACAGATGAAAGTTTGTGCACTGAAATTAAATTACAAAAATAGTGAGGGTATGAGTGCAAACTACCCACGCAAAGGGGCGATCGAACGGTTGACAGAGCTCCACTTAAGACACTTGTCGATCTCAAGTGCGTCGATGCCGCTTCGGCTGATGACAGCCCAGATTAGATCCTCCAAAAAGGATCAATGGCTGCTGGAGGGCCGGATCCAACTTCCGCTACTGCTCGCCAAGAACGCGGCCAGATCAACGGCTGATAGGTGATCGCGAACAACAGGGGAGAAGGCCGGCGAAGGAGAACTTACCTGACCTCCCCCTCTCTTCTCTGACGGTGGTTGAAGCTCAAAAGTGGCCGAGGCGACTCCTAGCGTGGTCCCCTTCGTGCTGGCTACTTCAAAAAGCTCCGTCGTCAGCCGGAGGATGTGCGCGAGGGCGGCGGAGCTGGCGAGCTCCAGGAACCTCGACTGTGCACCAAAATGAGCCCTAGGTTCCTCTGTTGTCTCTGGACCTGCAAAAGAGAGTGAGAGGGTCGAGGGCAAAATGCTCCGACCCCGCGGTGCCGTGATGAGAGCGTGGGGTCAAGAATGGAGCTCGCTGGAGCAAGCTCCGGCGAGTGGGTGGTCGAGAGTGATTTAACGGCTAATAAGTGAAGCAAAAATTGCTAGGATGATCCTAAAGCTACGACTATCCTAGAAATACAAGAAAAAATAAAGAAAACGGACCTCGATGGCTCGAAAATCCAGAGATGGGACCTCGATGGCAAGCTCGCTGGAGGTGGGGTGGAGACCGTCGTTCACCAAGCCAAGCTCCTCCGCGAAGGGGCCGGAGAGGAGTTGTCACTATACTCGATCCAGGGCACTAAAAGGGAGAAGTTGTGATAGGGAAAAAAGGGTTCAAAGAATCAGGGTAAGTGAAGGGGGTGTTTTGAACAAACGGCTGGGGTGGCTCATAGAACGAGGCACGACAGACGCTGCATCGATCTGATCCCCAAGAAGAAGCTTGGGCATGTATCCTTGATCCATGGGGAGAAAAAAATACATAAGACATCGATATGAAAGGGTGAAAGATTCGACCTTGATAAATCCGCAAAAATGGACAAAAACGAGGTCTGATGAAATGGCAGACCTCGGTCAGAGAGTTGACCGAGGTCAACCAACGGGTGAATCTGGTTGGTCCACGTGGACCAATTAGAAAAATCGTTGGAAAAAATAATTCAAAAATCAATTAAAAATAATAAATGATTTTATTAATTTTTAGATTATAAAAATAAAAAATGTTTATTATTTTATAAGGTATTATATTATGATTTTTATTTATTTTTTAGAGGTTTAAAATTACAAGTTACCTTTTAAGGGCTATGTATAGGTATATTGATCTATGTATTTTAATCTTTATTTTTATTTTGTATTTTTTATTTTATGAATTTTTTTATTATTTTTTTATTTACAACTAATTTTATAAACATAAATATTTTTTTATTTTATTTTCCTGATGTGATATATACAATTAAATAAATAGATGTGTTATCTATATATGTAATATAGGTATTATACCTATTTATTTTATACAAGTATTTTATTTTAATATTTTGATGAGGTTTTATTCCAGTTTTTATATACACATATATTATAAATAATATTTACAAAATATAAAAATATAAAATTACAAAAATAAAGTATAATAAATAAAATGAATATTTTAATCCGTACAAGTATACAATAGGGGTCCAAAACCTAACTTTCAAACCATAATTCCAAATAATATGAAACCACCTTCATTAAATAGCTTATTAAAATTTATATACAATTAAAGGTAATTTTGATACATTTTCAGTTTTTATTTGAGAGGTACAGGTGTCGGGAGTTGGGGTTTTGGAATTTTATTCAGATCATAACTTTTTATCTATAAATTATTTTTGTATGAAATTAATTTTGTATTTTTCTATATTTAATTCTCTACAACTTTCATGTACAAAGTTTCTTAATTTGAGGTATAAAAAGTGGAACTAAAAATAGGTCCCAAAATGAATAAGAATGAATTAAATAAAAGGGGAATCTCTTGGATTTTGGCCCTTATCTCCCCCTACTTTATTCCTTGTCGACCTAGTCATCGAGATGCCTAGGTCTTGGGGTTTTGGGCCATAAAATATTTGCAATATTGTATTCTTTTTCTTTTCTTTTCTTTATTATATAATTTTGGCTTTAGAAAACAATATTTTATATACTATTTACACACAAATGCATGAATGATAAAATGCATGAATTATTGGTATTTACAAGCATTTACTAGGGTTTTTAAGGCCAAAATGATAGAATAAAGATGATGAAACGGAGATTCATCATCCCCCTATACTTGCCTTTGCTAGTCCCTAGCTAACAGTTATGCAATAAGTGTAGAAAAAGAGAAACAAAGAAAAGAAAAAGAAGAAAGATGGATTAAATTTAATTATCAAACCTGTCTTCACAAAATCAAAGTTTGGAGCTTAAGTCAAACCTTTGGAATTTTAGTGTGGGCAAAACCTTAATGGGAATCGGATTTAAAATCCAACAGCCTTCGAGAATCCCAAAACCCTGCTCAAGTCCCCTCAATAGCCAGGTCGAATACTTCAATTCATACGCAAACCCTTATGACTATGAATCTGACTCGTAAAGTGTAAGTGATGTTGGCTCTCCCCAACTTAAATGACAAAGAGACTGACTTTTCCAACATAACAACCCAATGATTCCCCAATACAATAACTCTTTCCTTGAGGAGCGGGGTATTCCCTTTTAAGTTCAAGTGACAACCAGCTCAAGAGGAGGGGTGAAGAGAAGAATGCATGGTAGCCAGTGTAGCTACCTATCCTTGGATGCAATACAAGTGTAGTCAAGTCATCCAGCTGTAGGCTCACATGATTTGACTTGGAAGCTCAAGCTTGCTTATTTTCTATGCAACATATGTGCACTCCGGTAGGCATTTTATTTTCGTATAGGTCTGTCCACTTTTTTGGAGTTTTTTTTTAAATACTATTTACAACAGCATATACATAAGGAGTTTTTCCTCTTGAGCCAGTAGACTATCCCTCTTTTGAAGATTTATTGCAACCTACACTCTCCTGTCTTCAAAATTCATCATCATCACTGGACGGGTTGGGTGCACTTCCCTCCCTAGAGGAGGACAAATATTTCGACTTATATGCATCTCATACCGGCAAATCCAACCCCCTCACCACTCCAACTGAGTCGAGCCAAGTGAAAGGTGCATGTGTCCAAGTTAGGTCATTATCGACAAGAGTCGTGTGTGTGCTCCGAAATACTCTACTTAGGCAGTCAAGAATCCATTGAACCAAGTCTCGTGATCCTCAAAGAGTTAAGTCAACTAGACCTGAAGTACCTCAATTCCAACTCCTATAAGGTTCATGTTATTAGGTAGATTTTAAGGTCCAACCAAGCTCCAATCTCCAGATTTTACTTAGACTTGTTCAACTATTAAACTCAATCCGAAAAATGCTAATACCATGTAAATGATATGCAGAATGCAGAAAATATTTTTGTGATTCAATTTTCAAGATTTTGAACTTTTTATGGATTTTTAAAAATGATGATGCATATGCAAAAAAAAATTTCAAAAAGAATTTTCAAAGGTGTTTGGTATTTTAATTTTGCAAATGTTTTTGGTGATTTTTAGTTTTGCAGATGTTTTTGGGCTTTTTGAAAACAAAAGGTTTTGGCTAAAAATTAGGTACAGGTATTTACATGGGGATGCATCTTATATTTACAAGAATTTAGATTTTAAGAATTTACAAAGGGTAAGTGGTCGATTATATAAGTATATATATAATGAATAAAGAATTTTAGTGTCATGTATATATTCCTCAAACTTATTTGAAAAATATTTTTCAAACAATTTTTGAAAACTATAGTCCAAAATACTTTTTTAAAAATCATTTTTACAAACATTTACACAAATTTGAAAATCATTTTGCAAAGGTTTTTTAAACAGTATAGATAGATTTTTCAAAATATTTTTGCAACCATTTTCAAACCATTTGCAAATTATTTTTCAAACATTTTTACTTCACACAAAAAAACTAAATTTTCAAAATAAAACAATTTTAAAAAGGTTGAAAATATTGAACAAAATGTTTTCCAAATAGTTTTCAAAATATTTTTCAAATAGATTTTTGAACTATTTTTCAAACATTTTGCAAAAACATTTTCACCTGATTTATTAATTAGTAGATACAAAAAGAATTTAAGGAATAATAACATCTTTTTTTAAGTATTTTTAATGAATTTATTTGTATTTTTAGCCATATTATTTATAAAAAATACGAAAGTACGAGTTATGGCTAAAGTATATACGTAGTATATACGACTCCCCTATACTTAGCTTGAGCTATGTCCTCAAAGATCAGAGAGAAAAAGAGAAGACATAACTCGTACTGAGTATAGGAAAATCTAAAATATAGATGGATGAAGAGATGAATAAATGAGAAGTTGATCGTCCCCCCTATGCCTAGGATCAAATAATTCTAAGTATAGCAGATTGTACACAAAGTAGGGAGGGTCAAGGGTGGGAATGAACAGATCGTACTCAGACTATCTCCCCCTATACATAGGGAAGATATCCCTAAGTATAGACAAGAAGAGGAGACAATGGAGACGATAAAAGAATAGAAGAACTCGGGGTGCACATCCCCCTATACTTAGGACAAAGTACATCCTAAGTATAGAAGACTGACAACAAGGGGAGACACCTTTTTGGTATAAAAAGAAGATAGAAAAGGAAAAGAAGAAAAGAAAAAAAGAGATGAAGATGAAAGAAGAGATCAGAGGATGTACACTTTACTCCCCCCTATACTTAGGGCAAACGAAGCCCTAAGTGTAGGCAACAACAAGAGTGATGAAATGGAACGAAGAAAGAACACTCGACGCATCCACCCCCCCTATACTTAGGACAAAGTACGCCCTAAGCAAGGCAAACACGAGAATGGGTGGATGAGCAATACGGGGGATCGACAGAGATGAACAGAAGCAGATGTACAACAAATATGGATGTACAAAGGATCAAGAAGGTTGAAAGCGAACCTTCTTACGGGACCGCTGAGGGATAGATCGGGTATGGTGCAGGTCGACATCGGGGTCCTCATATGACACAAATCTATTAGGGTCAACAGGGTGTAGGTCCTCAGTGGTCCTATGGTTTAAAGGCACAGACGGGTGAGTGGAAGAAGTATGGCTAGGTCTAGCCTTGGGAGTCTCGCTGATATCAAAGTGGAATGGTACAAACTCATCATCATCGGAAGAAGTAAGGTCAGTGTCATCCTGCGAGGTCTCGTCCAGGTCAAAACCAAAAGGAACGAACTCATCAATGGAAGTAGTCAAACTATGTTCGTCCTCTACAATCTCAACCAGATCATCTTTTTCATCAAAAGGCCCGAATTCCTAGATAAAAGCAACAAGATCAAATTCGGCCTTTGTCTCATCAATATTTAAGTGAACAGGAGCAGACTCATCAGTGAAAGAAGTCAAGTCATGTCCATCTTGTCTAGTATCTGGATTTGTCCTCCGCTCAATGGTATCGATCGTGTAAATCCCGCGGATGTCATCAACGCATAGCCAATCACATGAAGAGGAAACTCTAAGGTCTACGCTTTTCGAGTCTTCCTCCTTGGAAAGGAATTCTCGGGTCTCATCATCGGTCACAAAGAAAGTCTCTCCAACATCAACATATAGATCATAGGCCTCGGGGTCGGCTAACACAGGCACACTGTAATGGAATGCGGGTCTCTGGTCGGTGGTCAGTGTGGTGATCAATACATCGCTCCCGACATCAGAACAGAAGCAAATCTCTCCTTATCCATAATCAATAATGGCTCTCGCAGAGGCGAGAAAGGGTCATCCCAGGATGATTGGAGGACACTCCACAGGGGTAGAGGTCTCCATGGGCAAGACAACGAAGTCTGTCGTGAAGCGCATGCCATGAATCAAAATGACGGCGTTCTCAAGAATACCTTCAGCCTCTTTATTGATCCATCAGAAAGTTGTACTATCATCCTGATTTTTTTGAGAGGCCCAAGATGAATGGATTGTACCAACAAGAAGGGTATTATATTGATAGACGAACCGCTGTTGAGGAGAGTGTTATCACATAAATGGTCAAAGATGGTGCAACTCACAAGATGTGTGACAATGTTCCTTTTCCTAGAAGATGGACGATGGGCAATGGCGTGGGCAGTGACCATGGTCAGAATGTGACGCTCAGATATGCTCCTCCGCTTTCTCTTCTTATGATGAGGAGAAGATAATCGGGTCATGGCCTGCTGAAGTGGGGCACGGATGATCTCATGAATGGTGGCCACCACTTTGGGTTCGGTCAATGACTTTTTTAATTTTTGGACCTCCTCCATACAAGGGAGAAAGTCGAAATTAGCATATATACGAGGAATGCCAATAGCAGTCTGTACAGTGGCATCCTCGGGGTCAAAGGTGGGACAGGATGTGAATGGTTGTGTGGGTGAATGATCTGGCAGATGGTACCTCTCCTCACATTCTGACTCGATCATGTGTCTCCCGAAATCATTTTGGATTTTTAAATTTTTCTCATTTTTTTGTATTTTTGGTGATTGCAAGCTCTCATGATCATCCTCAAGTGAATCCATATCCTCAAAGAATGGAGCGTCATTTTGGTTCTTATTCAAACTAGTAAGATCATCGATCCTCGAATTCATTTGCTCCATCATTTGGTTTAAGGTCTCAATCGTGGAAATCATGAAAGGTGACTCCAACAGATCAGTCTCGGGTGGATGTGAGTAGAATTTCGAGTCCTGATACTGTGGTTGGGGCGAGTATGTACAAAAATCAGATAAAATAGGAGGAGGATCCTCTTGATAAAAGGGAGGTGGGCAGGTTGGAGGGTAGGAGGAGTCCATAAAGGTCAGATAAAAATCACTCCAGTCGGCCATCTCGAAACAAAAGGAAAATGGTCAAGAGAGCACGAAGGTCAAATCAAGAGAAGTGAAGAATAAGGCACAAATGTGCAGAAGTGATCTAGAATGAACACAAGCAAACACAATCAAAACTCACACAATACAAAACCCTCAATTCACCTACTCAACTCGGTGAAGACTGCTTTTTATCTTGTCTGTTTTAGAGTTAGGTGAGAAGTCAAAAGTTGCACAAACACTTAGGAGGCTTAATTGGATTTTGGCACAAATCCTTAGTGTGTGCGCGAGCAAGTAAAATCGAAGACAATAAGGGGATTACTCGGCCCAAGACAATATTTTTCTTTTTGTTGATTTTAGGTCGAGAAATGTTAGTAGTCCCAATTTTATTTGTTATCACTTTTTTGTATTTTTATTAAGAATGCATGTGCCTATCGAGGAGTCAATTCCTTTAAGCATCTAGGTTGGCAAAATCAGAGGGAGAGTCGGAAAAGCAATGCAAGTGGCAAATGATGATTAATGTTATTGCGTAAATGCTCACCTTGCCTCCAGCACTCTACATGCAAGGATGCTCAACAGAATTGAAACCTATCTATATGCAATGCAAATCGATGAAATCGCTCTTGGATGAGAAACTGCTATTAGCATGAAGAACAATGTTTCAAAATTTGACTAAGTCCAAACGTAGACTATAAGAGCATGCAACGATTATTAGGTGTTTGGATCTAATGCTAACGACAAGTAGTTCCTAAAACTAAGGCTCAATCACACAAAAGAAATAAAACAAAACCGGGAAGCGAAATGAAAAATGCTATGAAGAATCGAGAAAAAATGCGGTGATCCCCCAAGTGAACAAACACTTAGAAATTAGGCCCGAGTGTTCAGAGTCTAGATTACCTGTATTATTACAAATTAGAGTCTATCTCTCTCACTTCAATTTACACAATAAATACAATAAATAAAAAATGGAGCGCGGTCTTCAAAAAATTTCTAAGTCTCCTTGGTGTTAGGTTGGCAGGCTAGAGCCGGCTTCACGTGGGTGCGCATGTGCCTAGGGTAAAGCGCCTCCCTCGATCTGCGATTCCTCGCACAAAGTCAACAAAGAGATGGGTTAGACAGCTCAACCAAATATATCAAATAAAGGAGAAAATAATGAAGCAAGAATATAGACAAACAATCACAATCAGTCAAAAAGATTGATCTAAGCGTTGTTGTTCCCCGGCAACAGTGCCATTTGTTGAACAGGATTTCTCACGGGTCTAAAATACGTCTCACACAAGGTGGAGACGCAGTCGCTGTGGCGACCCGCAAGAAACCCTAATTCAACCAGCAGGTAGATCACAAGGAACACAGGGAACAAGCAGGTAGATCGGGGCAATGAATGTGATATATTTGTCTATAGATGTGCTATTTTTTGTAGGTTTTTAATTTATATTTTTTATTTGATTTTTTATTTTTATTTTTTATATTTTGCTTTTTAATTTTCTGATTTTATTTTTTTCTTTTATATTTTATATTTTTATATTTCCTTTTTCTTTTTAAAATTATAAAATAAGATATACATACAATATAGGTAAGAGAGAGATAATGTATATATAGAAATAGGTAAAAATAGGTAAAAATACAAGAAATAGATATTTTTGGGTTTTATATATTTTTTACTATTTTTGTGATTTTTCTTAATTTTTATAATTTTTTAGTATTTTTGAAGTCCAAAAATACTTAAAATAGGGGATAAAATATATAGCCGAATTAAAAATGGAGAGGAAAAACATAAAATAGAGTTAAAAATTCTCCAAATTAATTTTAATATAAATATAATAATAAGGAGAAATTTTATAGACAGAAAAAAAATTTTTAGGATTTTATATGTTTTTATAAAGATTTTAGGGGTTTTCAATTTTTTGAGTTTTCTTTCATATTTTTAGTGATTTTTGGTCTGAATGTTAAAGATGCAAAAACACGCAAATTATATATTTTTGGGAATTTTTTAAAAAGTTTTATAATTTTCATGAATTTTCTAGTTTAAACAGGGATGAAAATGCATTTTTTTATTTTTTATAAATATAGAAATTCTTCAAAAATGCAAAATAAAAATATGGTGTGAAAGGGTAACAGGGAGTTATGCCTATTTTTTTGGATTTTTTAGAGGTTTATATATGCATGAAATAAATAAAGACAACAAAGAGAAAATACACTCCTAGTAGGGGTATTTTTGTAAATGTATAAAAGTCTAGGGGCTAAAGTGCAATTTTCACAGAAAAATATAACTGAATACAAAAATTTCTAGGGCCAAAAATAAATTATCAAAGTCACGAGGGCTCCTCTACAAAATCACCAAGACTCACGTGCCGGACACGTTCGCTTGGCAAGGACTGAAACGTAATTTATAAAAAAACTAGGGACCTTACTGCAATTATCCCAAAAAATATAACACTTAAATAAAAAGTTCGAGGACTGAATCAAAATAACGAAACGACAGGGGGTCCTCCGCAAAATGGCCACGTCTCACGTGCACCAGTCACGTGAGGTGACGTGGCCGAGACCCAAATGTAAATAACAGAATTGCAGGGGGTTTTTGCAAATTATACAAAATATCTAAGCGGCAGAAGAAAGTTGTGTACTGAATTAAATTACAAAAACAACGAGGGTGTGCAAAGGGGCGATCGAACGGCTGGCAGAGCTCCACTTAAGACACATGTCGATCTTCGGTGCGTCGATGCTGCTTCGGCTAATGACGGCCCAGATTAGATCCTTCGAATAGGATCACCAGCTGCTGGAGGGCCAGATCCAACGTCTATTGCTGCTTGCCAAGAACGCGGCCAGATCAACAGCTGATAGGTGATCGCGAAGAACAGGGGAGAAGGCCGACGAAGGTGAACTTGCCCGACCTCCCCCCTCTCTCCCACGATGGCGGTTGAAGCTCAAAAGTAGCCGAGGTGACTCCTGGCGTGGTCCCCTTCATGTTGGCTGCTCGAAAAAGCTCCGGCATCAGCCAGAGGATGCGCGCGAGGGCGGCAGTGCTGGCAAGCTCCAGGAACCTCGACTGCGTACCAAAATGAGCCCTAGGTTCCTCTGTTGTCTCTGGACCTACAAAAGAGAGTGAGAGGGTCAAGGGAAAACTGCCTCAACCTCACAGCGGCGTGATGGGAGCGTGGGGTGCAAGAATGGAGCTTGCCAGAGCAAGCTCTGATGAGGGGGTGGTCGAGAGTGATTTAACGGCTAATAAACGAAGCAAAAATTGCAAGGATGATCCTAAAACTACGGCTATCCTAGAAATACAAGAAAAAATAAAGAAAACGGACCTCGATGGCTTGAAAAGCCAGAGATGGGACCTCGATGGCAAGCTCGTCGGAGGTGGGGTGGAGACCGTCGTTCACCCAGCCAAACTCCTCCGCAAAGGGGTCGGAGAGGAGTTGTCACTATCTTCAATCTATAACACCAAAAGGGAGAAGCTGGGCTATGGCAAAAAGGGTTCAAAGAATCAAGGGAAGTGAAGGGGGTGTTTTTAAAACGATTGGGGCGGCTCATAGAATGAGGCACAGCAGATGTTGCATCGATCCGAACCCCAAGAAGAAGCTTAGGCATGTATCCTTGATCCATGGGGAGAAAAATGCAGAAGATATCGACATGAAAGGGTAAAAGATTCGACCTCGATAAATCCGCAAAAATGGACAAAAACGAGGTCTGACGAAATGGCAGACCTCGGTCAGAGAGTTGATCGAGGTCAACCAACAGGTGAATCCAGAAAAATCATTGGAAAAAATAATTCAAAATTTGATTAAAAATAATAAATGTTTTTATTAATTTTAGATTATAAAATGAAAAATGTTTATTATTTTATAAGGTATTTTAATATGATTTTTATTTATTTTTAGAGGTTTAAAATTACAAGTTACCTTTTAATTGCTATGTATAGGTATATTGATCTATGTATTTTAATATTTTATTTTTATTTTGTTTTTTTAATTTTATTAATTTTGTTTATCATTTTATTTATTTATAACTTAATTTTGTAAACTTAATTATATTTTATTCTATTTTTCTGATGTGATATATACAATTAAATAAATAGATGTATTATCTATATAGGTATAGATATAGGTATTATACCTATGTATTTTATACAAGTATTTTATTTTTAATGTTTTGATGAGGTTTTTATCCAGTTTTTATATACATATATATCATAAATAATATTTACAAATTATAAAAATATAAAATTACACAAATAATGAATAATAAATAAATTGAATATTTTAATCGGTACAAGTATACAATAGGGGTCCAAAACCTAACTTTCAAACTGTAATTCCAAAAAATATGAAACCACCTTCATTAAATAGATTATTAAAAGTTATATACAATTAAAGGTAATTTTGATACATTTCAAGTTTTATTTGAGATATACAGGTCTGGGGAGTTGGGGTTTTGGAATTTTATTCACAGCATATCTTTTTATCTTTAAAATATTTTTGTATGAAATCAATTTTGTATTTTTCTATATTTATTTTTCTACAACTTTCATGTACGAAGTTTCTTTATTTAAGGTATAAAAAGTGTAACTAAAAATAGGTCCCAAAAATGAACAAGAAGGAATTAAATAAAGGGGGAATTTATTGGATTTTGGCCCTTATCTCCCTCTACTTTATTCCTTGTCGAACTAGTCATCCAGATGCCTAGGTCTCGGGGTTTCGAGTCATAAAATATTTGCAATATTTGATTCTTTTTCTTTTCTTTTATTTATTCTATAATGTTGGCTTTAAAATAGGTATTTTATACACTATTTACACACAAATGTGTGATTGATAAAATGCATGAATTAATGGTATTTACACGCATTTACTAGGGTTTTTAACGTCAAAATGATAAAATAAAGATGATGAAATGGAGATTCATCACATATATACAGTTTCTTTTTTTCCTTTTCTTATTTTTCCTTTCTTTCTTTATTTATTTATTTTAGGTTAAAATAGTAATAATTGTACAATATTAACACGCAGACGCAAGTTAGTAAGAATATGGACTTAGTATTATATACAGGTGTTTTATAAGAGATTTTAAGCTAAAATAAATGATAAAGATAATGAAATGCAGATTCATGATCCCCCTATGATTTACTTTTGCTAGTCCCTTAGCAAACACTTATTTGAAAGAATAAGTGAATGAAAGAAAAAGAAAAGAAAAATAAAGAAATTAGGACCATATTGAGTATTAAACTTATCTTCATAAAATTTTAGTATGGAGCTCTGTCAGACCTTTGGATTATTAGTGTGGTGGAACATTAACGGGAAATGGATTTAAAACCTAATAGCCTCTAAGTTTCACAGGACTCCTATTCAGGTCTCCTCAACAGTCAGGTTAGAACAAGTCTACATGCACAAATTCTTATGACTATAAATCTTTACTTGTACGGTATAAGTGAAATATAGCTCCCCATCTCAAACGTAGCAAAGAAACAACCCCCCTCAACAAGGTAACTCTAGTCCCCCGGTCTAGCACCTATTTCCTCGAGGAGAGGGGATATTCCCTTCTAAGTTCAAGTACAACCAGCTCAAGAAGAGGAGATGGAGAAAAGAATGGATGGTAACTAGTGTAGCCACCTATCCTCGGATGCATGACCAGTGTAGTCAAGTCATCCAACTGCAAGCTTACAAAAATTTGACTTTAAAGCTCCTATTATTTTCTTTTTTCTTTATCCTTCTATATACACTTTGGCAGGCATTTTACTTTTCAATCAGGTATATCCACTTTTTGAGATTCTGCATTTTTTCTCTTCTTTTTTTTTGAAAATATATACAAGGTGCAGCATGTACATAAGGAGTCTTTCCTCTTGAGCTAGTAGACGATCCCTCTTTTGAAGCATTATTGCAACCCCACAACATCCTGTCTTTAGACCTCAATGCTACTATATCAGGTTGAGATGCACATCCCTCCCTAGAGGAAGACGAGAGGTTCCAACTAGATGTACTACCCTCGTATGCTACTCCAAGCCAAAAGATTATGCCTCCTCACTACCTCCTCCATGAAGACTACGTATAGAGTGCTTGTCCAAGATAAGCCACAGTCTGAAAGAATCATGCGTGTATTGTTAAATATTCTACTTTGACTAATCAAGATGACAAGTGAACATAGTCTTATGGACTCAAGAATTAAGTCACAAGGACCTGAAAAGTCTTAACTCCATATCTTATAAGGCTCCTCTGAAATTAAGCGGATTAAGGTCCAACTAAGCTCCATTCTTCAATTTTATTCCAGACTTAGTTTAAATGTCAATACTGTCCTGAAAAGTGCACATGCTAAAGCAAGAAATTTGTACAATGCAAAGAAAGCAAAATATTTTTTCTTCTTTTTTTGAAACAATTTTCTAATTTTAAATGTTTTATGGGTTTTTGGAAAAGAAAGAAAATGACGCACATATGAAAAGAGATTTTTTTTTAAATATGCAAATTTTTATAGACTTTTGGTTTTGTAGTTTTTAGGTTTTTTTTTAAGAAAAAAGGGTTAGTAAAATATATATAAGGATATACAAGGATTTTTTTGTTTTTTTTGTTTGTGTTTTTATTTTTTTTGTTACTTTGTTTTGTTTGTTTCTTTTGTTTTTATTTTTGTTTTTGTTGGTTTTTTTGTTGGTTTTTTATTGATCTTTTTTAAAGGTGATCAAATTCGATATGCACACACGTGGATTTTACAAATTTATAAACATATCCCCAAAATAATGAAATTAAAAGTATGAGTTATGTCTAAAGTATATATACAATATATACGACACCTCCTATACTTAGCTTGAACTATGTCCTCATATTTATCAAAGAGCAGCAAAGGAAGACATAACTCGTGCTAAATATAGAAAAGTGAAAAGACTCCTATGCTACAACGACTCAAAGAAAAGATGAAAAGAATAGAAGTCGGTGATCCCCCCTAAACTAAGGATCACGTAATCCTAAGTATAGAAGATTGTACAAAAGTGGAAAAACCGATGAAGAGAATATACGGACTCAACAGAAAAATACAAAAAAGACGATATGTACAATATCACCCACCCCCATACTTCGGGTAGAGTATCCCTAAGTATAGACACAACATGAGTGATGAATAGGACGAATATATCAACACGAATCATTCACCCCCCCTATACATAGCATAAAGCACATCCTAAGTATAGCATATATACACACACGGAAAAGGGGTGAATGATAAAACGGAAGAAGAAAGAATGAAACGAAAGGATATACAGAAAGTTGTCAGCTTATGTATCAAACGCGGAAGATGGAATCAAAAGATCATCATCTGATACCACAGATACAGAATCAACGACGGACAAGAATGTATCATGATCTAGATGGCTTTAGCAACTGTCCGTTCACGACAAATGGTTGTGTGTCAGATGACAACCCAGAAATGACAATACTCCCATTGACACGCACAACTCTCACAATGAAAGGTCCTGACCATTTACTTTTAAATTTTCCTAGAAACAGCTTCAACTTGGCATCAAATAACAAAAGTTTCTTATCAGGAGAGAAAGTCTTCCTTCGAATGTGCTTATCATGCCAGCGCTTGACTTTCTCCTTATAAATGAGTGAGTTGACATATGCAAAGTCTTGGAATTCTAGTAATCTATTCAAATCCAACTTCTTGTTCTTTCCTGCCTTCTCATAATCAAGATTGCATACACGGAGTGCCCATAAAGATTTGTGAATTAATTCCACTGGCGGGTGGCAAGGCTTTCCATACACCAATCTGTAAGGAGACATACCCAAAGGAGACTTGTACGTCGTCTGATAAGGCCATAGAACCGAATCAAGCATCTGAGACCAGTTCTTCCTATCTGGACGTACAAGTTTTTGCAATATCGTCTTGATCTCCCTATTTGAAAATTCTGCCAAGCCATTAGTCTAAGGGTGGTAAGGAGACACAATTCTGTGCTCAATGGTGTACTCCTTTACAAGCTTCTTTACTTCTCTGTTAATGAAATGGCTTCCTCCATCTGAAATCACATCTGGAATACGGAATCATGCAATAATGTTGTCCTTAAGAAAGGAACTCACTGTATGACTATCTGCGGCTCGAGTGGGGATAGATTCCACCCATCGACTAACATAATCCACGGTGAGCAGGATGTACTGAAATCCCTGACTGATAGGAAATGGGACCATGAAGTCTATGCCCCAAGCATCAAAAACATCAGAAATATGTATATATCTTAGGGGCATGGTATCTTTGGAACAACCGGTTCCTCCCATTTTCTGACAGTCAGTGCAACCTCGAACATACTTTGTAGCATCCTTGAACAATGTGGGTCACCATAGGCTACTCTGTAAAACCTTTGTTGATGTGTGTTTCCCCGAATGATGCCCTCTAGATTCTAGTTTGTGGCAGTGCTCAAGTACACTGGTGTGTTCCTCTTGAGGAATGCACCTTCTCCAGATACAATCTGCATCCTCACGAAATAGGTACGGATCGTCCCATTGGTAATAATGAATCTCTGATAGAAATCTGTCTACCTTGTACTTCGGCCAATCTTTTGGAACTTTCTTGGAGACAAGATATTTCAAAATATCAGCATACAATGGGAGTGTGTCCACAGACAAAATGGACTCATCTGGAAAGGTTTCGGAAATAGGGATCATGTTCTTCTCAGAGGTCTCTGCATCCATAATACGGGATAGGTGATCTGCCATACCATTTTTCACTCCAAGTTTATCCTGAATCTCTAAATCAAATTCCTAGAGAAGAAGGATCCATTTGATAAGGTGTGGTTTGGCATCCTTCTTTTCCTGCAAGCATTGTATGGTAGTGTGATCCGTGTATACAATAATGTGGGAACCGATGAGGCAAGATCTGAACTTCTCTAGCCCAAACACAACTGCTAACATCTCCTTCTCTATAACTGTATAATTTCATTGTGCTTCATCTAGAGTCTTGCTAGCATAGTGCATAGAAAATGGTATCCCATCCCTTCTCTGTCCTAGAACAGCTCCAACTGCAAAATCTGAGGCGTCCGTCATAATCTCAAAAGGAAGAGACCAATCGAGTGGTTGTAAGACAGGAGCATTAGTAACCATTTCTTTCATCTGATTGAATGCAAGGAGGAATTTCTCATCGACAATAACTCACTCTCCTTACATAAAAGCTCAGTCAAAGGTCTGGCGATCTTGTTGAAGTCCTTTATGAATCACCTATAGAATCCTACGTGTCCCAAAAATGACCTCAACTACTTCAAATTCTATGGTGGCTCTAACATTAAAATCACATAAATCTTAGTCGGGTCAACCTCCATACCATGTTTGGAGTTGACATGGCCCAATACAATCCCATTATTCACCATAAAGTGACTCTTCTCCCACGAGAGCACTAGGTTTACCTCACAACAACGTTGAAGAACTCGATCTAAATGAGCAAGGCATGTGCCAAAACTATCCTTGTAGACTGAGAAATCGTCCATGAAGACCTCAAGGAAACTACCTACCATGTCAGCAAAAATGGCCAACATACATCTTTGGAATGTAGCGGGAGCGTTACACAATCCAAAGGGCATCTGCCTAAAGGCGTAGGTGCCAAATGGACAAGTGAATGTAGTTTTCTCCCGATCCTCAGGAGCGATAGCAACTTGATTGTATCCCGAATACCCATCCAAGAATCAAAAGAACTCTTTCCCTGCCAACCTCTCAATAATCTGATCAATAAAGGGCAACCGAAAGTGATCCTTCTTGGTAGATGAGCTCAAGCATTGGTAATCTACACAGACATGCCATGAAGTAGGTACACGGGTCGGAATCTCCTCACCACGGTCATTCTTTATTATTTTAATTCTGGATTTCTTGGGGACCACATGTAAAGGGTTTACCCACTTGGAATCTGAAATGGGATATATAAAGCCAGCATCACACCATTTTCAGATCTCCTTCATGACAACCTCCTTTAGATTTGGATTTCCATTTTCAGATCTCCTTCATGACAACCTCCTTTAGATTTGGATTTAGATAGAGCTAACATTCACGGGAGGGTTGACGGATCACGGATCACCCTTGTTAAGATGCGTGGATTGATGGATTATCGTTCGATTAAAAGTTATGCCATTTCATTGTAGGTGGGCAATCGGAATAGGTCAAGAACTAACCACATGAATTGTTTTTGTCAATTAATCAATGTGATATTATGCTTATTTTACTTGGGCAAGTCCCAAGGCAAGGAGGCAAAGGAACAATCTAGAATTTTGTCTATCAAAGTTCATGCACGGTTTTCAAGGCAGTCTTTTTTTGTATTTTTTATGCAATTAGGGATGCAAAATGCAATTTTGGCCTATTTTAGGAAATAAAATGTAAATATCAATCAAACGATGCCCGAAAAATATGAAACTTGGCCAAGATGGTAACTATGATGAAATGAATGCACTATAATTTTTTGGAATTTTTTTATGCAAGATGAATTTTTTATGAATTTTTAAATGCAAATAAGGTGAATTTCAATATTTAATTATAATAAATATTAAACCTAATTATTTTCAAGGGATAAAATTATCCAAGATCTATCACTAGGTGACGATCTCAGAAAAAACCTCGAAAATGTGAGATTTAATACTTA
This sequence comes from Ottelia alismoides, assembly GCA_037367405.1. Taxonomy (NCBI): domain Eukaryota; kingdom Viridiplantae; phylum Streptophyta; class Magnoliopsida; order Alismatales; family Hydrocharitaceae; genus Ottelia; species Ottelia alismoides. The sequence goes on along the minus strand of JAZKJV010010199.1, from coordinate 700,041 downwards.
TTAAAAATCAAATATTGAAATATGCAAAATGATTTTTACAAGGCAAACCATGCATGCAAATGCAATTCTTTTTGGGCACAATTTAAAAGACAATTAATTCTACAATCCGTGGTTTTTCGGCAATTTTAGAGCAACGGTTAATCAATTATAACTTTCAAAGCATAAGATGGGTAAATATGCAATTTTCCACAAAATAATTAATTATTAATTAACCATTGATCACAAAAATGTCAAACATATGCTATCATGTAGAGAATTAATTAACGAACATCATGCTATTTTTTGATAATAAAATAATGTAATGTAGCAGTCCAGAACAATGGGGGAACACATGGGTAACAATGTAAATTGACAATAATCAAAAATAAAATAAAATGCAAAGAAGGGCTATATTGTAATCACCGAAATGTTGGGGGGTATTCTATAAAATGTCCAGAGGGGCACGTGCTCTGGTCGGCGGGACTGGTGTGCGAATAGGGTTATTGCCAGGGGGATTCTTGCAAATTACCCACGCGGTCACGTGCCCAGCACGTGACCCATGGGGATGGGACGTTCCCCCAACCCATGTGTGTGGCACGTGGCGGGGGCCTCGGGTCTCTTCCCCGGCGGTTGCGGCTGGCGAGGCTGATCTCTGGCATGTAGGCACTGATGCTCTGGTGATTGCGCCCGACCGTCGAAGGTGAAGTTGCGACGCATGGCTCAATGATGATTGAGGGCCGGTGAAACTTCGCGTGTGGTTTGTACCCGGTGCTGGAGCGCGTGGTGGAGTGGTCATCGGGGAAGACATGGCATGTGAAGCTGGAGCGCTGGAGGCGGACGAGGTTGATGAAGATGGCGTTGTCGGAGATGTAGCTGCTAGTCGTTGAAGCACGTTGGAGGTTGTTGGAGATGAAGAACTCGAAGGCGTGACGACTGAAGTCGACGGCAAAGCTGTGGTTGTTGGAGAAGATTGTCGATCATCGTTAGCTCGATGGGGAGAAGCCTGGAGCAAAGCAGAGTCGGCGAGGAGGGTCGTCGTGGCTACAACGAGCTTGTGAAGCTCGGATCTCGTCGGAGAAGGGAGTCGGTTTGTCACCCCGGTTGTAATTAAAGGATTATTCGTCGAATGGTTGTCCAGGAGGTGGCGATGGAGCTTAAATACAGTTGCGAGGTGACATCAGGGAAGGAAGGCTATCGCAGAGTGGGGATCTGATTGGGATTCGATCGAGGTTAGCGGAGTAGAATATTTGATAGATCTATAATGAATGATCTCTGCTCAGAAAAAAGGGGCTCATCATGGTGTTCAGCATTCTTATCAATTAACGTCTTAGATATCTCATCAATAATCTTAGAAAGATGTCTCTCATATGTGCATAAATCAGGAAATTCAACGAATGGCTCAGATATCTGTACCTCAGAACTCTTAGAAGGAAGCATATCATCATTAATCTCAGAAAAGTGTGTCAAAGGAATATCGGAAGGTGCCTCTAAAAACTCAGATTTATCCCCAGAAATCAGTTCAAACTGTCCATCAGCAACTAGCTCAGTTGGACCACCAAGGGAACTCATGTCAATTGTGCTTTCCATTGAGTCCTTTGGGGAAAGGAACTCCTGGGTATCTATAAAATCAGTGAAAAGATCTGTCTCTTAGAATTCAGCAAGAAAATCACAGTCATCTAGCTCTGGTATAACTTTCTCTGTATCATCAGTTGTTGGTGGCGGTGATGGTCTAGGATCAGAGATCATCTCAATTTTCACCTTGTCCCTCAACTGTTGCTTTGGCCGTTCAGAGAAATGGTCGACCTAGTATGATCAGGGTATGGAGTAACGGTGCAGGTGTGTCCATATCCATGATAATAAAAACAACAGGAAATTTCATTCCCTGCACCGTTACAATAACGTCCTATAAAATGCCTCTTGGCATGTTAATCGATCTATCAGCAAACTGAAGGATCATTCTGATTGTTTTAAGAGTCCCTAACCAAAATTCAGTTAGTAAAGAGGAAGGCATGAGATTAGTGGAGGAATCGCTATCGAGAAGAGTACGATCAAATTCTTGATCAAAGATATGGCAACGGATTTGAGGTTCTCCCTTGTCTTTCTTTTTAGGCGGGAGGTTATTGATGGCATGAACTGTAGCCATGGTCAATATGTGTTTTTATGTTTCCTTTTGTCTGTTCTGCCTTGGTTGACGCTTTTGTGTACATGCCTCTTTCATTCCCTTTTTTATTGTAGGCATGTATTCCAAGGCATTAAAGAGTGGCATCTTTAAAAAGATGTTCTGTAAGATCTCAACCACTCCAGGATCATATAGGGATGTTTTTAATTTTTGAATTTTCTTAGATTTGAGAGCAGAAGGAAATGGCACAGAATCAGAATAAACATTCAAACATTCATTTCCATTATTCAGAATAGAATCCTCATATACAAAAGGACAACCAGAATCGGTCTATACAGTGTTGTCCAAACTAGGTGAAGTAAAAAAAGAATCTAAAACAGAACAGGATGCTACTGGTGAAGAGGAAGAATCTACGACTGGTATATTCTCCCTTGTTGATTGTGATCTACATCCGCCTGGTGAAGGTGGTGAAACTCTAGACTTGGGTTCTGCAACACTAGTCCTCTCGACTACTGGTGAAGGAGATGATGTGGAAGATGATGATCTCTCAGTGGTTCGATCTCCCAACCCCAACTAGTGTGTAGGTGGCTGCAATGTCCTACCGCTCCTGAGATGAATGGCGTCAGATAGACATGCAAAATCAAGGGACATATTTGTCTCGAGATGGGTGGGCTATTGGCTACCTGCTCCTTGCATATGAAGTTGTTGGGGTTGGCTTCGACCTGTGCTGGAATCAGTGTCTTGCTGGTGGTCAGGTCGTCTATCCGTTGAGTCAGTTCATTCATGTTCTTCATGAGCAATGCAAGTTGGTCCAGTGCTGGGTTGACTGAAGGGGCCTCAGGTTGCTCATTGACTGGTTGTCGTTGAGACTGATAGTACGGAGGCTATTAGTAACCATACAGATTCTGATAATGAGGAGGAGGAGGAGGATACTATCCATGATATGCAGTCTGCTGCCGGTTAGGATGAGGAAAATACATAGACTGTTGTTGTGGCTGGCCTTGTCTCCAGTTTTGGAACTGTGGTGGAGACTGATAGTGAGGCTGGAACTATTGGTGTTGGTATTGTTGCTGCTTGCCTCCCTAAAACTGATGGGCGGGTCTCTGACCCTGTTGTGAACCCAACTGGCCTTGCCCTAACAGACGGGGCTGGTTTTGCTCTAGGTCGAACCAGATACCTTTCACCTCCTGAATGATAGGTGGAGGTGGAGACTGCTGCTCAAGAATGTAGGCTACTTCCTGTTGGTATGGAACTATCTGATGTGAATGTTGCCGAACCTGATCAGGTGTCTGCACGTAGTAGACATGTTGAACTGTGGATGGTCCTCCGCTACTCCGCTAGGTGGAAGAAATCTGCTCCCTAGTAGAGGTATCAGACACTGCATTCACACTGTGAACTGCACCGATCTTACTCACAAGAAGCTCCAGGTGCTTTGTTATCTCATCCAGTTTATCCAGGTTCTTCATCCTCTGCTCGATCGCTTGAAGCTTCTCAAGCTCCTTGGATCATTTCTCAATAATGTCCACTTTGGATAGGTGGTTTCCAATGATGGTCAGGTCAAGGTTGTCCACCCTATCCACTTCATGTGTTGCCGTCATATTGACAGCATTGTGGGGTACTGCAGGGGAGGTGACGGGGGGCTTCTCAAAAGCATGTGAAGAAGAAAGAGCTTCTAAACTCTCCATCATCTCCTCAAAAATTTGATAAAGGACATCCTCGTCCTTGTTGAAGTGGCTCTCCCCACAAGCATCAACTACCAGCTTCTTATTCTCTATGCTTAAACCCCCAAAGAAATTTGCACAAGGCGGCTGGTCTTTGGAATATCATGATGGGGGCACTTCTCCATCAGATCTTTGAATCTTTCCCACACCTCGTGAATAGGCTCCCGCGACATCTGGGAGAAATTAGCAATCAAGGATCGCATTTGGTTGAGTCGTCTGAGCGGGTAATATTTGTTTTGAAATGCGGATCTCAACTCTTCCCAAGTAGTGAAAACCTTCCCAAGTGATTTAACCAATATAAGGCTTTGTCCATCAACTGAATAGGAAGGCGGTCATCTGCACTACCTCTATGGGACATTTGGGTAATGTACTATTCTACAAATGTGATCGAACTGCTGGAGTTGTATATAAGGTTCTTCATTAATATTTCCATGGACTATTGGGAGAAGAGGTAAAATAGTGGGCTTAAGCTCAAAATGCCCATAAATCGCAGGGATTGTATACAAGAATTTGTTTGTCTTGCCCCTGGATTATAAGCATCCTTTAATGTAGGCTTAGCCCCAGGTTCTATGTTAGGGTCTTCTCCCCCATTCCCACCTCCACCATTATTTCTATCCTCCTCTCTCCTATCTTCTCTTTCCCGTCTCATCTCGAGAATCAAATCTCTCAATGTGGTCTAAAAATTAGCCTGTTGTGTTAACTGGGCTTGAATTTACTGAATGGAGGCTAACATGGTGTTGTTGATCTCGCTCTGCTCCGACATGGTTCCCTTTCCCTTTGGTGGAATCAAGTGTCCAATGTTTGACTCTAAAAATGTGCATGACACTTGATTAGTGCTCATAAATGAATTGGAGTCTCAGATATTAATTTGAGATTAAAGACAATCTCAAATAGTGTATTGATGGATGTTGTGAAGGGTGAAGTTGAGAAAGAGGAATATTCGGGAAGTGAGTCTCATGAATAGAAGGTAAAGAACTTGGAGTGTAGAAATAGTTCGCAAAGTCTGACGTCTTCAAAATCAATAGGCAGGATGCGAGAGCACGAAGGTCAATGCAAGAGTGAAAGTGAGTAAAGGTGCAAATTACGCTGAAGGATCTCTATCACTAGCAATCAAACACAATACAAACCCCCAGTTTACCAACTCAACGCAATGTGAAGACCGTGAAGGTTCGGTTAATTATCTTGTCAATTTTTTAGAGTTTGGTGAGAATACAATCTATTAGAGCGATTAAAGTGAGTTGTTAGGAACCCAATGCTCCCAAGTGATTGTCCCAAAATCACAACTAGTTTTTCCCAGCCAGTATAGGTGCGGACCGTTTACCGGCTACTCGATCTTCCCACTCTGCTAAGGAAATCCTGGACCAATTACCGGCTACCCAGTGAAATCCTCACTGGAGAACCACTGATCATGAGATAGTAGTCTGAAGAGAGTTCGGGCGTGGCTCTATCCTAGTGTGCGGGTCTCTCTCTTGTTGCAGATAAATCAAACAAGGCGGGGGTTACTCTCCCCAAAACAATGATTTTTCCTTACATTTATTTTAGGGTCGAGTTTTCTTTAGCAGTCCTGAATTTTAGGCAATTATCACTTGGTTTGAATATTTTCAATGAATCGCCTACCGAGTGTCCAATTCCTTTTTAACTTTTGTGAGTGAAAATAAGGAAGGAGATCGGAACCGCCAATGCGCGATTAAACACAATGATGCATGTAGAGGTTAGAGATGCGTACCATGTCGCCAGCCCTCTACATGCAGGATGATCCGTGCAGAATTTAAATACAGAAAATAAACTAGCCTATATGCAAATGCAAGTGAACCATCCTAACAATAGCTTCTATTAACGGGCAAGAACAAGTTAAATTTGACTAAGTCCAATTATGCTCTATTCTATAGGCACACGAATTCTTATTTGAGTTTTTATACCTAATTAATTACCTGGACCAATCAAATTAATTAAACCAATCAATAGGTAGCTCACGAAATCCGCACGAAACAAAGAAAAATAAGGCGATGAAAACAAAACCGATGAGGTCTCCCAAGTGCACCAGCACCTGGAAAAACAGACCCCGCAACAAATGAATATTTGTTTACAAGAGTTCAAATGCAAGAAATAAATAAAAGAGAGTTTATTTTTTTGCTTGGTCTCATTCAATTCTTCTTCTCCTCCTCTCACGCTCTCCTACAACTTCAAGATGAATCAAGCCGCCTTCGCTTCGCTTGGGTGCTTTGGCTCTCCTAGGATCATCTCCTTCGCTCTACGGGCCCTCGTATAAAAAAAGGGAGAATATATAAGAAACACAATTATCAAATATGAGCATGAAAAATTAAATCAATGCAGTGAATATGAACAATGGAATAAATGTGGAAAAATATAAACAAATATGTGCAACCAAGAATACCAGGTCAAAAGAGAAATCTAACTACTCTCACCGTGCCTCCCGGACAACGACGCCATTTTATTGAGGGATAATCACGAGGATTGGTTATTATTGATATAAAGTTGAGATAAAGTCATCGTTGCGATCCCAAAAATTCCCGGCTCAAACAAACAAATTTTTTTTCTTCTCAAGCCAATAATTAATACAAGAATAATGAAGCAAGAGAAATTTTTTGCTAGTTATTTACCTATATAGCTAACAGAGGAGGCTACAATTCCTGAGTGTTATTTAAATAGTCGAAAAAATCAACTAAAATAAATAGGGAATCTCAAACGCAAATAATCTTGGTTTTTTGTGATTTTTTGTCTTTTTAAATTTTTTAAATTTTCTTATTCCTTTTTTTTAATTTTTTGATTTTTTTCAAATTTTTAATGATTTTAATTTTTGCAATATTTTAATTTTCAAAAATATGATTTTAAAAACAAAGTCTTGCACAAAAGAAAGGCATTTTTTTATTTTTCAAACATAACAAAAATGCTAAAAAATATTGAAAGAAAATGTTTTTTATTTTTATGAATTCTTTATTGTTTTGTACCTTTTTAGAGATTTTTAGATTTTTTAAGAATTTAAAAATGAATAAAAACAAGGGAAAATGCAAATAGTGAGAAAAAAGGATTATTTTTCAATGTAAAAATAGCACATAATTGCAAAAATTATGAAAATGATTTTTCTTAAAAACTACAAGAAATTATCCATAAACAGGAACTGAAATCATTTTTTTATTTTTCATCAATTTTATATGATTTTTCAAGAATTTTAGTATTTTGCAATTTTTTGGGTTGTATAAATAATTAAAGCGTGAAATTTGCATAGAAATTAAAACACATCAAAAGAGAATTAATCTAGTTTATTTTGAATTTTTGAAGCAATATTCGAATTTTTAGGATTTTTCAAAGTTCAAACAGGAAAAAATGACATGTTTTTTATTTTTAATAATAACAAATGATGATAAAATGCAATAAGAAAGACAATAAACATTCACATAACAGGAGTATACACAATTTTTTGTAGAATTTCCAGAGTAAATGCTACATTTATTTCAATGAAAAGACAAGCCTATAAATAGTCGAGAAAATAGGGGCTTATTTGCAAATAGTTTATTATTTTTGCATCAAAAATAACAAGAAATAAATTCATAGTCGAAAAGTGAAAATTACCCAAGAGAAACGTGCAAAGCATGTCCTTGAATGACGGAAGGGATATTTCTATAAATTTGAAAAACTTGGGGGGCGAATAGGTAATTTACCCAAATAAAGTAATAACCCCTAGGGTTTCTCTCTCTATCCTTCGTTCAAAGCCAAAGGGGGGCAAGGGAGGCTTCTACCCCATGCCTTCTTCTCCAAGCAAGGGTGGCGGGTCGGTGGATCGGTGGCGCACTCGTGTGCGGGAGGTGCGATGGCTGGTTGCGTTGTCGATGGAGAGCCGTAGGTGGCTGCGGCGGATCAGCGCACAGCGGATGTGGCTAAGGTATTCAAGCGACAACAGAAAGAGCTCACAAGGACGAGGTTGCTCCAGTGGAGGAACTGCGGTGGAGATTGAGATAGTGTCTGGCGATGCATACGAGCGCGGAGGGGCTCCTAAGGAGCCGCAGGTGGTTGCAGGCGGTGGACGATGCTCCGCCTTGTGGGTAAAGATGGAGGCGGCCAGCGCGGCGCTGGCGGATGAAGGTCGGTTGGCGGTGCTGGGGGCCTCTCGCGGGTGCGCAGGTGACGGAGGAAGGTGGCGGGTGTCGCCTGCGTCTAGAGAAGCGACGCCTGGGGCACGAATTATTTTTTATATATTTTTTATTGTTTTTTTGTAAAATAGAAATGGAAGAAAAAAGAAAGTTTTATTTTTTTAATTTTTTTTTATTTTTTGATGAAAACAGAAATGGCAAAACTTTTAATTTTTTGTTATATTTTTCTTTATTCCTGCAAAACAAATGTTAGAAAGAAAAACCATATTTTTGTTTTTTATTTTTTTATTTATAAACAAATTAGGACGTGAGCACGACGGCTCAATCCCAAAATAAAAACAGAATACATGAATGGGGATCCGATAAAAAATGAGGAATGGATCCGTGTCTCTGACCACCGTACGTGGCTGGAGTTAGAAGATTGTGTGAGGTAGAATAAGAAAGCGAATAGATTAAGATGTGAAGATGAAAAATCAGCGAATCGAATCGTGATGATTGATTCTAAGTTCTGGAGAAAAAATGACAACGAAAAAAATGTGAAAAAATAAACTACGATTAACCAAGGTTAAAAATAAGAGAAAAAATGGATCTCGCCTTAGGAGCGGAAAATAACGTAATCGCTTCGACGAAGGTCGACTCGCTGTTACCAGATGGCTCGGAGGCTAGGCACCCTTCTGCGACAAGATGACTCTCGGAGAATAGGCTCCTCTCACCAAAGATTGATCAAGTTGAAATGAGGGAGGAGGAGCCATATTAATAGATAAAACGATGGAGTTTGAATTTCAAAAATGAAGATAAGAGATAAGAGAAAATTTTGAAATGAGATATAGATAAGAAAGGACTAGTATTCAAATTATTTACAAAAATTAAATATTTTTTTGTATTTTCGTCACTTAATTAAATTGAATAACAAAAATTAATTTTTTTTATTTTTTTGTGGTGGTTATTTAAGAATATCAACTATATACATATACTATATACATATGGTACATTATATACATAGTTAAATAAGGAAATTAGTTTTTTTGTTCTTTTAATTAATTTTTTTATTTAAATATATTTTTTATTTATTTTTTCAAATAATTATCAAAAATATTTACAAATACAATGTGTACAAATAAATGGTAAAATTGCACAAACCACCCTAGAAAATTGACTTTCAAACCGTAACTCAAAAATTATGAAACCATAGCCATTTTAAAGATAATTTAATTTAAAAAACAATGAAAAGTGAGTTTGGTTCAATTTGAGTTCATATGGAGCCGGAATTGGTCTTCCAATTATTGCCTTATGGTTTTTTCCGGATGTGGTTACTTTTATTATGTACATGAATTTATTTTGAATTATTTTTATTATTTAGGAAACATTTTTATTTATAACTTTTGTTTTGAAAATTATTTATTTTGACTCAATTTGTGTACAAATAAAATCGTGTAAGTATACAAATATTTACAACACGTTTTTTTTGGATTTTCTGATTAAGGACCCTATCCCCCCCTACTTTATTCCTGGTCGACCAGGTCAAGTCTTGATCTTCTCTCGAGGTTTGGGTCAGCTTGTATCTATTACATATATATAGTCTCTTTTTTTCCTTTTCTTTATTTTTCCTTTATTTATTTATTTATTTATTTTAGGTTAAAATAGTAATAAGTGTACAATATTTACACACAGATGCAAGTTAGTAAGAATATGGAGTTAGTATTATATATAGGTGTTTTATAAGGGATTTTAAGCTAAAATAAATGAATAAAGATGATGAAATGTAGATTCATCAGGCGCCATCTGATTGTTCGCGAATTACCGTATTTAATTTTCATGAACTAATCTTGCGAAAAATAATGTCTTTGTTTGTGAAGGTGTTGATCCTGGGAGTGAGGTATTGACAATCCAATCTCTAGATGAATAACCATTGAAATATTCCTCCTTGGTCGGTGCAAGTCCCATGTATTTGTTCTTAATTATCTTAATGTTGGTGCACTTTTGAGTCGGATCGATTTGGTCAAGGTGTTTAGATAAGATCATGTCTGACTCATGGTTAGTTCATGCTTATGTTTCAGGATCACCATATAATAAGTTGTGTATTCAGTGTTCCGTTGTAGGATCTATCATTGCAGCGAGAAATGGAAGAGTGTGGAGAGTCTCTGAACTAATGGTCACTTCAACAGTCGTTATCTCAAGTGTAGCAGCAGGGTAGGGCTCTTCTACCGCTTGGTGGTTACAGCTGTTGACGGCTTCGTGGGTCACCTCAGAATATCCTGGTTCCTCGAAGACTAGATGAGATCGAAGTGCTCCCAATGCTGTAAAATTGATTTCTAGAGTCTCGTACTCTATAATTGCCTTAACTAAGGCTAACAATGTCTTTCCGAGAATGACTGGAGACTGGGTGAATTCTCCTAGATGCTCAATATCAATGTCGTGAAGTCCACCTTGAGTAGAGCATCTTGGAATGTAACGGTAATGATTCCTCCCAGCCGCTTTATCAATCGATCAGCTAGTTGAATGATCTCTCTTATCTTCCTGATAGGTCCGAGTTTGAGATTATCAAATACAGAGGTCAGGAGGATATTGATTGGTAAGTCATCATCGATTCGAGCATGGGTAAATGTTGTGTCTTTGATTCCACAATCAAATCTGGGCAACCGCTTCACTCTGCGGCTCTTGGTCTTTCTCCATAACACCAAGGAGGTGGTCATTGACAAGATATGTCTTTCAATTTTTGTACTCATCCTGTCCGACTTTTTCATCATTAATTTTCTCATTACAAATCCTTTAAAGTGGGGAAGTGTTCAATGGCCTGTATTAAGGGAAGTTCAAAAATCAACCTTTTCTCCAGTGTCTCCCTTAAAGTAAGATCCAAATTCTTAAAATCCTCTTCACTTTCAATTTTTATGATTTTTCTGGTTTTCGATTTTTTGAGTGTTTATAAATATTTCGATTTTCTGGTTTTTTTGTGTGGTGTGTAGATGTGGTGCTTTCCGTAGATGAGGAGGGGTTTTGATTTGCCGGGTAAGAGTCAGAATCAGAGTCATCCCTATGGGAGTAATATGCAGAGGTGTCGTTGCCAGAGTCCTCCCTATGGTGAACATAGTTTATGGGTTTCTAAATATCCTTAGGGCTTTCAACAGGAGATCCAATCTTTTTATCTTCCAATTTTATCCAAGAGCTAGGAGAAGACTCTTTCTGAATATCTGAGATATGATTTGACTTTCTATTTTTGAAATTCTCTCTTGAAAAATTATGGAAGGAGTCTATCAATTGGTGGGAATCTATAGGTTTCATACTCAATAAATCTTGACTCAGGAATATAATGCTAGGTTGAGTAGATTCCATGTCCTTGATTGTGATTAGTAACTTCTTCGTACAGTGGAATCATATAACGATCATGTATGTCAGTATCATCAGTCCGATCCTTTGTATGTGTAGGTTGACTGAAGGAGTGGTAGACTAGTTGGTCAATAGAGATTTGATCGTTAGGGTCAATCCACTATGATTGATCATTAGGTGCAGGCTGCTCCATCCGATTTGAACGGGTCATCCTGTTATTTCCTAAGGTGCAGTCCGGATGTATTTCTATGAATTGTGGACCTGTCCCAACACGATCGTGAGGAAAAAATGAATATGGTTGGGTTCGATGTCTCATCCAGTTATGTGTTTCAAAAGTGATTTGATCTTTAAATGGTTCATGATTTTCGACGAGAAATGGGGAATAAGATGGTTCAGTCCAGGATGGTAGTTGATCATGTGTAGATAATGGTGGGGGAGGTGGGGAATATGAAGTAATGGAGAATTCAGTCGGACGATCAGAGGAAAATGAATTAGAATTGATCGAGTGGGTTGGATTCATCGGAGGGTCAGTCTCCCACAAATTTTGGAGTACTCTAGACAGAAGAGGGTTTAGATGATTTGGGTTTGATCGAGACAAATTCATTTTCATAGTACAGATCTGATGGGAACTCGGACCAATGTCCCATCATTTTCAAAGGAGGTTGATGACTTGACATGGCTAATCTTGGTGTAAGTGCACAGGATACTCACAAGAAGAAACCCAGATTTTTAAATCAAGGAGGGAGAGTGATGGCACAAGTGCACGGTTTTTGATCTTCGAACTCAGTTTACACACACCAATGCAAACGCAATACAAACCCCAAGTTCACCAACTCACACAATGAGGGTCGCGTGAGTTCGGCCAATTATCTTGTCAATTTTAGTTGATGATAAATTCAATCTTGGAAAGAAATTAGCGAGTTATTTGGTGCTGAAAATTTTACTAAAGACTACCCTGAATTCTTACGACTAGTTGCACCTACTTTCAGCCAGTGTGAGTGTAAGTATGGACCATAAAATGGCTACCCGTTACTTAAGGATGGACCCTTACACAATATCCTTTAAACCACCCACTCTGCTAAGGAAGTCTGGACCGTTTATCGGCCACCCGTATTTCCTCATTGAGAAGTAGCTAATCGTTTTTATAGAATCAGTAGTTAATATGAAAATCCGGAGCTGGACTCTAGCCTTAAGTGTCGTCTCTCGCTCACTCAGACAAATAAATAAATCCAAGGATGGGGTTGCTCTCCCGTAAAAATTCTTGATTTTATTTAATTAAAGTTGGCCTTGTTTAGCAGTCCGAGATTTAATTAGGTGATCACTGAAAAATTAGGTGAGCACAAATGCACGTCTACCGTCCAGTCCCAATTTCCGTTAAAATTTACGTGACAAAACAGGAGGGAGAAATTCGGGAAAAGCCGATGCATATGGAAAACAATGAGGTATGCTCAGTTAGAAGACTTACAGTGATTCCTCACAATATCCATGTAAGCTGCAATACAAGAATTGAAAAATTATTCTATATGAATGCAAACTGACAAAAAACCACACCTAGCAGATAGTTCTATAAGCCGTGAAGAATTGAGTCAAAATTTTGACTAAGTTGAAGGATCTAATGTGCATCTCAATTAAGTGAAGTATGGTCCTAGGTTCTACGAGCACGAACAATAAAATCCTAGCAACTCTAATAGTCGTATGTGCAGGTTTAACCTACGAGCCACTCAAGTCAGGCCCCACCCTCACCGGAGAGTGGAACAGGCCACAACACACAACAAAAAAAGTTTAGGTCTTGTTATACATGCGAGAGTCTAAACGGATACCACGGTAAATGAGCAATTAATTACAAAAATTACAGAAATTGAAATCTTAGAGTCTAAGCTCTCTCACGACTCGACTCGATCTTAATTTAATATGCAGCTTTTTAGGCATCGGTGAAGATGCAATGATTTTGAGAGAACCGCTCCACGTACGTCGGGTTCCTCGCACAAAAAATAAGAGAGTGTGTGTGTGTGTGTAGGAGTGAAACAAAAAAACAAAAATAAAATAAGAAAATAAATGCTGAAAAAATAAAAGAAAATAAAAGAAATGTAGGATAAAATGGAAAATATACAGTGAAGATTCGGGGGTCAGATTGCCCGAATAAGGAAAACCTAACATTGATTTTTTAGACAAAACCTAAGTCATTTTCCTCCCCAGCAACAGTGCCATCTGATTATTCACGAATTACCCTGTTTAATTTTTGTGAATTAATCGTATGAAAATAATGTCTTCGTTTTTTGTGTAGGTGGGTAATCGAAATCAATCAAGAAATAATCACTTAGAAATTTAATCCTATTAATTCGAGTGATTTTATGTTTATTTTACTTGCGAAAGTCCCAAGGTCGAACTCAAGGAGGCAAAGGAACAACCTAGATTAGTGTCTATCAAATTTTGTGCATGCTTTTCAAGGCATAATATTTTTGGTATTTTTAATGAAATTTTGGAATACAAATGCAAATGCTGATTTTAAGGACTAGAATATTGATATTTATCAAACGATGTCCAAAAAATATGATACTTGACCGAGATGTTGATAATGATGAAATAAATGAATTGTAATATTTTTTGAATTTTTGGATGCTAAATGAATAAATAATGAATTTATGAATGCAAACAATGTGAATTTCAATAATTAATTATAATAATATTAAATCTACTTATTATCAGGAAATAAAGTTATCAAAGATATATCACTAGGTGATCTTTCTCAGAAAAAACCTAAACCATAAAATGTTGGATTTTAATACTTATTAAAAATTAATTATTAAAATAAAAAATGGTTTTTAAGGAACAAAATATACATGCAACTGCAATTTTTTTTGGTACAATGTAAATATCAATTAATTCTACTATTTATGAATTTTTGGCAAATTTTTTAGTATGGTTAATTAGTTATGAATTTCTAAGAACGGATTGGGTAAAATATGCAAATTTTCACAAGAATAAAAATTATTAATTAACCACAGATCATAAAAATATCAAAAGCATGACATAATGTGAAGAATTAATTAAGAAACACAATGCAAATTTTTAAATAATAAAATTATGATAAATAGACGTTCAAAATAAAAGGAGAACACGGGTTCTGTTTGTAATTTTTACAATAATTAAATAAAATAGAAAATGCAGTAGAAGGACTTAGTTGTAATTACCTAAACCTCTTAGAACATCTGCAAAATTTCCAAGGGAGCATGTGTTGTGTACGTGCTCTTGATTAGTGAGGCTTTTGGGTAATTAGGCAAAACTGCAGGGGGTAATTGCAGTTTGCCCTCCCCTCATGCGTGCGGAGCACGTGAGTTGGCATGGGTCTTCGCGGCAAAAGGGAGGGGCGGCGCACGTGTAGTCGGCAGAGGTGGATGAGGGCTCGACGATGGTCGAGTGGCTGATCTAAAAGGAGATCTTCCCCTGCTGGACCTGGAGGAATAGATGGAGCATGAGGCGAAAACATCAATGGTGAGTGGCGAGCATCCTAGCCGCTAGTTGCAGTGGAGGAGCACGGCCGAGGCAAGTCATTGGACGAAGTCGAAGAGATCTTGACGATGAAGACGACTCCTGGCACCGGCCAGGAGGTGTCGATGAAGCTTTGGTGGAATTAAAGAAGCCTTGTTGGTGAGAGCAGTGTGGGTATAGAGTCGAGGAGGATCATTAAGCTGAGGACGAAGGCAAAGAATCTCTTGACCGATGAAGATGAACGGCTGAGATCTGTTGGTGAGGCAGAGACGATGTTGGTAAAGGAAACTCACACTCGAGCTCCACGGCCTGGAGATGACCGGAGCGAAGCTAGCGCGGCTATTGCGCGCTGCGACAAGACGGAGGTATGTAGCCTTGGATCTCGCCGATTGGTGGAGATGACGCTGTCACCGCCGAATCCTTTCTCAGTTGTGGTTTGACAGATGATGGCAAGGAGCGGTGGGGGTATGTTTAAATAGGAGGGTGAAGGTAGTGGTGCATCGGCCTGATTGGGAAGGGGGTGGTTTTGACGAGATGCGATGAGATTTGGCGGCGGCGGTTGATCGCAAAATTCGTGGAGTGGCGGTGAGGGTGATTGAAATCAGCGAGGGTAGGGGTGATGCAAGATCGAGGAAATGGAGAGATTCACGTGGAGGTAGCGGTGCCAAAGGGGAGAGGCAGTGGCAGCTGATGAAAAAGGAAAGTGAGGGGAAGAGGACGATGGAGGGGGGACGTCTGATCGGTCGAGATCAGACGGCCCTGATGGGTGTCACGTGTCTTCTTCTAATATTATTGTTATTATTATTTTTTGTTATTTATTTTTTTAATTTTTTTAATCAATAAAATAAATATAAATGCAAAAATTGAGTGACACGTGGCTGCTCTAGGAGCTGCCATGTGCCACTCCTAGAAAATTCCAAATAATAAAGACAAAGATAAATTCAGAAGAAATAACAAACGACCTCAGATCGAAAAATTTTATTCATGAAAGTTGCTCGTCTCGATGAGATCTACAACTTTCAAGAAGTGAATCAAAACAAAAATAGGTCATTTGTGCAAAGTGATATTTTTGGGGTATTATATGTACATAAAATACCCTGATTTTTGGGTTTTATAATTTCTTTTGTTATTTTTAAATAAGATAAAAATCCAAAAAAATATGATAAAATTTAAGATAAATTATTAGACATAATATATTTTTTGGATTTTTATTAATTAGGAGAATGAAAAATAAAATAAAATATGAGGGAGGGGACTTTTGTACAGACAGTCAGTGAAGACTCGTACTCAGTTAGTTTCTTTGATTTCGGTTTTATTTAGATTTGAAATTTTTTGAATTTTAATAACATTATAGGTAAGAAAGTAATGAAAAAGAAATAAAATAAAAATTAGTTAATTGTGTGCATAAAATAATAGGTTAAAAACTGTTAAAATATACAATATACAAAAGAGGCTCGAAAACCAACTTTCACATATGTGCTTTGATTCACTTGAACTTGGTATTGTTTTGAAGGTATTTGAATGTACACTAGTTAAAAAGTGAGTAGGATCAAATCAGACACTTTGTAAGGAAGACATCAGCACTTTAGTCCGATCATCCTGAAATTAGAGTTTGGGTTTCTGGACCACTTATTTGTGTTTGTGATTTTTTTTTATTTTTCTTTTATTCTTGTTATCATATGTACACAGTGGAGGCGGTTTCAAGTCATTTGGATTTAGCATGAATTAGTTAGAAATCATGGAAGTTAGCTTATTTTACAATTCAATTGCATATGCATGAATGCTAATTATGCAATATAATGGATAGAATCAATATGAATTTTGGTGATTAGAGCTTAATTAATGTCTTTTAGAGTGATGAATCTAAGATTCATCTTCCCACAATCAATAAATAATGTGAGCTAAAATTTATTATACCCTACAAAATAGTATGTATAGTACGCAAGTCTTTGGTCGAACCACAAAGGAGCAACGGGGATAGCCACAAAAAGTTGACAGTTAAAAAGAAAATTAAGAAATGATTTTGTGTTTTTATAGGGTTTTTCTCATTTTTGTGGGTTTCTTTGTTTTATTTTATTTTTAGAATTTTTAATTTATATTTTTTTGTTTTTAATTTTGTGATTCTTATTTTCATTTTTATATATAAAGATATTACATATATGATATGAGATATAATATAATAATATATACTATATAGATAAATAAATATATATATAAATCAAGAAAATATAAATAAGAATAGTCCTTTTTATTTTTTTTAAGGTTTTTAAATATTTATAGGAATTTATAAATATTAATAATAATTGTATGTAATATATAGTGATAATATATATAAGTTATATATGAGGCATTATATTTATAATTACAACTATATGTAGTCAAAAATTATAAAATAAAACATTTTTGGGCTTTTAATATTTCTCTTTGTTTTTGGTAATTTTCTTATAATTTTTTCATTTTTTTTGTATTTTTAATTGATTAAAAATGTCAAACTAGTGACTTAGAATTATAGCAAGATAATTTTGGGATTTAAAAATAGATAAATATCTTAAAATTTTACAAAATTATTTTTAATATATATATAATATAGATAAAATTAAAAAATAAAAACTAATATTTTGGAGTTTTAGAATAATTTTTAATGATTTTTATAAGATTTTTGGGGTTTTTTATTTTTTTAGTGTTAATCTATTGTGATTTTTTGTGATTTTTGGTCTGGAGTTGCAAAATACATAAATAAAGATACTTAATTTTTTGGAATTTTAAAGATGATTATATAATTTTTATGTAAATGCACTATTTTTTAACTTTAAAATAGGAAAATACTTTTAATTGCCTCAAGAAAAATTATATGATTTTAAATAATTCCAAGCACTTAAAATAATTTTCCTAAGATTTTTAGATGCAAAATCTTATTTTTAATAAATTAAATACATGAAGTAAAATTAATTCTTCTAGCAGAGATCTATTTGTAATTAAAATAAAACTTTATGCATTCTAGAACACTTTACCATAGTCTAAGGGCATACATGCAAAAATCTCCAAATATTCAATAATAAACGTGTTAGTTGGGGTATAAGTGCAACATCTAAAAAGTTACAGGACCTACTTGGAATTTTCCCAAAAAATATAACAGTGAGATACAAAATCCTTGGATTAAATAATAACACAAACCCGTAGGGGGTCCTTTCAAAATCTTCCACCCCCTCAAGTTTGTGCGCACGTGAGGTGACTTGGACTGGACCTAGGTATAAATAAAATAAAGTCGACGGTTGGAATGTAAATATTACCAAACTATTTGAATTCTAGAATAAAGTTTGTGGACTAAAAATAAAATACAAAAATTAGGGGAATGGGTTGCAAAATTACCCTAAGGCACAGATCAACAATCGTGGCTTCTTCACTTGGAAATGAGTCGTGCTCTAAATGGTCAATGATGGATCCTGGATGGACATCTGAAATTAGATCCAGCTGATGGATCGGACGACTAATGGTGCCTTCATCCAATGGCATCTGGAGCTTCTAGAGGCGGATCTTTATCGAACGGTTGGGAGAACCACTAGAAGAATAGGGAAGAACTCTCGGTCAGTCGAGCTTCGATCTAAGCAAGTGAGCGACTCCGATCACCAGGGTGGCTCCTAGCATAAAATGATGTTGAAGGTCTTTCGCGTCGGCTAGGAGGCTCAAAAGGATCTTGTGCCTGTCAGTGGGGTCTTGGATTGCCTGGGAGTTCGGAGCACCTGGGATGCCTTTGACTTAGCAAAAATCAACCTAGAAGGGGTCTTCAAGCGCTCAGACATGCAGGGTTAGCTTGCAATTGAAGAGACCAAGGTTTGGGGCTTGATATGGGACCAAATATCGTGGAAAGGATCGAGTCAGCACTCTCCAGCAAGGGGTGACTGAGGAGAGCAGATTTCCTGATCTAGGGTTGATTTTGGGGGAGAAGCAGCTCAGGGCATAAGTAAGATGGAGGGGAATGAAGTGGAAGTTGAGTGGAAGTCGGAATAGAGTGACAACAGTGGGAAATAGTGGCCGGAGCAGTAGCTCCGGTGAAGTACGATCTTGAATTACACACAATACTAGATGGAATTAATCGAAATGAAAAGCTAAACTACGCTACGGCTAGTTCTAATAATGGAAAAAACAAGAAAAAATGGAGTTCACCCGCTAGAGGACAAGGAGCTCTGAATCTCCGTCAGGAGGTTTCTGGCGAGGGCTTGGATCGCCTCTCCTGCTCCTCTCGCGCGTTGCAAATCAACGAGGAGCTTGATGTCACCGAGATGTACAAGTTTTGCTAAGTATCTGAGGGTTCAAGTGCCGAAGAAGGATCTAAATTTGAAATGGGGCTCGTCTAGGTAGTTGTACATGGAGCATTTGACCGAGGCTCCTGCTTGATGCATTGATCCATCGATCGAGGAGTTATTTGCATGTGAAATAATCATGATCGAGGAATAAAACTCAAGGAGGACTCGATCCAAAAGGAATCAAGAATTAGAGGGGAAAATTAAGGAAGATGGAGGTGTAGCGCCTGACCGTCGGAGACTTAGGGAGGTGGGAGAGTTGACTGAGCTCAACTACAACATGTCTCCCATTGGTCCACGTTGGACACTAGATTACAAAATAGGAAACTAATCCCTTATTAAATCAATTTAAAATAATAAATGATATTATTATTTTTTTATAAAAACATAAAAAATGTTTAATATTTATCTAGTATTTTTTTGTGATTTTTATTTATTTTTACAAGTCATTTTATTAGGTGCTAATTTTTCCATGTATAATTATAGGTATATTTACCTATATATTATGTTTTTTATTTTTTTATTTTTTTATTATTTTATTAT
Organism: Ottelia alismoides; assembly: GCA_037367405.1. NCBI lineage: Eukaryota > Viridiplantae > Streptophyta > Magnoliopsida > Alismatales > Hydrocharitaceae > Ottelia > Ottelia alismoides. Next base: position 680,456 of record JAZKJV010010199.1, on the reverse strand, counting down.
TTTAAATACATAATTTTTTATTTATAAATTATTTAAATATACATGTACATATTTTTATTTTATTTTTCTAAAGTTATTATTTACTTAAATAAATAGGTACATGAAATATAGGTATATAATAGGTATTGTTTACATATATGAAAGTATTTTATTTATTTTTGATGGTGTTATTTTTAGTTTTATTATGGACATATATTTTAAATAATATTTATAAATTTATAAAAATATAAGAATGTAAATAATATAAGGAATAAATATATTGATTATTTTATACAAGCATATTGCACGATAAAGGCCCAAAAACCAACTTTTGCATCTTAACTCTAAATTGAATGAAACCACTTTCATTAAATAGATAATTTAATTTTATGAACAATAGAGATGAGTTTAGTGAATTTTGAGTTTGTATGGAGAAGATACAGGTCTGTAAAGTATTCTTTGCTACTTTTTATTATGTATGCCTCGGGCATTTTATGCATTTTTTAGTGAAATAATTTTTTTCTTTGTATTTTTATAACTTTTATGTTCAATGTTTATTGATTTGAGGTATAAAAATAATAAAATAAAAAGGGTCCCAAAATGTATTTATTGAGGAATTAAAATTAGGGTTTTAATGAATCTATTTACCATTATCTCCCCCTACTTTATTCATTATCGATCGTGCCATCATGATGACTAGGTCTCGGGGTTTAGAGTTTGATATTTCATTTCTTTTTTTCTTTTCTTTCCTTTATTCTTTTATTTTAGAATTAAATCCATGATTTTATACATTATTTACAATATTAAAGATGAGTGTTATTTGTACAATTTAATGTTATATACATACATTTAACTAGGGATTTAAGGCCAAAGTGAAACAATAAGGGTGGTGAACTGGAGATTCATCACCCCCCTGATGAACCTCGGTTTCATAATATTAATTTCCATATTTTAATCTCATTGCTTAAACATTTATCAATAAACGGAGTAGATGTTGTATATATCTTAGGTTTAAAATAAATTAAAAATACAAAAAAACTACAAAACATAAATTGCAATGTTTTTGCCTTTAAAAATGCTCTCAAAAATATTTCTCCCTTTGTTTGACTTCTTTTTATTTTTGGTCAACACAAAACTTGTAGATCCCCTCAAGATCTACAACTTTCATGTTTTGAGTTTTTCCAAATTCGGCATCCTTCTATTTCTTTTCGAGTTTTTCTTTTTTTCTATTCTGAATAATCTCACTGGGCCACGTGGCTCCTTCTGGTTGAGCCACGTGGCCCGATGCCCCATGCGCCACCCGCCTCATCTCGGCAACGTTCAATCTTCTTAGGCACCTTCAATCTCTGTCGCATGTTCCATCTCCATCTTTTGCCCTTCGATCGCTCCTCCAGATCGCATCTGGAGCGTCCGTACCCGTACAATCCGCAACCGTTGGATCTTTAGATCCAACAGCCATCCGTGCCTCATTCACAGTTGTTGATGCGATGAGATCAATTGGATCAGGGCTGCTTCTTTGTGCCCTCCTCGTGACCGTTGGATCTTACGATCCAACGGTCAACACCTCGTCTTCCACCTCCAGCCATCCCTCTCTCCCATGTTCTCCACTTCGAATCGCTCAGCCCCTTATCATTTTCTCCACCTACCCAACATTCCCCTCGCCTCTCTAACCATGCTCGATCAAAGCCCTAGCTCCTGCCATCCTCGCGCACCACCTAACCTCGATCTTCCCCTCTTCTCGTGTCAGCACGAACCCACGAAGCCACAACCTCCACCACCTGCACTTAGACCTTCCCCCTTCTAATAAGCCGCCTCTGCCCATGCTCCACCTTGTCCACCTTTATGAGGGCCACGGCCTAGCATGTTCCCGTGACAAGGGGAGGTCGGATCAATGATGTGAAGACCGTCGTGGTTCCGGTGATGACCTATGGCCATGTAGGCCATGATCCGGCCCTAAACCAGCCGGCGAGCTGCTCCAACCGGTCGTCGGAGTTCAATGAAGATCGGAGCTCTTCATAGAGCTCATCCCAGACCACCCTCCTGTACCTTGATCGCCAGGTAATCTTTCCCTCTTTTCTTTGGTGTCTCTTATTTAATTAGGCACCCGCATGCTCGTTCTCCCGCAATTGATCAACCTATCAGCTCTGCCTCAACTCGCTCATCTTTACTGGAGCCTTAACCCATGTCTTCTCTCCGTCAGAATCTCAAGCCATGTCACCCATTTTCTCCGCCGTTCACGGTTGAGGAATCCAACGATCCTCCACCTTCTCCGCCCGCAAAGGCTCCCATTTCATCTCTTTTAACCCGTGCACTACACATGCACGCTTCGGCTAGTTGTCCTAACCTTTTTGTTAGTGCTTCCATCCAATGGTCGGACTTGGGCTGGATCGAAGTACTCGAGCTCTGCCTCTAGCAAGGATACGTCACCAGCCTCCTCCAAGAAGTCCAGAGTCTTCCACGTGCTTTGAACTTGATATCCATGCATCTAGGTATCTTCCTAGATCTTCAGCAAGCATGGGAGATGGTTGTGGCGCTTGTGTAGACCCGCTAGAGATCTAATAGTGCTGCCAGCTATAGACGGAGGAGGAAGCTCCAGAAGATGCAGGTGCCATTGGATGGCACCTCCCGATGCTCATCCAACGGCCCACATTCATCCACGTCGACACCTCCAAAGCTCAGAGGTTCGGGCGGTCCAAGCCAGTACACAAAGCGCCAGATCTCTCCATGTGTCTCGAGCCTCCAGCCAGCCTCCCGAACCTCGCACCTGAGCTCGAGCCTTCGTCCGAGCCTAGCCTCACATATTCGGGTCACGTGAGGGCTGGGAAAATTGCAGGGGTAACACCAACTTCTCCATATTGTAGATAGGTCCTCCTAGCACGTGCCTAGCATGCGTGCCTAGGGTTATTTGCAGTCTAACCCCTCTAGGTTTTAATAAATGCAAAATAACCCTCGCGGGTATGGGAAAATTATAGGAGAGCACACGTGATTTTTCTTAATTACATTTATGCCCTTCCAGGGACCTGTTTGTAATAATTTTCTATTTATTTTTTATGTTTTCTTTACGTTTATGCCCTTAGACTATTTCGTGAATATCTTGAGCATATGATCTCTATTTTAATTGATTTCAATTTCATTTCAAAGATTGCTTCCTTATCTATCCATTGGCATGATTCGTTCCTTGATTTGAAAATTAAAATTTGGATGATAAATTCTAGTAATATAGTGTCATTTGATTAATGATTTCTCATGCCCTTTGTATCTTATTAATTAAATTTGCTTCATGAATTGATCCTGAAATTGACTACACTTGTATTGCTCATTGAGTTCATCTAGGTAAGGCATATTTGCATTACTTTATGCTGACATTATGATGCATCATAAAAAAACTAAATAAAAAATGCCTTCATCTATCTGCATTGGTTGTCCTTGTGTTTTGACCTATTAGTTATTAATTCATCACTTAATCTGAGTATTGAGAATCTAAGTAACCACTTAAGAGGCTCGTGTCCTTGAGTATGATTCCGGAGATGCCCTAACTAATAATGTTGAATTAACAATCAAGTTTCGTTACAGTCGGGAAAAATCAGATCGATCAAAAACAACATCTGATTAGTTAACTACAAGCGATCAAATTTATTTACTTGGGCAAGCCCAAGGTCGAACTCAGGGACATGAGCCTCTTAAGTGGTTACTCAGATTCTCAGTACTCATATTAAGTGATGAATTAATAACTAATGGGTCAAAACACAAGGATAAACAATGCAGACAGATGAAGGCATTTTCTATTTAGTTTTTTTTACGATGCAACATAATGCAAGCGTAAAGATATGAAAATATTCCCTACCTAGATGAAATCAATGAGCAATACAAGTGTAGTAAATTTTAGGATAAATTCATGAAGCAAATTTAATTAAGAAGATAAAGGGCATGAGAAATCATTGATCAAATGACACTATATTACTAGAATTTATCATCCAAATCTTAAGTGTTAAATCAAGAAACAAATCATGCCAATGATATATAAGGAAGCAAGATTTGAAATAAAACTAAAATCAATTAAAACAGAGATCATATGCTCAAGATATTCACAAAATAGTCTAGGGCATAAACATAAAGACAACTTCAAAAATTAATAGAAAATCATTACAAACGGGTCCCTGGAAGGGCATAAATGTAATTAAAAAATCGCAAGGCCTTCCCTATAATTTTCCCATATGTGCGGGGGTTGTTTTGCATTTATTAAAACCCGAAGGGGTTAGAATGGAAATAACCCCAGGCATGCATGCTGGGCACGTGCTAGGAGGACTTATCAACAATATATAGAAGTTGGTGGGGCACCCCTGCAATTTTCCCAAAGCTCACGTGACCCGAACACGTGAGGCTAGGCTTGGACGAAGGCTCAGGCTCAGGTGCGAGGTTTGGGAGGCTAGCTGGAGGATAGCTGGAGGCTAGCTGGAGGCTTGGGACATGTAGAGAGATCTGGCGCTTCATGTACTGGCTTGGACCACCCGAACCTCCAAGCCTCGGAGGCATCGACGTGGCTAAATGTGGGCCATTAGATGAGCATCGGGAGGTGCCATTCAACGGCACCTGCATCTCCTGGAGCTTCCTCCTCCGTCGATAGTTGCGGTGCTATTGTATCTCTAGCAGGTCAACACAAGTGCCACTGCCGTCTCTCGTGCTTGCTGCATGGTGATCACGTTTGGAGCATGTGGAGGACTCTAGACTGCCTATAGGAGGCTGGCGACGGACCCATGCCGGAGGCAGAGCTCAAGTACTTTGCTCCGTCCCAAGTCGGACCATTGGATGGAAGCACCAGCAAAAAGGTTAGGAAAGCTAGCCGAAGCATGTAGGTGTAGTGTGTGGGTGAAGTGAGATGAGATGGGAGCCTTTGTGGGCGGAGAAGGTGGAGGCTCATCGAATTCCTCAGCCTTGAACGGCGGAGAAAATGGGTCACATGGGTTGAGGTTCTGACGGAGAGAAGACATGGGTTAAGGGTCCGGCGAAGATGAGTGAGATGAGGCGGAGCTGATAGGCTGATCAATTATAGGAGAACGAGCATGTGGGCGCATAATTAAATAAGAGAAACACCAAAGAAAAGAGGGGAAAGCTTACCTGGTGATCGAAGCGGAGGAAGGTGGACTGGGCTGAGCTCCAAGAAGAGCTCTGGTCTTTGCTGGACTCCAGCAACTGCTAGGAGCAACTCGTCGGCTGGTTTAGGGTCGGATCACGGCCTACAATGGCCATGGGTCATCACCGGAGCCACGGCGGTCTTCGTGTCATCGATCCGACCTCCCCTGTCACAAGGAGACGAGAGACGCTGGGTCATGGCCCTCATAAAGGTGGACAAGGCAGAGTATGGGCGGAGGCGGCTTATTTGAAGGGGGGAGGTCAAAGTGCAGGTGGTGGAGGTTGTGGCTTCGTGGGTTCGTGCTGACCAAGGGAAGAGGGGAAGACCGAAGTTAGGTGGTGTGCGAGGATGACGAGAGCTAGGGATTTGACCGGGCATGGTTAGAGAGGCGAGGGGAATGTTGGGTAAGTGGAGAAAATAATAAGGGGGAGAGCGATTCGAAATGGAGAATGTGGGAGAGAGGGATGGTTGGAGGTGGAAGATGAGGTGTTGACTGTTGGATCTTACGATCCAATGGTCGAATGAGGGAGAGAAGAAGCGGCCCTGATCTAATCAATCAAGTCGCATCGATGACTGTGAATGAGGTACGAATGGATGTTGGATCTAAAGATCCAACGGTCGAGGATTGAGCATGCACGGATGCTCTAGATGCGATCTGGAGGAGCGATCAAAGGGAGAAAGACGGGGATGGAACGGGCAACAGAGATTGAAGGTTCCTAAGAAGATCGGACGGTGCAGAGACGAAGCAGGAGGCACAAGGGGCAGCAGACCACGTGGCTCAACCAGAAGGAGCTACGTAGCCCAATGAGATTATTCGGAGTAGAAAAATAAAAGAAAAAATCGAAATTAAATAGAAGGAGGTTGAATTTGGAAAAACTCGAAACATGAAAGTTGTTGATCTTGATGAGATCTACAAGTTTCATGTTGACGAAAAACACAAAAGAAGTCAAACAACGGGAGAAATATTTTTGGAAGAATTTTTAAAGGCATAAAAACACTGCAATTTTTGTTTTTTAATTTTTTGTATTTTTAATTTATTTTTAGCCCAAGGCATATACAACATTTATTTTGGTTTTTATTGACAAATGTTTAAGCAAGGGGATTAAAATATGGAAATAACATGATGAAATAGAGGTTCATCACCCCCCCCATACTTGCCTTTGCTAGTCCCTAGAAAACACTTATGCTTATAAGTGCAGAAAAAGAAAATAAAGAAAAGAAAAAGAAAGAACTTGGAACAATTTATGTTTCTTGAACTTGTCTTATTAAATTCAAAGTTTGAAGCACAATTAAGACCTTTGGATTCTTGGTTCGTTGAACCACATCAAGATTAGGAAATGTAACACAATAGCCCTTAGGTTACATAACCATATTATCCAGTTCCATCCACAATCTGGTCAAAACCATCCTCTCAGTCGCATACTCTTGCAACCTTGACATGACTGATCCATGTGTGTGAAATTTTGAGCTCTTCCCAGAGAAATCATCGAACTATCAAAGAGTATGCTCCTCCGGTAACTCATCCTCATGGATATAGATACACCCTTCTAAGGTTAGGTGATGCTAGTTTCACAACCCAGAGGGGGAAGAAGCTAGAAGAATTGGAAAAGAAGTGGGAATGGACTAGTGTAGTCTTCATTCCCTTGTGAAGCTCGGTCAGTGTAACCGAATCTCGATCAAGAAGCAGGCTTTTTCTAAAATCTCCATATTTTTGTTGAATTTTTTGTGTAGGCTTCTTTTTGATATTTTCTTTGACTTTACATTGCTATGCATTCTTGCTTATGCTCCGATAGATATAATGTCATTTGGTCCGTCCATGTTTTAAGGTCTTGGAAAAAGTTACGCTAGCATACATTCCTCATCCAAAGCATTATCTCAATCCAATTTCAAGTCTTTAAATATTATGGTGACCAGAAGAAGTGAGTTAGAGTACCAGTTTCGACAATCCCCAAGAATGATTCCTTAGCTATCCCTGACGAAGCATCCTAGCATCATCCCGACTTAGACTCCAAGATTTATCAACAACCCATCTGGGTTGAGCTAAGTATTAAGTGTGAGGTTTCTAGTCAAGCCACTGTCTCTAGAGTCATACAGATGATGTGAAGTGTCCCAGTTAGACATAATGAATCAACTCATGAACATAGTTTCATGGAACCTAAATAATTAAGTCAACATAACATGAAATATCATAATTCTAGTCCTCAATGGGTTCCTCTAAAATTAAGTGTATTATGGTCTGTACCATACTCTAATCTTTGGACTTTATTTTAGACTCATTCATTTATCTTGATCATTCGTAAAAATGCAGATGCTATGTACAATACAAGAGAAATGTTTATGTGAAGCCATTTTCTATTTTGAGCTTTTTATGGTTTTTTAGAAAAAATGCAATTTTTTATGGGTTTTGGATTTTGAAATTTTTAGGGATTTTATTAATAAAGGTTAGTGAAAGAAGTGTGTGCAAATATTTACACGAGAGTATTTCTATATTTACAAGAGTTAGGTGTACTTTACATTGGTAATTCACAAGTCGAATGTTAGTGGTTATTTACAAGATTTATATATAGGTTTTATACATTTTTATAAGGATTTTATTTGAAGTGGTATTTACACAAGGTTCCCAAAAAAATTGAAATCACTTTCATAAACATTTTGAAAACTTATTTTTGCGAATAATTTGACAAACATTTTACAAATAATTACAAAAATTTGAAACTCATTTTACAAATTTTTTCAAACAATGTGTATAGATTTTTTTAAATATTATTACAATGATTTTTCAAATCGTTTGTAAACTGAATTTTCAAATAAAATATTCAAACAAATAAAAGAATTATTTTACAAACAAGAATTTTTTACAAAGTTTAAAAACATTTTGCAAAATTTTTCCAAGCAGTTTTCTAAAGATTTTTCAAGACATTTTTCAACCATTGTTTACCTGATTTATTACATGTATTTACGAAGAATTTTGTGTTTGATTTATTATTTGGTCATATTATTGAAAATTTCTAAGTACGAGTTATGGCTAAAGCATATACAACATATATACGACCCTACTATACTTAGTTATGTTCTCATAGATAAGAGAGAAAAGGAAGAAATAACTTGTACTAAGTACAGAAAATTCTATCCTACAATAACTAAAGAATCAAAGAATGCGAAGTCGACCGTACCCTCTATACTTAGGATCAACTACACAAGGCAGATGAAATAATGAAAATTTAGAGCATCGTATAAATCCACAAGGCAGATCAACAGTTGTTGAGTTGACCACTCAAGAAAACTGCGAAATTCATCAATTAACCCACAAATAAAATATAGCAATGCAACTAAAAAATTGGAGTTAAAAACTATTAGAACTCTACAATTGTGTGTATAGGTGTAAGTATGTGTAGAGTGCCGAACACAGGGAGCAAACGGTAGATTGTGGAATGAAATCCAAAACTTTATCTTTTCACATCTCTTTTATTGTCCTTTTGGGTGGGTTTTTAATATTATTTTTTTATGGATTTTAATTTTTACATTTTTTAATTGTTTTTAATTTTCTTTTTTATATTTTCTAATTTTTAATTTCTTTTTATTTTAAAAGAATTAATATAGAAATAAATATAACGAGTAATATAATTATAAACATAACTAAAAATACTTAAATTGGAGAATAAAATGGTTTTAGATTTTGTATAATTTTATACTATTTTTATGCTTTTATGGGAATTTTCGCTACCCAAAAAAGTGATTAGATAAATAGGACAGATTGATTTGAAGATTAAAAATAGAAAAAAAGTGTTAAAATTTCTCCAAATCAATTTTAATATGTAATAAGTAATATATAGAAATTTCAAAAATAAATATAAATATTTTTGGAATTTTTGTGGTTTTTATATTTTTGACTGGATTTTAGAGCTTCTTAAATTTTAGTTTTTTCTTTTTCTATTTTTAGGGATTTTCGATCTCGAGTTGTAAAATATTAAAATAAACAAAATATAATTTTTGGGGAATTTTTCAAAAAGTTCTTGTATTTTTTATAGGTTTTTACTACAGACAAGGACTTTTCGTATTATTTTTTATTTTTAATAAATAGGAAAAATGTCTAAAGTGCAAATCTAATAATGTAGCATGAAAGTACATACTAGAGGCATCTAACCCTATTTTGCATATTTTTATGAGCATGGATGATATTTTAGTAAATAGAAAACAACCACAGAAATCAATGAACTAGAAAAGGATTTTGCAATTAAAATTAAAGGTGAGGACTATAGTGCAAATTAACCAAAATATGACAACTAATATTTAAAGTTTGTGACTAAATTGAAATTATAAAACTCTCAATGGGTTTAATGCAAAATCGCCACGTGGCCAGGGCCCAATAGCAGTAAATGTAAACTCCAAAGGATTCCTTGAAATTTTTAAAAAATATTAAACATACAAAATATTTTATAAGAATAAATATAAATAACAAAAATGAGGGAGAGATATTCTACAATTTACCCCTAATATCGTGCGGGTGAACGACCAAGATTGATTCACTTGACTCGTGGCGTCCTCACAGTGCGCGATGACGGTTGGACTACACGGTTGAGATTAGATCTCAGATCGAGATATGACATATGAAGCTTCACGCATTCAATGGTGGCTACTTTCCTAGGCGAAGGATGATGATCGAACAACACAGAGGGTGTCTGCAAGAACAAGCGAAGAACTCACCGTGGGCGAGCTTCAATGGGCACTTACTCCTCCCTCCAGCATCCCCTGCAACTGCGGAATGGACCAAAAGGCTCTTGGAGGTCCCCTCTATCTACTGGAAGACACAAAAATCTCTGCGGACCGCATGAGCAATCTACAGAGGTCGAGGAAGGTCAGGCTACCTGGACTGCTTCCTAGACTCCAAAATTGACTCCAGTTGGAGTGGAAGGCATCAAGACCTGCACAGGAAGAAACTACGGTCGAGGGAAAACTGCATCGACTCGTTAGCGGATGCAGTGGGCGTGAGATGGGGCGTAACGGAGGTGCTTCGCTGAGGGGTGGTGGTGGAGCACCCAAATCCTTATCTAGAGTAGATAAGGTGGGTTGGAGGCACATGGGGCATAAAAGAAGCGGAGGGGAAAGAAATGAGGTGGTCTGATGGGTCAAAATAGGGGGAAGCACAGTGGAATGGTTCGCTAGAGAGGAACTTCGGCGAACTATGAAAGTGGAATTTTAAGCTAAAGGGAGGGATTAGAATCTAAATTAGGAATGGAAATAAAATATTCGAATCAAAACCTATATAGAAAGAAAAAAGAACGAACCTTGAGCCGTGTTGGCCACGATATGGGGACCTCACAGTTGCGGACTGCCGGACATGGTGGAAATCGACCCTACACTGCCTCCTCGATCCAACCAAATGCTGAGCGAACTCCTTGTCATGGAGCTCAAGCCCTGGAGTGCAAAAGGAGGAGAAGAAAGGGAGACAAGGGGATTCCAAAAATCGAATAAGGCGGAATGGGAGGTTTTGTACAGGTGACGGACAAAGGGGAAAGATCAAGGTAGTCAGCTCGATGCAGGGGTTCTTGGACCAAAAAATCGAGCTGACGAGATAGGGCTATGATCGAGGAAAGAAAAAGTGAAGAAGGAATCATCCCAAATTGATGATCACATCGATTGGAGAAAAAGGGAGAAGTTGATGCCAATTGGTTCATGCCACCCACAAAAAGATAAAACTGAAATTAAATAAAATTATTTCAAAATAAATAAACAAATGATTTATTTGATTTTTAATTAAAACATAAAAAATATTTATTAAGTTATGTACTCATTTAATATGATTTTTATTTATTTTATGGCTTAATTTATTACAAGTTATTTTTAAGGGTATATTTATAGGTATATAGACATATGTTTGGTATATTTTATTTTTATTTTGTATTTTTATTTATTATTTTATGTACATAATTTATATATTTATAACATATTATATGCATAAATATTTTTTATTGTATTTTTTGATGTATTGGGTACACTTGAATAAATAGAGGTATATAATATATAGGTATAAGTCTTCATCTATGTATTTTGTATACTATTTTATTTTAGTATTCCTTTATGGTTTTATTGTATTCTAAATATGTGCCTACACTATAAATAATATTTACAAAATTATAAACATATAAAATTATAAAAATTATACATAATAAACAAATTGAATATTCTATTCAGGTATATAGTACAATAGGGGTCCAAAACCTAACTTTTACTTCTTAACTCCAAATTAAATGAATCCACATTCATTATATAGCTTATTAAAAATTATATACAATTAAAGGTGATTTTATACATTTTGAGTTCATATGGAGAAGATATGAGTCTGGGAAGTTTGGGTTTTGGCTTTTTATTCTGAGTATAAAATGTACACTGTGTATTATTTTATGTGAAATCAATTTTTTATTTTTCTACATATTTTTATCTACAACTTTCATGTACAAAGTGTTATTATTTGATATATAAATAATAAAGATTGAAATAGGTCCCAAAATGAATTATTGAATGGTAAAATTTAGGGTTTTTATTGTGTTTTTGACCCTTATCTCCCCCTACTTTATTCCTTGTCAGCCCAGTCATCAAGATGCTTAGGACTCGGGGTTTAGGGCCATAAAATAACTTTGACATTTTATTTCGTTTTCTTTTCTTTTCTTTATTCTTTTGTTTTGTCTTTAAATGATGTATTATATACAATATTTATATAATAAATAATGAGTGTTAATTTATGCAACATAATAATATTTACATGCATTTAGCTAGGGTTTAAAGGCCAAAATGAAAGAATAAAGGTGATGAAATGGAGATTCATCACCCCCACATACTTGCGTTTGTTATTCCCTAGCAAACACTTATGCAATAAGTGTAGAAAACAAAATTAAAGAAAAGAAAATGAAGAATTTGGATTGATTTTAATTCTCAAACTTGTATTCAGAAAATCAAAGTTTGGAGCTTAAGTCGGACCTTTGGATTTTAGGTGCGGTCAGAACCTTATTGGGAAACGGATTTGAAACACAACAGCCTTCGATAATCACAAAACTTTGCTCAAGTCTCCTCAATAGCCAGGTTAGAATAAATCAACTCATACGCAAACCCTTATGACTATGAATTTATCTTGGACAGTGTATGTGTTATGGAGCTCTCCTCGACTGAAGGGGTAAAAGTCAGTCTTCTCCAACATAATGACCCTAATTCCCCAATCCAACAACTCATTCTTCGAGAAGTGACGTATTCCCGTCTAAGTTCAAGTACAACCAGCTCAAGAAGAGGAGGTGGAGAGAATAATGGACAGTAGCCAGTGTAGCTACCTATCCTAGGATGCTTGACTAGTGTAGCCAAGTTATCCAGCAGTAGGCTCACAAATATCTATCTTTGAAGCTCACGTTTGTTTATTGACTATACAAATATATACATACTCTGGCAGGCATTTTATTTCCATTCAAACTTGTCCACTTTTTTTGTTTTTTATTTTTCCTTTTTTAAATACTATATAGAATAGCATTTACATAAGGACTTTTTTCTTATTGAGCCAATAGACTATCCCTCTTTTGAAGATTTATTGCAACACACAACTTCTGCCATAAGACCTCATGGCTACTGGACCGAGTTGGGGTATAATGGCCACAAAAGTATGGCTTCTGATGTTTCCATTGGCTTTTGTCTCATGCCAGCAAATCCAATCCTCTACTACTTCAACTGAGGTGAGCAAAGTGTAAGGTGCAGGTGCGCAAACTAGGTCATTATCAACAAGAGTCGTGTGTATGCTTTGTAATACTCTACTTATACAATCAAGATGACATTGAACTAACTCTTGTGGTCTCAAATAATTAAGTCTAGCAGACCAGAAGTATCTCATTTCCAGTTCATATAAGTTCCATGTGATTAAATAGATTTAAGGTCCAATTAAGCTTCAATCTTAGTATTTTATTTTATAGTAGTTAAAATAATAATTTCAATCTGAAAAATGCAAATGCAACGCATAATGCAGAAATTGTTTTGTGATGCAAATTTTCTTGTTTTAATCTTTTTATGGATTTTTTAAAAAAAATTGCAAATTTTTATGCAAGTTTTTGAATAGATTTTACAAATGTTTTTGGGATATTTAATTTTTGCAAAATTTTGGGGGAAAAGAAATAGGTACAGATATTTACATGGGAGTGCATCTTATATTTACAAGAGTTGGGTTTTTAAGAATTTACTGGTTTATATAAGGTTTATAATTGGATTTTTATTATGTACCCAATTGTCAAAATAATTTGAAAAGATTTTCATCACTATTTTGAAAACTTTATTTTGCAAAATAATTTGACAAATAATTTTTACAAACATTTTACAAAATTTGGAAATCATTTTGCAAAGATTTTACAAATAGTATAGATAGATTTTTCAAAATTATTTTGCGATTATTTTTCAAAATTGTTTGCAAATATATTTTCAAAATACCTCTATTTCAAATAAAGAAAAGATTTTTTTACAAATAGAAAAAAATTTATAAAGGTTGAAAATATTTAACAAAACATTTTCCAAATAATTTTCAAAAAAATTAAAAGAATTTTAGAACTATTTTTCAAATATTTTGCAAAAAACATTTTCAACCTGATTTATTAATCAGTATATACAAATAATTTGATATGTGTATTAATTTTTATTAATTGGTCATATTATTAAAAATACGAAAGTACAAGTGGTTGAAGTATATACTGAGTATATACGACCCCATATACTTAGCTTGAGCTATGTTATCGTAGATCAGAGAGAAAAATAGAAGAGATAACTCGTACTGAGTATTGAAGAGCCTATACTATAATGACAAAAGAATAAAGAATCAATTAATGAGAAGTCAACCGTCCCCCCATACTTAGGATGAAATAATCCTAAGTATTGCAGGTTGTATCTACATGCAGGGAGAGTTGAGGGTGGGATAGACTAATCACAACTTAGTCTGTCTCCCCCTGTACTTAGGGTGAGATATCCCTAAGTATAGACAAGGAGAGGAGACAGTGGAGGGGATCAATAAAATAATCAAAATAAAAAGAAAATATAAGGGGGAAGAATATACGCATCACTCCTCCTATACTTAGGGTAAAAGAGCCCTAAGTATACGCAACAACAAGAGTGATGAAACAGAACAAAGAATGAACACCCGACTCATCCACCCCCCCCCCAAACTTAGGACAAAGTATGTCCTAAACAAGATAAAAACACGGAGTGGGGTGGATGAGCAAAAATGGTAGATGGAAGGAAGAAAACGGAAGCGGATATACAAGGTGGATATACAAAGATCAAGAAGGTGCAAAGAGAACCTTCTTGCGTGGCCGCTGAGGAATGTATCTAACAAGGTGCAGGACAATATCGGGGTCATCGGCAGACACAAACCGATTAGGATCGACCTGATGAAGATCCTCAATGATCTCAAAGAGGAAAGGCATGAACTGGTCAGTGGAAGTAGTGTGGTTGTGCTCGTCCTGGGAAGTCTCTACTAGGTCATAATAGAAAGGCATGAATTCCTTGATGAAATAAGTAAGGTCAAATTCGGCCTCTGCAGTCTCTACTAAGTCTACCCTCCGCTCTACAGTGTCTACAGTGTAAATACCACGGATGTCATCAATGCATCTCCACTCACCGTACGGGGGAACTCCAAGGCCTATGCTTTCTGAGTCTTCCTTCCTAAAGAGGAATTCTTGGATCTTAGTCTCATCCATCAAAAAGAAAACTCTCTAATATCAGCAGATAGGTCATAGTCCTCGGAGTTGACTAACACAGGTACGCTCTTGTCAGATGCAAGTCTCTGGTCAACATTAGGTGAAGTGATCAATACATCGCTCGTCAGCAGAACAAAAGCAAATCTCTCCAGATCCATAATCAATAACGGCCCTTGTCGAGGCGATAACAGGCCATCCCAAGATGATTGGAGGATTCTCCATAGGGTAGAGGTCTCCAAGGGCAATATAACAACAGCAGTGAAGCTCATGTCCTAAATATGAATGACAATGTTTTCTAGAATACCCTTCGTCCTTTTTATTGATCCATCAGCAAATTGACAGATCATCTTGTTCTTTTTGAGAGGCCCTAGATGAAGAGATTGTACCAAAGAGAAGGGTAATACATTAATCAAAGCATCGCCATCAAGGAGAGTATGATCACAAGAATGGTTAGAGAGGGTGCAACTTACAAGAGGTGTGACAGTGTTACCTTTCATAATGTGTGGAAGGTGACTGATGGTGTAGGTAGTGGTCATGGTCAAAATGTATCACTCAGATCTTCTCCTTCACTTTCTCTTCTTGGGTTTAGGAGCAGATAATTGGGTCATGGCCTGGCAAAGTGCGGCCTCAAAAATCTCATGATTGATGCCACCACTTTTGATTCAGTCAATTTTTTTTAAGATTTTGGATCTCCTCCATATAAGGGAGGAGATCAGAATCATCATCTACACAAGGATAACTAAGTGCAGTTTGTATAGGGTCATCCTTAGGGTCAAAGGTGGGAACTGCAGTAGATGTGCGTGTGAGTATAGGATCTGGCAATGGTGCCCTCTCCTCACAAGCTAACTCAACTGTGTGTTTCCCAGAATCTTTTTGTGTTTTTTAAATTTTTGTTCTTATTTTTTTGTATTTTGAGCGATTGCAAGCTCTCATGGGTGTCCTCAAATGAATCCATAAATACAGAAGGTGAAGGATTAATGTGGCTCTTATTTAGGCTAGTGAGGTCATCTATCCTCGAATTCATTTGATCCACTAATCGGGCCATGTACTCAAGAGCGAACTTCATGAGAGGTGACTCCAACAACTCAGTATTGGGTGAGTGAGATGGTAGGAAATGTGAGGGTGGTGGTAGTGGGTAAAACACTAAATCTGATTCCTGAAACAGTTGATTAGGCGGGTATGTATAAAAAAAGGAGCAAAGTCCTCGTAGAAAAATGGAGGTGGACCGACTGGAGGGTATGAGGGATCTGCAAAATCCGGATAAAAATAACTCCAGTCAGCCATGTCCAAAACAAAAGAAACGGATCGGAAGAGCACGGTGGTTAAATCAAGACATGCAAGAAAAAGGCACAAATGCGTAGAGAAGATCTAGTATGCACACAAATAATCACAAACAAATATACACAAAACAAACCCCTCAATTCACCTACTCAACACAATGAGGATTGTGAAAGTTTGGTCTTTTTATCTTTCTGATTTAGAGTTAAGTGATAAACATAAAGTTGTAGAAATACGTAGGTAGTCCTAGGATTGGGGCTCTAATCATTATTGTGTACATGGCAAATACAATGCGGATACAATGAGGGGGTTACTCTCCCTAAGACGAGAATTTTTTTCTTTTTGATTTTAGAGTTGAGTAATCTTAGTTTTCACAATTTTATTGGTTATCACTTTTTTGTATTTTTAATAGAAATACACGAACCTAACAAGGAGTCAATTCCTTCTAGTGGTCAAAATCAGATGGAGAGAGTCGGAAAAACAATGCAAAGCTAAAACAATGATGAATGCTAAGTAGAAATGCTCACCTTGCCTCTATATCTCTTCATGGAAGGATGCTAAGCAAAATTGAAACCTACACTATATGCAATGTAACCGATGAAATCACCCTAGAATAGTAATTGCTATTAGTGTGAAGCACCAGATGTTGATTGTCTAGATTTGAAACATAGGCTTTGATCTTTGAGACAGCCTCAGTACTCGCCACAACAGGTCCTGCAAGCGTTGTTCGGTGCCTCTCTCAGCGTGCAGTCTCAATACTAAATAATCAACAATTAGATTTGACGAAGTCCAAAAGAGAACTATAGGTACATGCAATTTTAATTGAGGCTTTGGACCTTAATATATCGATAAGAAAATCCTAGAATTAGGGCTCAATCACACGAAAGAAATAAAAATAAAATCCTGAAACAAAAAAATAAAAGCGAAGAAAACACGACAAAGATCAACGAGGCCCCCAAGTGAACAATCACTCAGGCAATGGACCTCGTGAAGTGGCATTGTTCTAGAGAGTCCAAATTATTACAATTATATGTGTCTCTCTTACTTAATTTACAAAATAAAAATTAAATAAAACCGGCATTGTCTTCATAAATCCTCCAAGTCCTCCTTTGTCGCTCTCTCATGTCGGCTAGGTCAGAAAAGTTGACTCCGCTTCACATAGGTGCATAGGTCTCCTAGGAGAGCCTCCCTTGATCCATGGTCCCACGCAACAAAGTCAAACAAAGAAGAGGGTTAGATAGCTCATGAATAATATCAAAATAAAAATGATAAAGAAATAAAGAGATAAATAGACAATAGAGAAGAAGGAACAAATAAAAATATGCAATCTACATGGTGTTCCTCCCTAACAACGGTGCCATTTGAAACAATGAAAATCTAGAGGGTCGTATCAATCCACAAGGCAGATCAACAGTCGTTAAGTTGACCACTCAAGAAAACTGCTAAATTCAACAATTAACCCAAAAATAAAATATAACAATTAAAATAAAAATTGCGAAGTTAAAATTTAACTCTACAAATGTGTGTATAGGTGTAAGTATGTGTAGAGTGTTGAACACAGGGAGCAAATAGTAGATTGAGGAATGAAATCCAAAATTTTGTCCTTTTCTCTTCTCTGTTATTGTCTTTTTGTGTGAATTTTTAATATTATATTTTTAGGGAATTTTTTAATTGTTTATAATTTTGTGATTTTTGTTTTCTTTTTATATTTTTTATTTTAAATTTCTTTTTCTTTTTAAATAAATAACTATTTATATTATAAAATATTATAATTATAAACACAACTAAAATAACTAAAAATTAGAGAATAAAATGTTCTTGGATTTTATATAATTTTCTACTATTTATGTGTTTTTTAAAGAATTTTTGCTAATTCTTATTTGTTTAAAGTCTAAAAAAACCCAAAATGGGGATTAAATAAATAGACTGAATTGATCAGAAGATAAAAAATAGCAAAATGTGATAAAATTTCTCCAAATCAATTCTAATATATAATAAATAATATATAGAAAAATCAGAAATAGAAATAAATATTTTTGGAATTTTTGATGATTTTTTATATTTTTTACTGGATTTTGGATCTTATTTTTCTATTTTAGGGATTCTTGGTCTAGAGTTGTAAAATACTAAAATAAACAAAATAATTTTGGGGGGGAATTTTTTAAAAATGATTTATATTTTTTATGGGTTTTTACTGCAAACATGGAGTTTCCATGCTATTTTTTATTTTTAACAAATAGTAAAAATGCCTAAAATGCAAATATAATTATGTGGCGTGACAGTACATGTTAGCAGGCATCTAACCCTATTTTTTCATATTTTTATGAGCATGGATGATGTTTTTAATTAATAGAAAACAACCAAAAAATTTAATGAACTGGAAAGGGTATTTTGCAATTAAAATTAAAGGCGAGGACTACAGTGCAAATTACTCAAAATATTACAACTAAATATTAAAGTTTCAGGATTAAATTGAAATTAAAAAACCCGTAAGGGGTTTAATTCAAAATCATCGCCTCACGTGGGACGTCACGTGAGGTGACGTGGCTAGGACTCAATAGCAATATAAGTAAACTCCATGGGATTCCTTGCAATTTTACAAAAATACTAAACATACAAAACATTTTATAGGACTAAATATAAATAACAAAAAGATGAGGGAGATATTCTGCAATTTACCCCCAATAGCGTGTGGATGAACGGACGAGATTGATTCACTTTATGTATGGCGGCCTCATAGTGTACGATGACGGTTGGACTGCATGGTTGAGATTAGATCTCAGATCGAGATCTAACGGCTGAAGCGTTGTGCATCCAACGGTGGATTTTTGCTTGGGCGAAGGATGATGATCGGACGGCACAGAGGGTGTCTGCAAGAACAAGAGAAGAAACTCATTGT
This sequence comes from Ottelia alismoides, assembly GCA_037367405.1. Taxonomy (NCBI): domain Eukaryota; kingdom Viridiplantae; phylum Streptophyta; class Magnoliopsida; order Alismatales; family Hydrocharitaceae; genus Ottelia; species Ottelia alismoides. The sequence continues at coordinate 661,456 of JAZKJV010010199.1, read as the reverse complement.
GGGCAAGATTTGATCGGCGCTTACTCCTCCCTCTGGTGTCCCCTGCGGTTGTGGAATGGCCTAAAAGGTTCCTGGAGGTCCCTTCTATCTACTGGAAGGTGCAAAAAGCTTTGTGGACCATCGGAGCGGTCTATGGAGGTCGAGGATGGTCGAGCTATCGGGACTGCTTCATGGACCCCAAAATCGACTCCAGTTGGAGTGGAAGACGTCAAGATCTACACAGGATGAAACTAGGATCAAGGGCAAACTACCTCGACCCGTTAGATGGTGGAATGGGCGTGAGATGGTGTGTAGTGGAGGTGCTCCAGCAAGGGTGGTGGTGAATCACCTAAAACATGATCTACAGGGATCAGGTGGGCTGGAGGCGCGTGGTACGTAAAATAGGAGAAGGGGAAAGAAATGAGGTGGTATGGCAGGTCGGAAACAGGGTGAAGCACAGTGGAATGGTTCATTGGAGAGGAACACTGGCGAACTACGAAAGTGTAATTTTAAGCTAAACGAGAAATTAGAATCTAAACTAAGAATGAAAATAAAATGATGGAATCAAAACCTATCTAGAAAGCAAAAAAGGACGAACCTCAGGTGGCGTTATCCGCGAGATGGGGACCTTACGGTAGTAGACCGCCGAAGATGGTGGAAATTGACCCTACACCGCCTCCTCGATCCAAACAAAGGCTGGGTGAACTCCCTATCACGGAGTTGATGCCCTGGAGCGCAAAAGGAGGAGAAGAAAGGAGGCAAGGGGATTCCAAAAATCGAACAAGGAAAAAGGGGAGGTTTTGTACAAGTGACGGATAGAGGGGAAAGGTCAAGGTGGTTAGCTCGATGCAAGGGTACTTGGACCAAAAAATCGAGCTGGTGTGATAGGGTTAACATCGAGGAAGGAAAGTGAAGAAGGAATCATCCCAAATCGATGATCACATCGATCGGAGAAAAAGGGAGAAGTCGAGGTCAAACACAGTTCTGACAGGCCTATGACTTGGGCCAGGGACTTGTCCCAGGTCAATGGGTGGCATGACCTGATTGGTCCACATCACCCGTAAAAAGACAAAACCGAAATTAAATTCAAAGATAAGTAAAAATAAACTAATAAATTATTTATTTTTTAATAAAACATGAAAAATGTTTATTAATTTATGTAGTATTTTAATATGATTTTTATTTATTTTTATGACTTAATTTATTACAAGTTTAAGGGTATATTTATAGGTATATTGACCTATGTTTGGTATATTTTATTTTTATTTTATTTTTATGTTGTATTTCTGATTAATTATTTTATGTAGATAATTTATATACTAATAACTTATTTTTATACACATAAATATTTTTATGGTATAATTTGATGTATTTTGTACACTTAGATAAATAGAGGTATATATTATATAGGTATAAGTATAGTGTCTTCATCTATGTATTATGTATACTATTTTATTTTAGTATTTTCTTTATTGTATTTTAAATATGTACATATACTATAAATAATATTTATAAAATTAAAAACAAATAAAATTATAAAAATTATAAAGAATAAAGAAATTGAACATTCTATTTAGGTATATAGTACAATATGGTCCAAAACCTAACTTTTGCATTAACTCCAAATTAAATGAAACCACATTCATTATATAACTTATTAAAAGTTATATACAATTAAAGGTGGTTTTGGTACATTTTAAGTTCATATGGAGAAGATATGGGTCTGGGAAGTTTGGATTTAAGCTTTTTATTCTGAGTATAAAAAGTACATTGTGTATTATTTTTGTGTGAAATCAATTTTGTATTTTTCTATATATTTTTATCTGCAACTTTCATGTACAAAGTTTCTTTATTTGATGGATGAAATAGGTCCTAAAATTGAATTATTGAAAGGTAAAAATTAGGATTTTTATTGTGTTTTTTACCCTTATCTCCCCCTACTTTATTCCTTATCGACCCAGTCGTTAAGATGCCTAGGTCTCGGGGTTTAGGGTCATAAAATACCTTTGGCATTTTATTTATTTTTATTTTTCTTTTCCTTTATTTATTCTTTTTTTTTTATTTAAGTAAATTATTTTATACAAGACTTATACAATAAATGGTGAGTGTTAATTTATGCAAAATAATGATATTTACATACATTTAGCTAGGGTTTAAAGGCCAAAATGAAAGAATAAAGGGGATGAAATGGAGATTCATAGACAGGGAGGGTCAAGGGTGGGAATGTACAAAATCATCAGCTCGACCTGTCGCACCCTATACTTAGGGTAAAATATCGCTAAGTATAGAAAGAATATTAACAAGTTAGGAGACAGGTGAGGGATCAAAGGATGAACAACTTATAATACGTATCACCCTATACTTAGGACAAAGTACATCCTAAGTATAACAGTGATGAAAGGGACGAGTACCTTTCAGAAGATTCAAAAATGAGAAAAGGAAAAGAAGAAAAGAAGAAAATCAAGTTTTGAGTGATATTGAGCTCAAGAATCTGAACAATCTATCTCCTTAAGCTCTTCTTGAAACACCACTTTGATGAGTCAACCACGGGCATAAATGTATCATGTTCAAGATATGGCTTCATAAATTGATCGTTGACCACAAAAGGATGTACATTAGGTGACAATTCAGATATCAATAGGTTTCCATTGTCACGCACGATTTTCACTAAAAATGGCCCTGCCCTCTTGCTCTTTAATTTGCCTGGAAATATTTTCGACTTAGTTTTAAACAACCACACCTTTTGCCCATGTTTGAAAGTCTTTCTTCGTATGTTTTTATTGTGTCATTTCTTGACTTTATCCTTGTACATTAGGCTATTGTCGTACGCATAGTCTCTAAATTCAAGCATGTGGTTCAGATCAACTTTCCTATTTTTTCTAGATTTCTCGGAATCCAAGTTACACATATTCAATGCCTACAATGATTTGTAAATTAATTCCATGGGCAGATGACATGGCTTGCCATAGACGAGGTAGTAGGGACATATGCCAAGAGGAGACTTGTACACAGTGTGGTATGCCCAAAGAACTGAGTCGAGCAACTTTGATCAACACTTCCTATCCGATCATACAAGTTTCTACAGGATTGTCTTTATCTTCGTGTTTGAGCATTCAGTTAAGCCATTTAACTGTGGGTGGTATGGTGCAGCAACACGATGTTCGATGTCATATTCCTTCGTCAATTTCTTGACTTCTTTGTTCACAAAGTGGCTTACCCATCAAATATCAAAATTTTTTAATATCCCGAACCATGAAATAATATTGTTCTTGAAAACTCGACAAACGGTTCGATTGTCTACATCTTGAAAGGGATAGCTGATAAGGCTAAAGAATCGGTTTCGCGGCTTTTCTTTTTATTGAAGAAAGTAGTCGGTTGTAGCAGAAAGCCGCGAAAGAAAGAATCGGTTCTTGAACCTATCAAACAATTACGGTTTTCGGTCGGAAAACCGTTCACTAATATTTTACCAGGCAAGTGTTCCTGGGTCGAACTCAAGGAGGCAGAATAAATTCCCTAGATTTTTGTCCTCGTAATTTTATTTTTTAATTCTTCTCTAAGTGATCAAGTCAAAACCTTTTTTTAGTGATTTTTATTTTTGTTATTTTTATTTGATTTTATTATTTTCAAATTTTTATTTAATTTTCAAAAAGGGGAGTTTTTTTCAAAAGATTTACTTATTATATAATAGGTGAATAATATCTAGGTGGTACTATATAGTAAAGTGATCGAGGTTCGAGCCGCGAGCTCGAACTACACAAGAAATCAAAACAAAACAAGACGGCTTTCGATGAAATAAAAACACGTCGAAAACTCATCAAAAAGCCATGAAATCTTTATACTAGGTAGTTGGGGTAGTTGTGTAACTACCCTCAAGAAATCGTCAAAATCCGAGGTCACAAGAAGAAGAAACAACCCCTACAGCCCAGGGGCATAAGCGCAAGAAAAACTAATTAAAAAGTTTGCAATTGGGTCCTCAGGGACTGTTCTGAAGAAAAGTAAACAAATGTTTACATTTAGGTCCCCGCAGAGGGACCTAAATGTAAATCAAGAAAACCTGGGGGGCGGACTGAAATTCTGGAAGATGGTTGGGCTTAAGGTGCAATTGTTCCACCGGTTCACCTTGAATGGCTAAGATTAGAAGTGGCTGGCGCGGATCGGACGCTCACAGGTGTGCCACGTGTCGCGCACCTGTGCATCCCCTGTTCTTGGGCGGTTGCGGCTGCTGATGAAGACGTCTTCTTCTCCGAATTACTCCGGCCGACCGACGAAGGCTTCGGCGCTCCAGCGGGGCCAGAGGGGTGGCTCCTCCACCCCTCGAGCTCGCCCGCGGTAGAGAGGTGGCCGGCGACGCTCCGAGCGGCGGTGGAATGGTGGCGAAGTTGGTGGTCTCGTCCACCTGGAGAATGTTCAGAGCCAATGCCCCATCTTTGGAATTGAAATATGACGTCGATTGATGGTCTTCAGATCCTGAAGTCATCCCGCGATGAAGATGGATCTGCAAACGAGAAAAGTGTATGCTCGATTCTTCAAGGAATCGGCCGAGAGGTTACAAATCACAAGCTCGAAAGATGAGAAAAATCTTAAGTTTCCAGCCAACCTCCAGAATGCGTGAAAGTGACGATGAAACGATGATCGATTTGAAACGAATTTGAAAACGATTCGAGATGGATTTTGAATATGCGTCTAAGCTGGATGATTAGACTACCTAAATCACGGATTAGCCACGCTAATCGTGGCACGTCTATCGAGAAATAAAATTGAGAAATGGATGAAGAAGCCTGTGGGAAGTCTAGCTATATTACCTGGATGAGATGCTCGACGACGGCTTTGACCGGAGCTCCAACGCGGCGCTTGGCGGCGATGCAAGTCGATGCTCCGCCTTGGAACCTTCTCCGACGTGCCTTCTTCTTCGCGAGATCCTCCACGGTGCTGTCACCGCCTCAGGTCGACCGGAGCGAAGGTTGGAAGGTTGGGGGTCGGTTAGCCTGGAGCTGAAGCTCTGGGTTGTTGAAGAGTTAAGCTCCAATGGCGCCCTTGGGGCCTTTATATAGGGAGTTAGCTTGGGCTCCAAGTCGAGATGAACGGCCGACGATGGAGATGGTAGTTGGGAGAAGGGGTTGGATGGTCTAGATCAGTCAGAAGCTTCGAGATGAGCGCGGGATAAATAGGAGAAGTTGGCCGGCCGAACAGACTGGGCGCAACCTCTTCTTGAAGAAGAAGGTCCCAGGTGCTGACAAGTGTCAGCACCTGGTTTGTCCAGAGGCTGAAATTTATTGTAACATATATAATAATTAGTAAATAATGTTATTTTAATTAGGTATAAATATAAGAAAGTTAAATAAAATAATTTTCTAAATTATGGTGTAAATACTTTTAATAAATAATAAATATTATTTAAAATATAAATATTATATTAATAAATATGTATTTATAAATAGGTTTTAGATTTTTAAGTTAATAAATAAATAAGTAAAAATAAATTTTATATTTTCCTAATTATTAGGGTATTAAATAAGGTTTATACAAATTTTTATAGATTTTTATAAATTAATTTACATATTTTAATAAATAGAGTTAGTATCTAAGTAGGTCATTTATACCTATATTTTGGGGTTTTTGATTTTATTAAAATAATAAATAGTCTCCAAAAATTATGAAATAATTTATGTGGAAACTACAAGATCATGAAATAATTTAAAAATTATAAAATTAAGAAAATGATAAATAGTGTGTGTTACATAAAATAAATAGCCCAGAAACCCTGTTGTCTTTTGGTCCCAAAACCGACTTTTTGCAAACGGACTCCGAATTTGATGAAAACACCTTTATTAATTAGAGAATATTATTTTGTGAACTTTAAAGGTGAGTAGAGTGAAATTGGAGTTTGTATGAGGAAGTTATGATGTTCGGAAGTTGAGATTTTAACAATTTGCAGGCTGGGTTTCTTGGCATATATATAAGGTAATATTTTTAACTTATTTTTATATTTTTATATACATTTCTAGAAATAATTAGGAGAAGAGTTTGGTTAAAAATATGTTCATATGAAATAATTAAAATTCTTTGAAGTTTTGTATTTATTGTATAAATAATGAAGAGTGTATATGTGTGTGTTAATTTATTATTTTTTTCTGGTTTTCTTTCCTTATCTCCCCCTACTTATTGGTTTGTCGACCAATCCATGCTGACTTGGTCTCGGGGGTTGGACTATAAATATATCTTACAGCTATATTTATATTTTAAGTCATATTGTATATATATACATATATTCAATCTGCCTTTTTCTTTATTTTTCTGGTTCTTTATTTATTTACATGATTTTAGTGGTTAAAAGTGAATATTTACACATGAATGGTGTTTTGTTAAAATATGAGAATTAATGGGTATTTACATGTATCTGTTAAGGGTTTTAAGACAAAATGCGACAGAAAAGTTAATGAATCATGGATTCATCAATAGCCTCTACCCATTAGCTTACGTAATCAATGGCTAGCAGGATGTACTCAAAACCGTGGTATTTAGGGAATGGGACTATAAAGTCAATTCCCATGAATGTACTTTAGAGGCATTATATCTCTTGCACTGATTGTGATACCCATTCTCTGATAGTTAGTACATCTTTTCACATTTAGCCAGTTTAATCCTTATATAGTGTTAGCCACCAGAGGCCACATTGAAGCACTTTTGTTGTTGTTCTCTTTCTAAAATGGTGTACACTTGCTTCAAGTTTGTGACAATGTTCTTAGACACCCGTAATCGCCTCTCGGTGTATACACCTTGATGAATCTGTGATTTGTCATTCTAAAAGTTGGATATAGAGCTTTGTTCCCGAGTAATTAGCTGCATATTTCCACATATATTGCATAATTAGCATTCATGCATGCATAAATAATATCTGCATTTTAGCATTTATATTTGCATTAAATAAGGAGCCAAATTCACTTGTAAATATTCACCTGTATATTAGCTAAAATATCCTATCTGTATATATTTTATACTAACTCCAAATCTAATAAAACCAACTCTATATTGTATACATTACTAACACTAATAAAGGAAAAATATCAAAAAAATACTAACTTGTAAAATTGTCCAATAAATCCCAAATCCAAGTTTGAGATCAAGAACCTTAAAATATGCATATCTCTCTCATGCAGTGTCTGATTTAGGTCTACCCACTTCTAAAGTAATATACATTCAAATACCTTCAAAACAAGACTAATTTCATAAAAATCGGAGATCGTATGTGAAACTTGGGTTTTGGCCCCCTATTGTATATTGTACATATTGACCAAAATACCCTTTATTTTATCCTTTTATTTTCTTAATCATTAAAAATCCAAAAAAATATATTAAGTTGTAAATATTTCTTTCATATTTTTTTACCTTTATTTTGATTTTTTTGAATTAAAAATGACAAAAAATTGCAAAAGATAAAAATGTTGCATTTTATATCCATAAGGTACCACCCCAAAATATACTTTATACATATGACTTCTTTTGATTATGGATCCTTCACGGAAGTTGTAGATCTCGTTGAGATGAGCAACTTTTGTGTTGATGACTTTTTTATTTGACCTCTTTTGATATTTCTTTTTGATTTTTTTATTTAAATTTGGATTTTTCTGGGAGCGACGCGTGGCAGCTCCAGGAGCCGCACGAGTCACTCTATTTTTATTTTTTTATTTTTTTATTTATTTTTGGAATTTATTTTTTTTATTCTATTTATTTATTTTATTTATTTATTATTATTATTATTTGCATTTATGTATTTACTTATTTATTTTTATTTTCTTTTATTATTTTTTACCTTTATTTTCCCTTCATTATTTTTAGTAGCCTACTATTTACTTTATTTTATTTTATATTTCCTCCTTTTTATTTCTTCTCTACTCCAACTTGTTCCTCACTCCAAGCCACTTTCTCCACCACTCCATGTTCTCCACTTCTCTTCTAACTTCCTCTTCTTCCTCTTTTTATTCCCATCTCCTCCTCCATTTTTCATCATCTGCCTTCTGATAGGAGAATCTCTAGCTCAGACCCTTCGTCTAGGTGACAGCTCGATGAGGACGGCTTTGAGTGAAGATGAGCTTCATGGCGAGATCCGAAGGTTCCCAACCTTCGTCGCTCCTCCTTCTTAGAAGAGCCTTAGCTTCATGGCGCATTCACCACACCGCTCGAGGCGACGACATGAGTGCAGCATAGCTCCTCCAAAATCCGGCGATCCTCACAGGTAAATTTTCTATCATATCTTCGTCCTTTCATTTTATTTTATCTAACATATTTTTTCCTTGTTGTTCATCACCAAAATATTTTCATAAAAAAAAACACCACCATCACAATCATCATCACCACCTTTTCATTTTATTTCTTTACATGTTTTCCATGTTTACAAAAAAAATTCAAAAAAATCAAAATAAAAAACAAAAACACAGAAATAGGGGAAGCAGCCATCGACCCCGCTCTAGCCTCCCACTGTGTGTCACCAACGTCGTGTTAGGCCCCCTGCTGCACGCTCCGCCACCTCCCGCAACTGTCCGCCGTGCGCGCGGTGCTCCACCGTCTAGACCACAGCCGTCTCTGCCCGTCTTTCGTCGTTGCCGGTCAATCCGACCGCCGTGCACCTCATCGCAGATGCCCGCGACCGTCGTCGCTTCTTCTGCCAGCACCGACCCTCACACACCTCTTGCGCGACCCCCAGTCGTGCCTGCGCAAGAAGTCGACCGCCTTCCGTAGCCCGCGCCTCCCTCTGCAAGGCCGTGCACCGCCGCTGCCACGATGACCCCGCACCCTCCGTTGGTCGCACCCTCCGCCGCCCGCATCCTCGTCGTTGACAAGTCGGCGCGCAACTAGCCCGCCGCCCCACCTCTGCGTGCCCTAGCGCATGGGGAAGAGGGTTTGTAGAACCCACAATCTGCAAGGTCTTATTTTTTGGAAAATTTGCATATTTAACCATTAAGTTTATTTATTTGCAAAAATGCCCATGCCCACGGGTTGTTTATTTTTTTGTTTTCTGTATTGCAAAGACACCCCTGCATTATTGTTCTAATTTGGACATCAGTTTTGCAACATTTTCTAAACAAAATAGCATTTTGTAGAGCATTTAACTCTTTGTTTGTGGCTATTTATTTACATTTTTGTGAGCATAGAATAATTTATTAAAAATCAGAGTTTAAAATTCAGTGATATTTTACCCATTTTTGCTTTGAAATTCGCTTATACTCAAATATTGCTCCAAACATTGTGCAAAAATATGGATGATGCCTCTAGTTGTGTTTTAATTGATGTCCAAATTTCATCTAAATTGGAGTTGTCTTGTGCGTAAAATAAATTCTAGAGTGATTTCTTTAATTGATTTTTAATTAAATCCAAGAATAATATTTTTGAAAAATTTAAAGTCTCATGTATTGCTCATTACAATATCTATTGGAGATAATATTTTCTCTGGATAATTTGATTTCTTGGATTTATTAGGAATTAAATACTAACAATCATTATGTTCTCAATAAAAAAATTCATAAAAAAATTATAAAGTGTCAAAAAATCCAAAAAAAATATTATAGCTTCATTTCATCATATTTCAATTCCCGTAAATTTTTCATAATTTTTATATTTCGTTTGCATGAAAAATTGCATAAAACCCCTAAAAAGTTTGCATTTTTCATTATTGCATTTTAACCCAAAAATTCCAAAAAAATACATTTTGTATTCATCATTGGATTCGGTTTACAGGAAAAATACATCTTGACTAATTTAGATTAGTTTCACATAAAAATTAAATTTGGCTAAGTTGTTTATTTTCTTAATAACCTAATTCATCCGCATTTGTGCATCTGCATTTTTATTGTATAAAAAATTACAAAAAATCCGCTTGAAAAAACATGATTTAATTCATCTAATTTGATCTGAAATTGTTCCTTTGCCTCCTTGAGTCGACCCTAGGGATTGCCCAGGTTAAAACAACATCAAACTGCACATTAATTCCTTCGTTGATTATTTGATTCGTGCGATTAATTTTTTATCAATCCTGATTGCCCAGCTACAACAAAAATGACAAACACAATTATTAATTAAAAAGAGTAAATTTTGGATACGTCACACCTCCTCCAAATGCAATCCACTCCCTCACGAAATAGATGAGGATCCTCCCACGGGTATAAATGGATGTCTAACAAGAATTTATCAACTTTGATCTTCGACCAATCCGGTGGAGTCTTTTTGGAGACAAGGTAATTGACAATGTCAGCATATCAGGAGAGTAAGGTGACAGATGGAATTGCCTCATCTGGTAAAGTTTTGTGATAGGAATTGAATTCTGCTCAAGAGTCTCAATCTCAATAATTCAGGAAAGATAATCTACCACCACATTTTTTACTCGAGGTTTATCTCCAAATTTTAGATCAAATTCCTGGAGCAGAAGGACCCATCGAATCAGAAGAGGCTTTTCATACTTCCTGGTTTGTAGGTATCTGATGGCAAAATAATATGTGTAAATAATCACCTTGGATCCCAATAGATGCTATATGACTATGTCTAGCAGTTCTTTCTTTATGACAGTGTAATTCTTCTGGACCTCATCAAGTGTTCTGTTATCGTAATGAATTGCAAATGGGAGCTCATCCCATCTTTGTCCAAGAACAACACTAATTTCGTAATCTGAGACGTCTGTGATGATCTCGAAAGGAAGAGAACAATCAGGTAGCTATAGGGAAGGAGCATGTGTGATGAGGTCCTTCACTAGATTGAAGGACTAGAGAACCCATTCTTCAATGACAAAATCAGTCTCCTTTCCCAGAAGCTCAGTCAGCCGTCGGGAAATCATGTTGAAGTCTTTAATGATTATTTTATAGAATCCCACGTGCCCTAGGAATGATTGGACTTGCTTCAAATTTGTTGGTGGCTCAAGTTTAGAAATCACATCCACCTTGACTGGGACAACCTCTGTGCCACGCTTGCAGATGGCATGAACCAAAACAATGCCTTCAGTCACCATGAAGTGACTCTTCTCCTACGAAAGCACAAGATTCACCTTGCAGCACCTCTTCAGGACTCGGTCTAAGTATCCCAAACATTGATCAAATTTGTACCTGTAGATAGAGAATTCGTCCATGAATGCTTCAAGGAAACTACCACCCATATCAGTGAAAATCGCCAACATGCACCTTTGGAATGTGGCGGGTGCATTGCACGGTCCAAAGGGCATTCTTCTAAAGGTGTAAGTTCCAAACGGACATGTGAAAATAGTCTTATCTTGATCTTCCAATGAGATGGAGACATAATTGTATCTAGAGTAACCATATAAGAAGCAATAATAATCCTTCGCGACCAATCTTTCGATTATTTGATCGATGAAGGGCAGTGGAAAATGTTCCTTCTTGGTTGCAAGGTTTAGGCATCTATAGTCCCCACAGACCCTCCACGAAGTCGGTATTATGGTCGGAATCTCCTCTCACTTATCATTGGTCACAATGGTGATCCCAAATTTCCTCGATACTACATGCAAGGGACTCACCCATTTGGAGTCGAACATGGGATAGATGAATCTCGCATCGCACCATTTTATAATTTCTTTCATGACAACCTCCTGGAGGTTAGAATTCAGTCTACGCTAGAATTCTCAAGAGGGTTTGTAGTCTTCTTCGAGGTCGATGTGATGCGAGAAATAGATTTATCCCATGAAGATCGATTATGTTCCAGCCTATCGCCTTACGATTTCTTTTACGAACCTCAAGTAGATGATATTCTTATTCTTTGGTTAGATGATAATTTATGATGATCGGAGACATTTTAGGTCCACCGGCAAGGAAGGCATATTTCATGCTCGAGGGAAAAGATATGAGCTCTGGTGGGGAAGAAATCAACTTGGTGGCAATCTCAGCAATTACGACAGGTGTCAGATCTTTCAACTCTCTATTGTCCACCATTGTTCCTTTAGAATCTGATTTCAAAACATCACATAGATCTGCAATAAACTCTTCATGCTCACACGAGGATGGTTGTTCAATTATTTCGGCATATCCATCAGCAAAGATCTCATCTTCAAAGACATTGGTGAATTTAATTGCGCTATCTAGCCTTTCCTCCATGGAGAGGAATTCCTATGTTTCTTTCTCATTTAAGAACAAGTTTGTATCTCTGATCTTAGTTAAGAAATCACAGTCTTCTAATCCTTGTGGTATGAGCTCTCTCATCACAGATAACACTTCAACTGGCTTTAGCTTTGGAACTGTTTCCATCTGTACTTTCTCACTGCTGGAGTGGAATGTGATCTCTCCAGTGCCATAATCCACTACTGCTTTGATTGTTCGAAGGAACGACCATCCAAGAATGATCAGGGTGTGGAGCATAGGTGTGGAGGTGTCCATGTCTAGTACAATGAAATCGGAAGGGACGTGCATCCCTTGAATAGTGATAATCACATCTGCCAACATGCCCTTGGGTCATTTGACTGATCTATTTGCGAATTGCATAATCATCTTTGTTGGCTTGAGTTACCCTAACCCAAATTCTATGAGCAGGGATGAAGGCAATAAGTTGATAGATGATCCATTGTCGAACATTGTACGCTCGAACTCTTGATTGAAGATCGGGCATATGACTAGAGGAGCTCCCTTATCTTTCTTTTTATTCGAGAGATTGTTGATGGCATTCACTGTAGCCATGGTGACAATGTGCTTCTCAGGTTTTCGACGTATAGTTTTGTGGGTTTGACGCTTCGTAGTACATGCTTCTTTCAATGCCTTATTCACAACAAGTGTGTACTCCATGGCCTTGATCAATGGCATTACAGGCATAATATTTTGAAGTATTTCCACAATGCCAGGATTAGATAACACATTTTCATTTTTTACTATTTTTTCTTTAATTTATATAGTAAAAGGAATATTTACATAAAAAAATGTCATTTTGTAAATGTGTATCCGTATAATGGTTATATGTAGATGGCAAAAAATGTGTTAAATCATCTACATCTGGTGGACCAAAATGTACTGCATGCTCAGCTCCATCGGCTGGCTCTAGTTTGGTTATTGCTTTCTTCTCCATTGTTGGCATGGCTTCGCCCTGTCTGCTTCTTTATTTTTATCTTTTCTAGTTCTCATCATTTTTTTGTTTTTTTGGATTAGGTGCTCCATCATCAAAAGGTTCTTGGCCTCTATCTACTAGCATGGTTTATGACTCGCCATCAGACCCTTTCTGCTTCTCCTTCATTGTCGTAGTTTCATGGAGTGTCCTATCGCTCCTAAGAGTTTCAGCATTAGATAAAGAAATATTACTCTCACCTGAATTGGGCGGGGCACTCGATGAATATCCATTTCATCACCTTTATTCTATCATTTTGATCTTAAAAACCTTAGCAAATGCATGTAATCCACCTAATTTTTACAAAATAACATTCATCACTTATTGCATTCATTATGTAAATAATACTATTTTTAACGCCAAATTGATAGAATAAAGGAAAGAAAAAATAAAATACCAAAGGTATTATATGACTCTGAACCTCGAGACCAAGTTAAGAATTGAATTGGTCGACAAGGAATAAAGTAGGGGGAGATAAGGGTCAAAAATACAATAAAAATCCTATTTATTAATTCTTTATTTATTCAATTTTGGGACCCATTTTATTTTCTACTTTTTATACCTTAAATAAATAAACTTTGTACATGAAAGTTTTAGATAATAATATATAGAAATCTACAAAATTGAGTTTGTACAAAAATAATACACAATGTATTTTTTATACTCTGAACAAGATTCCAAAATCCCCACTTCACATACCAATATCTCTCAAATAAAAACTCAAAATGTATGAAAATCATCATTAACTGTATACAACTTTTTATAAGCTATTTAATGGAGGTTGTTTCATATTTTTTGGAGTTAAGATGTGAAAGTTAGGTTTTGGACCCATATTGTACAGTATACCCGAATAAAATATCCATTTTTTTATTCTTTGTTATTTTTACAATCTCATATTTGTATAATTTTCTAAATATTATTTTAAATTATGTACATATGAAAACCAAAATAAAACCACAATAAAATTTTAAAGTAAAATAATTATATAAAATACATAGGTAAAATACCTAGACTTATCAGTGCATATAAATAAAAGTGAATCTTATTCTATTATTCTTCATTCTTCTATATTTTATATTATTGTAAATATTATTTATTAAAAATACAGAAAAAAAACAAAGAAATACTTTAAAATAAATAATATAGCCAAATACATAAACAAAACGCATGTACTTATATTTATATAATTTATACCCCTATTTATTTAAGTATACAAATAACATCGGAAAAATATGATAAAAATATGTTTATACACCTAAAAATAAGTTATAAATATCTAAAATAAGAGAATAAAATAATAAAATACAAATACAAAATAAAATAAAATAGCCAAAACATAGATGAATATACCTATGGATATACCCCTAAAAATTAACTAGTAATAAATAACATCAAAAAATAAATAAAATCATAATAAAATACAACATAAAATAATAATCATTTTTTATTTTATAATTGAAATGTAATAAAATCATTTACTGTTTTTAATTAATTATTTTCGAATAAAATGGCCTATTTTATCATGTAGTGGTCTGTGTGGACCAATAGGATTCTAGGGAGCGTTGACCCTGGTCAACTCCCCATCTTTCTTCTAACTTCTGTCAGAAGTCTCGAGTGACCCGCTTTATCCGAATATTCCTAGTCTCCCCACTACACTATTGCCCTCGATCCCTTCACAAGATCTAATCCTTGATCTTCCATGATTGACATCGTAACCTCATATCGTTTGTACATAGTGTCAATTCTTCCCAATTCATCGGCCAATAAGGGTGCATCCCATGTGTATAAATAATACCACCCCCCCCCCCCCTCCTTCTTCAAATTTGGTCATTGTTCCAAGCCTTAGATCCCCTACACCTTGGTCTAGAGAGTATCACTGTGTTAGAGGGAGATCCCCTGAGGTTTGGAGTGGCACGCTGAGGAGGAGGTGCACCCACGGTGGTCGCTGCCGGCCAACCTGCTCCCTCCCTTTGCCGACAGGTATAAGAGCTGACATTTATTGCTTTTTAGATAGAATTTAATTCCTGCTTCTTCATCTTGCAATTGGTTTAGTGTTAATTTAGCGATTCAGCATTATTCAGCCCATCGAGTAGTTCGCTGGAGCTCAGCTCCGATGAACCTCATTCGTTGTGATTTGTCGTGTTCCCATCCGTCATTCACCATCATATTCTTTCATACCGCTTCTCATATGCCCCCACGCAACTCTGCTCAACCAGATTCCCTACGGATCTGGAAATAGGGGCCTAACTCCATTGCCCATCGTCGGACCTCTCCGCCACGTTCCATCGTCAAGCCATACATGCCAAATAGAACCCCAGACCTATCGTTTCTTTGCTTTTAACCTTTCTGCAGGTGCTGGTGACCAGAGGTCCCTCTTGGTCTCATTTCGAGAGCGTGCTAGGTATCTGGAACCTCTCTCCTTCCCCAATCTTGCATGTCGTCATCAGGCTTCCAGGAGGCCCACTGACACTACCAGCAGGCACGAAGGAGGTCGAGAACGTTATGAGCACCTTGGATCATCGCCAGGTGATCGGAGCTCATCAGATTCGCCAATCGAAGCTCGACTGAGGTTGTGTTCTTCCCTGTTCATAATCCACAGCCGTTGGATCAAGCCTTGAGCCCAGATGTTCCAGCCACCATTGGATGTACGTTGCCTCAGCCGTAGATCTGCGATCTGGGATTTAATCCCAAACGTTCAGGAGAAGCGGCATCGTTGTACCACGCACGGATACGATATTAAGTAAAGGAACCTCAATCGTACGATGGTGCACGAGTAGGGGTAATTTACACATCTCGCCCCATTTTTTTTACTTAATAATTAGTCTTGTGAAAAAAATAGATAGTGTAAATAAAATGAAAATTTTGCATGATAACCACTGTATTTCTCTCATATTCCACTTGGGTCCATTCCACGTCATCTCACGTGTCGTTCCACGTGAGGTGGCAAAATTGCATGTATAACCTAGTTTGTTTTGTATTTAATTTTGGTTAAATAAATAGTAATATACATTGTAAAGTTTTGGAAAAATTACAGTTATACCCCTGAAGTTTATTTTATTTCTATCTATACCCTTCCCAGTACATGGTTTTTGGTGCTAGAATTTTGTTTATTTAAAATAGATGTGCTGCAAAATTCATAAAAAAAGTTGTAGGCTCTTGATTGCTTGTAGTTTCATGTCGTATTTTTATTTTGTAATTTTGGACTTTTATACAATTTATTAAAATTAAAATGAGCATATTTTTGTCCATGTCTACCTTATAAAATACTAAAAAATAGAAAACTTCTTGAAAAATTCCAAAAAAATTATATGTTGTTTGTTTTAGCCTATTCTAACTCCAGACCAAAAAATCTATAAAAATAGAAAAATAAAACCAGAAAAATCAAAAAAGCTCTAAAATCCAACAAAAAATATTAAAAATCATCAAAAATTCTAAAAATATGTTCTATTTCAGAATTTTATGTATTTTACTGTCTACATATTAAAATTGATTTGAAGAATTTTGGATTTATTTTGCTATTTTTAATGTTCATTTCAATCTCGGCATAATTATTTAATCCCTAAATTGGGATCTTTTTTATTTTAAAAATCCATAAAATTAGCAAAAAAGCCAGAAAAATCAAAAAAACCCTAAAAATTATTTAGAACCTAAAAATATTTAATTCTATACTTTTTAGAGATTTTTAGTTATATGCATATCTATATTATCTATCATGGCATATATAGCCTTATATAGCCTATATATATTAAAAAGAAAAAGAAATAAAAAATATAAAATATAAAAAGAAAATACAAAATTATAAAACCAAAAATAATATATATATAATCCAAAGAAAAATATAAAATTAAAAACCCACGAAAATATAGAAGGACATGTATGTACATAATACGCTTTGATGAACAATAATCGTAGGATACCGATTTTGCTCTCTGTTGTTCGATCTCTACATGCTTACTTGTTATACATTGAGTTGTAGAGAATAATAAATTTTGACTCGCATTGTGTGCTATTCATTGCTTGATTTATTTGTGGGTTGATTGTTGATTGATTGAGGTTTTGTGAGCAGCCAACGCATCGACTTTGGTTTTGCCTTGTAAAATCGTATGATCCTCGCAAGATCCCTCTCATCGAATGGTGCCGTTGTCGGGGATCAATGTGTGTAGCCTATTTTGTCATTTATTTTGTATAAGTCATTTACTTATTCCTTGATTCATTGATGCAGTTAGTCATTTATTTTGCTTGCAAATATTCATTTAATTATTATTGTATATAACTCATCTTGATTACATTATTTGATTATATGTGCTAACATATATCTCTTTGTGACTTCATTGTGAGGGCCTGCTACGCGAGGACAGTTCCTTAGGAGACCGATGCAGCCGAGATTGGTGGAGACTGGTGTTCACCTTCTAACCAGTTTGAGAGCCGACAAATGAAGTAAGGAGAAACTATTTTGCATAGAAATTTACTTAGATATATTTATTTAATGGTGAGAGAGGCATTCATTGATAATTTGTAAAAATTAAGACTTGGACACTACTCTTCACAACGAGGTCCAATACCCGGGTGTCTGTTCACCTGGGGGCCTCGTCGCGGTTTTTTCATGCTTTTCCACCTTCTTTTATTTTGTTTCTTGATGTTTTGATTTTTCCGCCTTTCTTTTTATTTGTTTTGTGTGCATGGAGCCCCTAGACTTAGGTTGCTTGTCATGGTAATTAGGTCCAATACCTAATAAGAATGCATATACCTATACCTAATAAGAATGCATATACCTATAGTCTCTCACGTTTGGATCTAGTCAAATTAATCAACGTTAGTTATTTGGATTTTAGAATGCGTGCTGAGAGAGGTCGCATACACCACTTGCAGGACCCGTTATGGCGGGCACCAATCGGCATCGAAGAATGTGCCTTGGTCTCATTTCTGGTGGTTTTTTATGATTAATAGAAGCTATTGTTTAAGTTGATTTTATCGATTGCACACCGCCATGTAGATAGGTTTAAAAAAATTTGCATACCGCATGGAGAGAGCTGGGAAGCACTATAAGTCCTCTAACTCGGCATGCATCATTAGGTTCAATGGTGAGATTTCCATCGTCTAATCGACTTGCACGTCTTTTACGCTATCTTCCTCTGATTTTGTGCTCCTAGGACTTAAATGAAAATCTAAAAAAATATTAGGCACTTGTCTGCAAAAAGATCCAAAAAAAGAAAAAAAATAAAACAAGGGGACTTCTAAATAAACTTCGACCTTAATTAAAATATGTAATGGACTTTCATTGTCTTGGGTTCATAAAGCCCGCATTGTTTCAGGTACCTTAGGAGGAGACCAAAACCCCTCCCATGAGCGAGGCACAACCCTCTAAGGATTAGAACCAAAAACCTAGTATGTAACTGCCATGTGTATCGCCTAGATTTTTGAAGTAATGGCACTTCGGTTGTACGTGACCGAGTAGGACCTTGTCAATGATGGTGTTCCCGCCTTGTGTGGAACATTGACATGGTCTGAAGTACTGAGCTTAGGCCACACCCTCACAGGTATGTCTGTCTCATCATTTTGCATCTGAGTATGTCCTTGCACGCCCATGGGTGATTCTGTTGCGAGCGAGGACCGAAGTGGTGGTTTCACCTATCAGCTTCCTCTCTCTATTTCTTTGGCTTAGTAGGGGTCCAGGAAGGGTTAAAAGGACCTCAAAAAGTGCAGACTATAGGTTACAAAGGAGGAGGACAAGTACGGGATACTTTTCTGGCAGTGCTCTCTCTCTTATAGGATTAGTGTGCTAGGGACTTGTTAAAAGATATGCTTGAAATAACAACTCTAAAACTAAAAAGATAATAAATAGCCGATCCTTCATGGCTTCACATGGCGTGAGTTGATGAACCCAATTTGTATTGTGTTTGTATAGATCTGGATTAAGGTTCAAAGATCAAGTCCCATGCATTTGCGCAAAATTTTGTCATATGTGTCTTCCTCTTTGACCCACGCTCAGCTCGAGCCTTTATACTATTTTGTACTCCTTTTTATTCCTTGTTGACCACTGTATCTTTCCTCATACATTGATATTCTCTTGCTCCACGATAACGATCCATGGATGGTTTAGTCAGAACCACGTTAATGCCCACATCAATTCCATGGACTCTGTATCATCAATAATTCGAGGTGATTCCCGAAAACTCGGTATGGATCTTGCAGACCGATCTCCAGACTCC
Organism: Ottelia alismoides; assembly: GCA_037367405.1. Lineage (NCBI taxonomy): Eukaryota > Viridiplantae > Streptophyta > Magnoliopsida > Alismatales > Hydrocharitaceae > Ottelia > Ottelia alismoides. Next base: position 642,188 of record JAZKJV010010199.1, on the reverse strand, counting down.
TCATCTTCTTCCCATCTCCTTGATCACCCAATAAATATGGATCATCTTTGTCCCACAACCTTCGTTCCAATGGAAGTCTAATCTTTTTCTATTCACAACTAGATAGGATTCGATTTCAAGTGGTCTAATTGGGACTCTTTTACATTTCAGATAGAAGCCAAACCCAGTCTTGGATCTCAACATAGAATTCATCTCCTCTTACTCAGACCCAGAAATGGCTCCCCAAGGAAAGGGCAAGGGGGTGCATCCTTCCCAACCTGAGCAGGGATAGATGCCATATCAAAATCAGGTGAATTCTTGATTTCTGGCTTCCATCCAAGCCATACAGTAGCAACTGACCGAGAAGTCCCTAGCACAGACTGCATTTCAGGATATACTGAATGTTCTATGGAACAGACCAGCAGGAGCAGGAGGAGGAGACAGACCCTGTGATGACCTAGACAAAGAAGAAGCGGAACCAGAAAGGCAGAAACCCACACTAAAAGAGACATACAATCCTAGAGATAGCCATATGACTGAGTGGATCCTCATTCCACCGTTACATGCTCATTGTGAGCTCAAGCCTCAATTCCTCTCTCTTCTACCATCATTTCACGGGAACACCAATGAGGAGTTATACATTTACCTACAGTTGTTCTTGTGCATCTGTCGAACTACCCACTACCCCAATGTTCCTTTAGACGTAGTGAAGATGATGGTGATCCCCTTCAGCTTGCAAGACAAGGCCCTATACTGGGTCAATCATTTGGGAAAGCTTGTGACGACTTGGGAGGAACAATAATTTGCCTTCCTTCACAAATACTACCCTCTCCGCTGACTCAACCAGATGCGAGCCAGGATTAGCAACTTCTCCCAGGCTGCCCACGAAACTATCCATGAAGCATGGGACGATTCACGGACCTACAGGAAAAATGCCCCCATCAAGAGATACTGAGGACCAGTTTGGTCCAACACTTTAGGAGGCCTGAATGTAGAAAGTCAAAGGCTCATAGATGCAGCCTATGGGAGATCTCATTTTAACAAGGATGAAAACATGGTCTGGAAAATCTTTGGAGAAATGGCTGAAGGAGAGACCATCCTCTCTTCAAACCGTGCATATCAGAGACAACTACAAATCCTCTAGAAGCAAGTACATATGGCAGCGTCTCGTGAGGCAGAGAGAGATGAGAGCTCCAACCTCATTATCATTGAGGGCCATCTCTCAAAGGTTGGCATTATTAAGAAATGGTCACAGGATCTCAAGAAGCTCGCTAAGATCGAATAGAAGATGCAACACTTAGATAAGTTGGATCAAATCACCAAGAAGTTGGAGCTGCTGGTGAGCACCATCAGTTCTGTTCGGTCAGCAACACCATCCTTAGAGACTCCTGTTGAGAAGAATGACGAGCCATTACCACAACAGCAGCCTCAAACGAGTCAACAGCCACCGGCCATCTAGCACGTGTACTACGTGCAGGCACCTGATCAGGGCCGGTCGTAGCAGCAGATGGTGGTTTACCAGCCAGACTTCCATCCCCCTTCAGATCTAACATTCTCATCACCACCATTGATTCAGGTAGTCAACTGTGCATAGAGTAACGATGCAAAACTAGCACGTCCTATCAGACACTTACAATGCCAACCATCAGCCAACAGAGCTTACCACCAACCTCAGAGCGGTTGTTATGGGCAGTCCTCTCAACCTCCACCTTAGTATCACCAGCCTCAGCAATACCAAAATCATTGGAGGTAGAATTAGCAATATTTGCAGTCGCAGTACCGCCAGCCACAGCTGTACCACCAGTACGTAGCTTCACCAACTCAGCATTATCCTCCTCCTCGTCCATATCAACAGTACCAGCTTCCTCCACCTCCTTAGCACCAATAGCAGTCTCAGCCTCAGCCCCCAAACAATCAGCAACAGCATGGTCTGTATGTTGAAACTTCCGAGGCGGTTCCAGTGAACACTACCCTGGATTGCTTGGACCAACTTGTGAAAGGCCTAGCAGAGATGACAAATAAGCTAGACGACTTGACCACCACCAAAACTCCTATCCTGGCATAGGTCGAAGCAAATCCCAATAACTTTAAGTATAAAGAGAAGGAGCAGCAGGACTTTGCCTCCATCTGTCGTAAGTCAAGGGAAGAATAAAGCTTTGACAGGTGAATCGCCATCTTCTACATCAGTTGTGCCAGCTATAGGATCAGGTGAGGAAGGAGGAGGAGGAGCCATGCTATATGCCATCCATCTCCACCGATACCAATGAAAACAATAAAAAATAAGAAAATTCAAAAAGACCAGAAAGATGTTTGCAGTCGACATGAAGTTGTGCCAGCCATGGAGGAGTCGCCAGTAGCAATCAATCCTACGCGTGTCGATGGAGCAGAGACCATGCTTTTTGCTTGTCCACCAGCAGCAGCATCTTCACTTCCAGCTTGTACACGTTTTTGTGATCCGGGTGTACAGAATATTTTGGACACGAATTTTGTTGTAAATAAGAACAATGCTTTTGATTTCAATAATATGAATATTCCTTTTCCAGATGCAACAGAAAAATCCAAAAAAAATGCAAAAAGAAAAACTGCATTATCTTATCCCAGAGTTGTGGATATTATTAATAATCTAACTGTTGAGATTCCTTTGATAAAGGCCATGGAATACATGCCCGCTATAAAGAATGGTTTGGAGGAGGCATGTACAAAAAAGTATCAGCCAGCACGTAACAACAAATGCCAACAGGTAGAGAAGCACGTTCTTACCCTGGCCACAATCGCAACCATCATCAATCTCCCGCAAAAGAAGTAAGAGAAAGGAGCATCTTTGATCAGTTGCGAGATTTTTGATCAAGTCTTCGAGCAAACCTTGCTTGACAGCGGTTCTTCCATCAACCTCCTGCCCTCTTCATTATTGCAGGAATTTGGGCTAGGTCCTCTCAAGTAGACACAAATGATCCTTCAGTTTGTTGATCGGTCCATTAAGCGACCTTGAGGTCTTTTGGAAGACTTTGTGGTAAAGGTGCGGGACATGTAGTTTCCAGTTGATTTTGTAGTCCTTGATATGGACTCTCCTGCACCCTTACTCCAGAATCCTATTATTCTAGGTCGGCCATTCCTGCGCACTGCAGAGGCAGTGGTTGATTATGGGTTTGGAAAGATAACTTTCAGCTCGAGCAACAACACAGTTACAATAGACATGATCAGCGAGCCTAAAGTCGTAACTGATGAAAGTCATGCAGCATCGCCTGAAGAAGACTCTAACTTTATTGTCGAGATCAGAGACACACCACTCTCATTGAACAATACTTAGACCCTGGAAATCCTCTCTTGAGGAGGACTGGGAAAGCACAGTTGATGCAATCTCCGATGACACTTGGGAGACAGAATTTTTCAATTTGTTGATGCATCTCTTCAATTCAGATAATTCACTCCAGCTCAAACATAATGAGCTTATTGCAGATCAATTCGGCACATTGTCAGAAGACCAACAAGACACTAAGGTAAGCACTATCTCCCAAGTTCAGGCAGATCATCCTCCAACCAGCACGGTTTCCAAAGTGACCGAGAAGAAGGCTAGATTAGAACTTGAATTAAAGCCACTTCTAGCAGGCCTTAAGTATGCTTTCCTTACGGGCATAGAAAACATGTATCCGATCATCAACAGTAGTAGGCTGACCTCGGAGTAAGAATCTTGACTCATCAAGGCTCTAGAGAAAAACCGCAGGGCACTTGGTTGGCATGTTTCAGATCTTCACAGGATAAATCCTGCTTTGTGCTCACACCACATTTATTTGGAATAAGATGACAAGCAGTTCTAAGAGTCTGAAATAAGACTGAACCCAGATCTGAGGGACGTCGTCATGAAAGAAATCATGAAATGGTGTGACACAGTCTTCATTTATCCCATCTCTGACTCAAAATGGGTAAGCCAACTACACATAGTTCCAAGAAAATCAGGGCTCACTGTGGTTACAAATGACAAAGGAGAGGAGATATCTACTCAGGTACCGACATCCTGGTGTGTATGTGTTGACTACCACCACCTGAATGCTGCAACTAAGAAGGATCACTTCCCCTTATCGTTCACTGATCATGGATTGGAAAGACTGGCTGGCAAGGAGTTCTTCTACTTTTTGGATGGGTACTCCGGGTACAACCAAGTGGAAATCGCCCCTGAAGATCAAGAGAAGATGACCTTTACTTGCTCGTTCGACACCTATGCTTTCAGGAGAATGCCCTTTGGACTATGCAACACATCAGCGACATTCTAGAGATGAATGCTTGCAGTTTTTGCTGAGATGGTAGGAAGTTTTCTTGAGGTGTTTATGGATGATTTCTCCACCTATGGTGACACCTTCGATTCTTGTCTTGAGCACCTGGACAGAGTACTTCAGAAATGTCGTGAACTCAATCTGGTATTATCATGGGAAAAGAGCCACTTCATGGTCACAGAGGGGATTGTGTTGGGTTACGTTGTTTCCAAATGTGGCGTGAAAGTTGATCCAGCAAAGATAGATGTGATTGCCAATCTAGATCCACCTCAAATAGTCAAGCACATGAGGTCATTCCTGGGGCATGTGGGATTCTACAGAAGATTCATTCGTGACTTCAGCAGCATCGTCCAACCTCTTACAATATTGCTCTACAAGGAGACTGAGTTCAATGTTGATCAACAAGTTCTTCTTTCGTTTAATCAGCTGAAGGAGCTAATCACTCAAGCTTTAGTCCTACAGCTGCCAGATTGGTCTCTTCCTTTTGAGATCATGATGGATGCGTCGGATTTTTTAGTTGGGGATGTTCTAGGATAGAGGAAAGACAAGGTACCCTATGCCATTCATTTTGTCAGCAAAAAATATTAGATGAAGCTCAGAGAAATTACATTGTGACAGAGAAAGAACTGCTGGTTGTGGTATTCGCCCTTGAGACGTTCAGATCCTATCTTCTTGGATCAAAAGTCACTATCTATATTGACCACTCTGTTATCCGATACTTACAGCAAAAGAAGGATGCCAAGCCTATACTGATCATATAGATCCTTCTCCTCCAGCAGTTCGATTTGGAAATCAAAGACAAGCATGGAGTCCAGAATGTGGTAGCAGATCACCTTTCCAAAACCGAGCAACAAGAGACTCCACTGAACAGTGCACTGATTACAGAAACCTTTCCTGACGGATCGATTCTGGATATGGATGCACTCCCTTGGTATGCCGACATTGTGAACTACCTCGTTTCGGTGTAGTCCCACAAGATTGGACAAAGATCAAGAAGGATAAATTCATGTCCCAGATCTATTTCTACCAATGGGAAGGCCCAATTCTATTCAGGGAAGGAGCAGATTATATTTGATGACGGTGTATCCCTCAAGAGAAGCATCATAGTGTCCTCGAGCATTGTCACTCGCTCGAATCTGGCAGACACCACTCTGGAGATAGAACGGTAGTGAAAGTATTGCAGTATGGCCTCTAGTGGCCTACATTATTTAAGGATGTTGCACCACGAGTTCGTTCATTCTTTGATCCCCACTACTATCTCCTCTTGTTGTCTATAATTAGGGATACATTACCCTAAGTATAGGGGGAGACAGTCAGAATGTGATTTGTTCATTCCCACCCTTGACCCTCCCTTCCTTGTGTATAGTCTGTTATACTTAGGATTATTTGATCCTAAGTATAGGGGGACGGTCAACTTCTCATTGATTCATCCATTCCTTCATTCGTTGTTCTTAAGACTCTTCAATACTCAGTACGAGTTATGTCCTCTTTTCTATCTGATCTATAAGGGCATAACTCAACCTAAGTATGGGGGGTCGTATACACTACGTATATACTTTAGCCATAACGCGTACTTTCGCATTTTTTAATAGATATGGCTAAAATACTATACATATACTATCTAATTCATTAAAATCACTTAACAAAAGATGCATATTATTCCTCAAATTCTTTTTGTATATGCCGATTAATAAATCAGGTAAAAAATCTTTTTTGCAAAATGTTTGAAAAATAGTTTGAAAATATTTTTGAAAAATCTTTTGAAAGCTGTTGGAAAAATATTTTGTAAAATATTGTCAACCTTTGCAAAATTATTTTGTTTCTAAAAATTTCTTTTCTTTAGGTGAAATAAAAATGTTTGAAAAACTATTTGCAAACGGTTTGGAAAATAGTTGTGAAAATACTTTGAAAAATCTATATATATTGTTTGAAGAAACTTAGCAAAATGATTTTCAAATGTGTGTAAATATTTGTAGAAAATATTTGCAAAAACTATTTTGGAATATAGTTTGTGAAATTATTTGTGAAATCATTTTTCAAATAAGTTTGAGGAATATATGCATCACACCAAAATTCTTTACCAACTGTATATACATATCTATAAAATGGATCACTTATCCCTTGTAAATTCTTAAACACATAACTATAGTAAATATAAGATGCATCCCTATGTAAATATTTGTACCTATTTTTATCCAAAATCTTTTGTTTTCGAAAATCACAAAAACATTTGCAAAACCAAAAATACCAAAAAAATTGCAAAATCTTTTTGAAAAACTGCATAAAAATTTGCTAACCTTTTTCAAAAATTCCTAAAATGTTTAAAAGATTGAAAAATTGTATCACAAGAATATTTTTCATTGCATTGTAAATAGCATCCATATTTTTCAGGTTGAGTTTGATAATTGAACAAGTCTAAATAAAATCCGAAGATTGGAGCTTGGTTGGACCTTAAATCTACCTAATCACAGGAACCTTTTAGGAACTGGAATTGAGGTACTTCAGGTCTAGTTGACTTAATTCTTTGAGACTTGTGAGACTTAGTTCAATGGATTCTTGGATGCCTAAGTAGATTATTTCGGATCACACGTATGGCTCTTGTCGATAATGACCTAACTTGGACACCCTACACCTTTCACTTGGCTCAACTCGGTTAGAGAGGTAAGGGGAATGGATTTTTTGATATGAGACACGCACAAGAGGAAACATGTGTCCTCGTCTAGGGAGGGAAGTGCACCCCAACCCATCCAGTAGCAGAGACATCTAAAGACAGGAGAGTGTGGGTTGCAATAATGCTTCAAAAGAGGGATAGTCTACTGGCTCAAGAGAAAAAAACTCCTTATGTAAATGCTGTTGAATATAGTATTTCAAAAAATCAGAAAAAGCAAAACTCCAAAAAAAATGTACAGGCCTAAATGAAAATAAAAATGCCTGCCAGAGTGTATATATTTGTATAATTAATAAGCAAGCTCGAGCTTCAAAGTCATATCGTGTGAGCCTGCAACCGGATGACCTGACTACACTGGTCATGCATCCTAGGATAGGTAGCTACACTGGATACCGTCCATTCTTCTCTTCACCCCCTTCTCTTGAGCTGGTTGTCACTTGAACTTAGAAGGGAATACTCCTCTCCTCGAGGAAAGAGTTGACGGATTGGGGAATCATTAGGTTGTTGTGACGCCCCGCCCCGCGGGGAGGACGTCGGACCTATCTCCCTAAGGATCCAGATACTCAGCAATAGCCACATTCATACATCATGATTAACATTCGGAATGTAAAGTAGGAAAAGTACATAATAAAATGCTCAAATGACATTTATATATTCATGGTTCCCAAAACATCACAAATTTGCAATAGAGTCCATAATATTTTATCACATGACTAACAACTTAAACTACAGGAGCTACAAAAGTATACAACAATTATTAATACTATACAAGTGGAACTGTACCCTGAGTCTGGTACAAACTGCGGAAGTTCTTGTCACTATTGCTGCTCAACAACCTGCAAAACCTGGATGGGTTTCCAAAGAAGCACGTATGAGCAAAAATTCTCAGTACAGCTAAAACAGGCTAACACTACACTAAGTAGAAAGTGCAAAAGAGTAAAGAGAGAGATGTTCATGTTCCATTATTAATCATGAAATTGTTTCTTATTATTCCAACCCGTCAATAAATTATTCTTATAAGTTGCATGCAATTTGCTACTCGTACTTTGCAAGTGACGGTACTTTATTCATATCATGATCTAACTAATTATACATTTATCTATATGCGTTATTTGGGATAATCATATACACATATGTACATAGGTATATTATTCAAGATATCTTGCCATCATTTGATTGTTCAGTTCAGATATTAATAGTCAAACTCAATAGTCACAACATATGCACTAGAGCACTCAACTCGAGCAAACAAACCTTAACTCCACCTTCAACCCATTTCCCCCAGCTTACCCGCCACGAGGGGAATACCCAGAAACGAGTGCACCGCGGCCAAACGGGACCGCACCAGATACACCCTTGTGGCAAAGTACGAGTCTTCGACGAGTGTCGTACTAGGGATGCGGACACACCGACTATACCCGTAGCACTACGCTCAACCGACGCAACCAACCCCAACTCATCCATTGGGATTGCGACCCTAGGATACATACATATTCCCTTACAACACATACCTCCATCTAGCTGGTTAATGTGACAACTAACCCATGGAATGCTAAAAATTACAATATGCTGAAATTTGAATTCACATGGGCTAGTGGTTGCTGCTTATAAATCATGTCTCAAGTAAATTCATCACAACAGTACTACTGATGGTATTTGTTGAGTTCCTCTTTTTATGTACTTTATTCATGATGCATTTATTTAAAAGAGACGGAAATAATATACATCACATAATTCATATCGAAGGGTTTTCTTAACCCAACAAAAAGAATAATTTAGAAGATGATGTCTGAGTTCCTTGTATTATTCTAAAGCACATACTGAATGTTTCTTTACTATAAGATAGCACGAATATAAGATGCAAAGTACATCTCTTACAAATGTTTACACGTCATGATCAAGTGTAGTAGCGATAGCACACCCCATTTCGAGTTAATGATGGCATTTCTGGCAATACCGAACTTTGACTTAAATAATGTTAAACACGAATACAAATCATGAGGTACTAAATATACAAACATTAACCACGCCTAAATAGCCCGCAGCAATCTACTGTCCAAGATGTAACATCTGTCTAGGAACAACTTTTAATTAATCAAATTAATGGCGTGATAAAATCAATCAGAAAATAACGTATAGTAAATATCTGTAACCGTTTCAACGAGAAGAATGAATTCAATTATCATAGAACCCATTAACATTGATCAAATACTATGGATATAACGTTATATGATATAACTAAACCAATTGGATATACATGTATTAAAGTTGAACATAAAGTTTATAACACAAAACTTCGGTACCAATTATAGAAGATTATATAACGTATACCCATTATCTTTTTTTTACGTGATACATGTATGTTTATCTTGATATATTTGATCATACATATTGTACGGTTAAGTTGTAGATGTATTTAAAATTAATAACATTAAGTGCATCACTCCCTTGATCCTTAATTTACCTCTCATATTAGTTGAGATATGCAGAGATAAACTACCCAAAAAAATCGATCACAGTTTTAAAATCCGTACTTATTGTGACTAAGATGCATATACTTGTACTAGCCACTTATCTCTTGAGTTAATACCATTACTAAGAAGAGCCACCCATAATGGAATTAAGTAACGTAATTTATATTTAAGATCATTACTAAGAAGAGCCACCCACAATAGAATTTAATAACGTAATTTGTCTTCAAGACCATTACTAAGCAGAGCCACCCACAATGGAATTTAGTAACGTAATTTATATTTAAGACCATTACTAAGCATTCATAAGAGGTTGACATAAAAGGAAATCCATATGTAAACATTATATCTCATAATTGGCACAAATACATAACCCTACTCTCATATTTTCAACGGTTGCACAATAATAGCAATTGTTTATCTTTAACTTATTTCAATCACATGGCATTAGTATTGGATAAAACCAATATTCGAGAAGTCCACCTATCAATAACATGCCACGTAACGGATAAAACCAATATTGGAGAAGCCCACATATCAAATATCATGCCCCATAGAATACCCAAAAAATATAACAACCGTAAAGAGAAGCAGTGAGGAATTACATGATATTTTGATCTTGTTTCAGAATATGGACATTTAAATCAAATTGATATTTTAGGGCTTAAAGTTCTGCCAACATTGCAAGGAGTTTTGGTTGCCAATAACATAGTAAGTCAATAAGAAATCATATCCACACATTAAGAGGTAAATTGTATATTTACACTTATAACCCATTACACGGATCCAAAATTCAGCAACAAATCATTGACAACCGTATATAAGTTGTGGTGCTGTGTGACATTCAAAGGATGCAAATAAACATAAAATCGACAATTGTGTGGAAATCAACAAGGAAATGAAATAACCATCGTTATGCAAATACATTCTTATTCAACAATTCTTAGGTATTTTCGTATTTATAGCACACATTTTATCCACCCACATACAATATCTTTTATTCCAACATATTTAAAATTTGCATACATGTGAATCTATCAAACATATCATTTGGTATCTTTTATTTGTTTAGGAAACATGAACAATCAACGCTCTCCACATCAAGGGAGAAACCCAATCCAGCAAGAGGGACACGAGGGTCCATGGGACATATGAAATGCGAGAAAATCGCAAGAAAAAGGGGAGGAGACCGTACCTATATGGGTGTTTTCAAGTGCAATACCGTATCTTCATTCTAAGTGGCTGCCACGTTTTTTCCCAATGATGGATACCTCTAAATCACAAAAAAATATTTTCTTAGATATAATCCATAACTAAAATCACAAAATACATGGATATGGAGATGTGATCTTATGTTTCTAGTGCTAGATCTGTGTAGAGGATGATGAGGGAAAACTCCACTCCGAAAATGGTGGCGATTCGCCACCTCCATGATGATTTGATGGAGCTACAATAAGCTTGAGAGGTGGGAGATGGTATGTGGTGGTTAGGGTTTGCAAATGAGAGGAGAGAGCAACCTAATGGGCCTTTTATATCCCTAAAATCGGAGTTGGGCGGATCTTTTAAATGGTCTCGCTGAAATCCCGTAATGACCATTTCAGACTTGACCCATCCTCACTAAAATGATCATATCTCACTCATCCGATATCCGATTTGAAAAATTTCAGATGCGTTGGACTCCTGACGACGATATGCATCCAACAAGTCATAATATGCTACAATTAGATCGAAATTGGATTTTTCATAAATTTCTTATTGGACCACAACTATTTGATTATCATCAACTTGACAAATTTGCGGGACTAAAACCAGGGTTTCACATCATAACAATCTTAAAACAAGTCTCGTCCTCGAGACTTCGATGAATAGTAGAAGCTGCAGTCACTCATTTTTCATACCATATGCTATATCCATTTGCGATGTCATGCCTAATATCTAATACATAATGTAGAGATATTACCGGCACATGACACATGTCTATTACAATATGCAAATGGCTATCTACATACCTTATGGTTATCACTTTAAAAAAAAACTAAATGTGTCTTTCTTAGCCCGAAGGCGATAACAATCTTAAAAGAACTCTTTCTATTGTCTCCTAGAGATGCACTCGCATCTGCAATCTACTTATCACGAGAGTGATAACAATCTTAATAAAACATTAGTTATCACTGTCAACAACAAATAATTTTTAAAAAAATTACAGTTGACACCTTCGATATCTTAAAAGAGTTCTTCATATTTCTTCAAAATATGTACATGCATCTACATTCCACTTATCACGAGAGTGATAACAATCTTAATAGGATATTTGTTATCGAGGTCAATGATAACAATCTTTAAGGATTGTGGTTACCACCTTTAGTGATAACACTATTATAGCATCCTCTTGTTACTCAGGAAGATGGATCCATATCCATGCCCTAGTTATCACGAGAGTGATAATCATCTTGATAGGATCCTTTTTGTCGCAATCGGTGATAACAACTTTGAGTGGATTATAGTCATCCTTAGTGATAAGCATATCAAAAAAAAATTATATCACCCTCAATGAGTACAAACAAAAGAAATGGTATTATCGCAACCGGCGATAACAATCTTAAAAAGAATCAAACCATCTCTTTCAGCCCTAAAGCTTGTCTTACGAATTAGCATGTACTACTTAATACGAGTTTCAATATCACGTCACTACGATTTGACACTTATCAATCTTTGAACTCGTTTCGATTATCATTCTTTAAGAAGGTACTAAGACATTTAAGCATCGTCATAATTATAATCATTAAGAAGGATACAATCCATGCGTCAGTACTATTTGTATAGGCATACCCTGCACTATCAAGCAATACACAAGGAACATGTTTCATCATCATACTCATAAAACATATTGTCTATACAAGAACATTTAATAATCATCATATTCGTTACATCAGTCACATGCCTTGAGTATATTTTTGTCCCTTCTCATTGACATGTTGATTCTTTCATGTCATGCTCTAACAATAATATTATGGCTCAATGCGGACATTTAGTTTGATTATGACCTCTCTGATCACAAGTATAACATCTTCGAGACCGAGTGCTCCCCCTTGGTCCATTTGTAGTGGAACTTGTTGTAGTTTCATTCATTGGTTCCATAGGTAGAAGATCGTGATCAGTGATTGGATAAGGCATCAGAAATTCTTGATCATCATTGTCATTTTCATGTAAATACGTCATTTTCAATCTCTTATCGTGATGTAAATCTTCCATGCGGGATATGACTTCTACCATCTCACGGAGAGTGGATGGCCGACAAGAAGAGAGTCTATGTTGGATATCGAGACGAAGTCCACACCAAAACTTTAGGATTCGTTCATCTTCACACATTTCAAGCATGGGTGAATGACGTGCTAACTCATCAAATTTGATATGATATTCTCTAGCTGACATCGATCCTTGTTTCAACTCATCCAATTCTTTTCTTTTTCTTCTAACCCAAAAATCAGGAAGAAATTGTTTTCTAAATGACTTTACAAAATTATCCCAAGTCAAAGGATGTGGTAAATGTCGTGATAAAGTACTCCACCAATGCGTTGCATGACCGCACAAGGAGTATTCGGCAAATGGCACCCAACAGTCTTTGGGTGCCTGGATAATCTTGAGAACTTTCTCAATCTTTTCTAACCAAGCATCAGTATCTTCAAGAGTAGTATCTCCTGCAAACTCTGGAACTTGACCCTTGCAAAAGCTAGCAAAGATTTTCTGATGTTTCTGAAAAATATCTTCAATAGATGGTGGGGGAAGTGGAACTTTATTACCACCATTGCTCTGAAGGGTACGAATGGATTCTTCAAATCCATCAAGTCTTTGCTCTACGGTCTTTAGTCTCTTGTCTATATTTTGTAGCATGTCCATCATCATTGCCAATTGTCTAGCAATCTCAGCGTTCGAAAGCGACATGATTCTGCATGAATCAATTACACTCATAAGTCTCTAGATATCTAAGTCTTCATATATTAGGACTCTTATATGGGAACCATTCCTGTTGGACTAAACATCATAGTTAGAGGACCCTGATGTATTCCATACATTCTAAATACCGCTAATAATCATAAGTATAAATGTTAGCTACTGGAGTATCCATGCTCTGATACCATCTGTGACGTCCTCCCCGCGGGGCGGGGCGTCACAGATTAAATAATGTTAAACACGAATACAAATCATGAGGTATTAAATATACAAACATTAACCACGCCTAAATAGCCCGCAGCAATCTACTGTCCAAGATGTAACATCTGTCTAGGAACAACTTTTAATTAGTCAAATTAATGGCGTGATAAAATCAATCAGAAAATAACGTATAGTAAATATCTGTAACCGTTTTAACGAGAAGAATGAATTCAATTATCATAGAACCCATTAACATTGATCAAATACTATGGATATAACGTTATATGATATAACTAAACCAATTGGATATGCATGTATTAAAGTTGAACATAAAGTTTATAACACAAAACTTTGGTACAATTTATAGGAGATTATATAACGTATACCCATTATCTTTTTTTATAATATAGATGAAATCCCTTATACGTGATACATGTATGTTTATCTTGATATATTTGATCATACATATTGTACGGTTAAGTTGTAGATGTATTTAAAATTAATAACATTAAGTGCATCACTCCCTTGATCCTTAATTTACCTCTCATATTAGTTGAGATATGCAGAGATAAACTACCCAAAAAAATCGATCACAGTTTTAAAATCCGTACTTATTGTGACTACGATGCATATACTTGTACTATCCACTTATCTCTTGAGTTAATACCATTACTAAGAAGAGCCACCCACAATGGAATTAAGTAACGTAATTTATATTTAAGATCATTACTAAGAAGAGCCACCCACAATGGAATTTAATAACGTAATTTGTCTTCAAGATCATTACTAAGCAGAGCCACCCACAATGGAATTTAGTAACGTAATTTATATTTAAGACCATTACTAAGCATTCATAAGAGGTTGACATAAAAGGAAATCCATATGTAAACATTATATCTCATAATTGGCACAAATACATAACCCTACTCTCATATTTTCAACGGCTGCACAATAATAGCAATTGTTTATCTTTAACTTATTTCAATCACATGGCATTAGTATTGGATAAAATCAATATTCGAGAAATCCACCTATCAATAACATGCCACGTAACGGATAAAACCAATATTGGAGAAGCCCACATATCAAATAGCATGCCCCATAGAATACCCAAAAAATATAACAACCGTAAAGAGAAGCAGTGAGGAATTACATGATATTTTGATCTTGGTTCAAAATATGGACATTTAAATCAAATTGATATTTTAGGGCTTAAAGTTCTGCCAACATTGCAAGGAGTTTTGGTTGCCAATAACATAGTAAGTCAATAAGAAATCATATCCACACATTAAGAGGTAAATTGTATATTTACACTTATAACCCATTACACAGATCCAAAATTCAGCAACAAATCATTGACAACCGTATATAAGTTGTGGTGCTGTGTGACATTCAAAGGATGCAAATAAACATAAAATCGACAATTGTGTGGAAATCAACAAGGAAATGAAATAACCATCGTTATGCAAATACATTCTTATTCAACAATTCTTAGGTATTTTCGTATTTATAGCACACATTTTATCCACCCACATACAATATCTTTTATTCCAACATATTTAAAATTTGCATACATGTGAATCTATCAAACATATCATTTGGTATCTTTTATTTGTTTAGGAAACATGAACAATCAACGCTCTCCACATCAAGGGAGAAACCCAATCCAGCAAGAGGGACACGAGGGTCCATGGGACATATGAAATGCGAGAAAATCGCAAGAAAAAGGGGAGGGGACCGTACCTATATGGGTGTTTTCAAGTGCAATACCGTATCTTCATTCTAAGTGGCTGCCACGTATTTTCCCAATGATGGATACCTCTAAATCACAAAAAAATATTTTCTTAGATATAATCCATAACTAAAATCACAAAATACATAGATATGGAGATGTGATCTTACGTTTCTAGTGCTAGATCTGTGTAGAGGATGATGAGGGAAAACTCCACTCCGAAAATGGTGGCGATTCGCCACCTCCATGATGATTTGATGGAGCTACAATAAGCTTGGGAGGTGGGAGATGGTATGTGGTGGTTAGGGTTTGCAAATGAGAGGAGAGAGCAACCTAATGGGCCTTTTATATCCCTAAAATCGGAGTTGGGCGGATCTTTTAAATGGATCTCGCTGAAATCCCGTATGATCATTTCAGACTTGACCCATCCTCACTAAAATGATCATATCTCACTCATCCGATATCCGATTTGAAAAATTTCAGATGCGTTGGACTCCTGACGACGATACGCATCCAACAAGTCATAATATGCTACAATTAGATCGAAATTTGATTTTTCATAAATTTCTTATTGGACCACAACTATTTGATTATCATTAACTTGACAAATTTGCGGGACTAAAACCAGGGGTTTCACAGTTGTCATGCTGGAGAAGCTAGTCTCTTTGTCATTTCAGTTGGGAGGAGCCACCATCACATAAACTGTACAAGTGAGATTCATAGTCGTAAGGGTTTGTATATGAGTTGAAGTATTCTGACCTAGATATTGAGGAGACTTGAGCGGAATTTTAGGATTCTTGAAGGTTGTTATGTTTCATATCTGATTCCCAATAAGGTTCTACCCGCACTAAAATTCCAAACTTCTGAATTAAGTTCCAAACTTTGATTTTGTGAAGACAAGCTTGAGAATTAAACTTAATCCACTTTCTTTCTTTTTCTTTTCTTTGTTTTTATTTTTCTGCACTTATTTCATAAGTGTTTGCTAGGGACTAGCAAAGGAAAGTATAGGGGGATGATGAATCTCCATTTCATCACCTTTATTCTATCATTTTGGCCTTAAAAACCCTAGCTAATGCATGTAAATCACATTAATTTGTACAAAATAGCATTCATTATTTATTGCATTCATTGTGTAAATAATATTGTTTTTAATGCTAAAATGATAGAATAAAGGAAAGAAAAGGAAAGGAATAAAATACCAAAGGTATTTTATGACCCTGAACCTCGAGACCAAGTCAAGAATTGAATTGGTCGATAAGGAATAAAGTAGGGGGAGATAAGGGTCAAAAATATAAAAAAACCTATTTATTAATTCTTTATTTATTCAATTTTGGGACTCAGTTTATTTTCTACTATTTATATCTCAAGTAAAAAACTTTGTACATGAAAGGTGTAGATAATAACATATAGAAAAATATAAAATTGAGTTTGTACAAAAATAATACACAGTGTACTTTTTATACTCTGAATAAGATTCTAAAATCTCAACTTCACATACCCATATTTCTCAAATAAAAACTCAAAATGTATCCAAATGCCTTTAATTGTATATAACTTTTTATAAGCTATTTAATGGAGGTGGTTTCATATTTTTTGGAGTTAAGGTGTGAAAGTTAAGTTTTGGACCCCTATTGTATAGTATACCTGAATAAAATATTCATTTTATTTATTCTTTATTATTTTACAATCTTATATTTTTATAACTTTATAAATATTATTTATAAATTATGTACATAATAAAACCAAAATAAAAGCACAAATAAATATTAAAGTAAAATTAGTATATAAAATACATAGGTAAAATACCTAGACTTATCATTGCATATAATAAAAGTGAATCTTATTCTTTTATTCTTCATTCTTCTATATTTTTATATTCATGTATATATTATTTATATTCTATTAAAAATACATAGATAAAATAAAACCAAAGAAAATACTTTAAAATAAATAATATAGCCAAATACATAGACAGAACACCTGTACTTATACCTATATATATTATACCCCTATTTATTTAAGAATACAAATAACATCATAAAAATATGATAAAAATATGTTTATACACCTAAAAATAAGTTATAAGTATATAAAATAAAAGAATAAAATAATAAAATACAAAGTACAAAATAAAAATAAAATAGTCAAAACATATATGAATATACCTATGAATATACCCCTAAATATTAACTAATAATAAATAACATCAAAAAATAAATAAAAATCCTAATAAAATACTAAATAAAATAATAAAAAATTATTTTATATTCGAAAATTATTAAAATCATTTAATATTTTTAATTAATTATTTTCGAATAAAAGGGTCTATTTTGTCATGTAGCTGTCTGCGTGGACCAATAGGATTCTAGGGATCGTTGACCCCTGGTCAACTCCCCGTCTTTCTTCTGACTTCTGTCAGAAGTCTCAAGCAACCCGCATTCTCCTAATATTCCCAGTCACCTCGCTACTCCATTGCCCTCGAGCCCTTCACAAGATCTATTCCTTGATCTTCCATGATTTAAGTTGTATCCTCATATCGTTTGTATATTGTGTCAATTCTTCCCAATTCGCCAGCCAATAAGGGTGTGTCCCATGTATATAAATAATACCTCCCCCTTCCTTCTTCAAATTTGGTCACTGTTCCGAGCCTTAGAACCCCTACACCTTGGTCTGGAGAGTATCCTTGTGACGGAGGGAGATCCCCTGAGGTTTGGAGTGGCTCACGGAGGATGAGGTGCACCCACAATGGTCGTCGTCGGTCGCCCTACTTCCTGCATTCGTCGGTAGATATAAGACCTGACCTTTATCGCTTTTTAGATAGAATTTTATGCATGCTTTTTTATCCTACAATCAGTTTAGTGTTAATTTAGCGATTAGCGTTATTCAGCCCATCGCGTAGTTCGTCGGAGCCCCATTCGTTCTGATTTGTTGTGTTCCAATCCGCCATCCGCCATCATATTCTTTCTTGCCGCTTCTCGTACGGCCCACGCACCTTTGCTCAACCAGATTTCCTATGGATCTGGAAATAAGGGTCCAACTCCATCGCCCATCACCGAACCTTTCTGCTGCGTTCAACTGTCCAACCACACATGACAAATAGAGCCCCAGACCCATCATTTCTTTGATTTTGACCTTTTGGCAGATGCTTGTGGCCAGAGGGCCCTCTGGAGTCTCATTTCAAGCACGTGCTAGGTATCTGGAACCTCTCTCCTTCCCAAAGCTCGTCGGTCGTCATTAGGCTTCTAAGATCCCTACTGACACTACCAGCACGCGCGGAGGAGATCAGGGAATGTTATGAGTGCCTTGGATCATCGACAGGTGGTCGGAGCTGGTCAGATTCACCAATCGAAGCTCGACTAAGGTTGTGTTCTTCCCTGTTCATCCAGGGGAGTCCACAGCCGTTGGATCAAGCCTCGAGCCCAGATGCTCCAGTCTACCGTTGGATGTGCATTGCCTCAACCGTAGATCTGTGATCTGGGATTTAATCCCGGTCGTTCAGGTGAAGCGGCATCGTCGCACCACACGCGGACATGCGTTAAGTAAAGGAACCTCTGTCGCATGATGGCGCACAACACATCTCGCCCCGTTATTTTTTGTATTTTTTTAATTAGTCTTGTAAATAAAATATATAGTGTAAATAAAATGGAAAATTTTGCATGTAAACCCTGATATTTCTCTCATATTCCACTTGGGTCCATCCGACGTCACCTCACGTGTCGTCCCACATGAGTGGCGAAGTTTCATGTATAGCCTGATTTGTTTTGTATATAATTTTGGTCCAAGAAATTGTAATATACGTTGTAAAGTTCTAGAAAAATTGCAGTCGTACCCAGATGTTTATTTTATTGCAATTATGTTCTTCCCAGTACATGGTTTTGGTACTTGAATTTCATTTATTTAAAATAGCTATTGTGCTCCAAGAATCACAAAAAAATAGGTGTAGGCTCTTGATTGCTTGTAGTTTCACGTCAAATTTTATTTTGCAATTTTCAGACCTTTTTACTATTTATTAAAATTAAAATGAGCATGTTTTCCCCCAGCTAGCCTATAAAATACCAAAAAATATAAAAACTTTTTGAAAAATTCCAAAAAAAATAATATATCATTTATTTAGCCTATTTTAACACCAGACTAAAAATCTCTAAAAATAGAAACCTGAAAAATCAAAAAGCTCCAAAATCTAACAAAAAATATTAAAAATCACCAAAAAATTCTGAAAATATATTTTTCTATTTTTGAATTTTAGGTATATTACTATCTACCTATTAAAATTGATTTGAAGAATTTTGGACTTATTTTGTTATTTTTAATCTTCATTTCAATCTTTGCCTTTTATTTAATCCTTGAGATAGGATCTTTTTTATTTTAAAAATCTATAAAATTAGCAAAAATGTTAAAAAAATCACAAAATCGAAAAAAATTAAAACCGAAAAATATTTAATTCTGTACTTTTAGTTATTTTTAGTTATATGTCTATCTATATTATCTATTGTGGCATATATAGCCTTATATAGCCAATATATATTAAAAATAAAAATAAAAATATCTAATATAAAAGGAGAATAAAAATTATAAAAATAGAAATAAAATATATTTATAAAAAATCCAAAGAAAAATATAAAATTAAAACCCCACAAAAATATAGAAGGAAGGACATGTATGTACATAATACGCTTTGATGAACAATAATCGTAGGCTACCGGTTTCGCTCTCTGCAGTTCGACCTCTACATGCTTACTTGCTATAAATTAAGTTGTATAGATGATAAATTTTAAATCACATTTTATGCTATTCATTACTTGATTTATTCGTGGGTTGATTGTTGATTGATTAAGGTTTTGTGAGCGGTCAACGCATCAACTTGTGAAACCATACGATCCTCGCAAGATCCCTCTCATCAGCACTATAGACTACCTGCTCTCTGCGATGAAGGTTGTTTGGATTGGCTTTGACCTGAGGCAGAATGACAATTTTGGTGGTTGTCTGGTCGTCTATCTTCCGATTCATCTTAGCCATGTTCTTTATGAGCTGGGCCAAATAATAAAGGGTTAGGTTGATCGGCACAGCCTCGAAGGATTTGGCCTGGTGTGGCCTCTAACTGTGCTAGTATGGGAGAGGTTGCTAGTGGTAACCCTGAGAATGTTGAGGAGGAGGAAGAGAAGGATATTGTTGGTATTGAGGAAAGGAATATTAATGTTGATAATGAGCAGTCGGCTGCAGCTAATACTATTGTTTGTACCTGGGCTGCTGGTAGTTCTGCCTCTTGGTGTATCCATGTTGCTGAGGCTACTGGTGATGTGGTTGGCTCTACTGGAAGTTTTTACCTCCCTGTTGTTGGTGATACGAGCGTATGGTTGTGTTTTGCCCTAGGATTGTCCCTGAGGATGAGTCAGCTGTTGATCATTTCTCAAAATGCCATTCACCTCCTAAATGAGTGGTAGAGGTGAGCAACATGGCTCTAGGTACTGGATATGTGGCTTTGATTAATAAACAACCATCTGTGACCGTAGTTGCGGTAGTGGCTGCTCGGGAGCCTGCACGTAGCATATGTGTTGGACCTGAGGTTGGTTGGGACTCGGCTGAGGCGGGTGTTGCACTATCGTCTCCTTCTTCTCAGTGGAAGTATCGGTGGTGGTTGCCACAGAGTTGCAGGAACTGATGGTATTCACCAATAGATCCAGTTGCTTGTGATTGTATCCATCTTATCTAAACCCTTCATTCTCTGCTCGATCACAACTAGCTTCTCTAAATCATGTGATCTCTTCTCGATGTTGTCTACCTTGTACAAGTGACTGCCATTGATGTTGAGATCAGCGTTCTCGCACATGTCCACTTCATGAGTGTTCGTCATGTTGACATTTTTGCAGAGGATCTGTGATTGTACTTGGAAAGAATGATAAGAGGAGAGTGTGGCCTCTCCTTTGACCATCTTCTCGAAGATCTATCAAAATGCATCCTCGTCCTTTTTGAAATGGGAGCCTCCGTAGGCGGCATCAACCAGAAGTAGAATGTTCTCAGTGAGTCAAAGTGCTGGACCAAACTATTCTTAGGGATGTCATGGTGGTGGCACTTCTCAATTAGATCACTAAATCTCTCCCAGGTCTCGTGGATGGACTCTTTTCGTCCTTGAGAGATGCTGGCAATCTTGGAGAGCATCAAATTAGGATGATCGAGTGGGTAGTATTTGCGCAGGAATGTGGACTTCAACTCTTCCCATGTCATCACCACTTTCCCCAAGTGGTTGATCCAGTAAAGTGCTTTGCCCTGAAAGCTGAAAGGGAAAGCAGACATCTTAACTACGACCAATGGGATGTTGGGGTAGTGCGCTATGTTGTAGATGCATCCAAATTGTTGTAGATGGATATACGGTTCTTCATTTGGGTTCCTGTGAAAACTGGGGAGGAGATAAAGGAGTTGTTGTTTTAGTTAAAAATGTTCAAGGATCAAAGGAATTTGGATCCACTCAATGATTCGGATGACCCCAGAGTTGTATGACGTCTTTAGTGTGGGCTTAGGCTGACCCCTCATTCCCTCTCCCTCGCCTTCACGAGCCCCATCTACATAATGGTTGTCATCATCATCATTTAAACCCACATATCCTCCTCCTCATCTCTCTCTCATGATCTTCTCCTCAGATCCTTCAACAATTCTTGAAAGGCGGCCTGGGCCAAAACCTGATCGGTCAATTATTGTTGAAATGCTTGGATGGATGCTAGGAGCTGACTGTTCACTTCATTCTAGTTCGTGTGTGCTATGTATTTTACTCAATGCTAGGAAGTTGTGGTCCCTTTCCTCTACCTGTAGGAGCCATCTCAGAATCTGTAGAATGCTCAAGCTCCAGATCGGGATCTTGACTAGCAATAGGGAAAATACTCAGACCAGTCTTTATGCAAGTACCGGATGAAGAGAATAATTCAGAATTAGGGTGAATCCTGAATTTTATTATTGATGAAAAAGTGTAAGGAGTGAAATCAATCTCCATCCAAAAAAGACGGAATTCGGGAAGAATGTTTTCCTAATCTGTTGGAGGTATGAGAAGCGAGGAGCCCTGAGTATAATTTGCAAAGTCTGAACCAAGTACCTGGGAATCGCCCTGGATTATTAGAGATGTTGCACTCATGGAATCGATGTGAGTGTTGGTAGAGTCCCGACTAAGTCATCCAGGAGTTGACATCTTGAAACAAAAGGAAGATTGAGGAAGGATGAAAGATACGATGATGAACAAGGAATAAACGGAGTGTAAAATAATAGAAGACTCAAATTGAGCAAGGGTCAAAGAGAGTAAAAATAGAAGGAGCGATAAAAGAGTACAAGTGTGTAGGACCGATCTTTGAACTTAATCTAGATCCAAACAAACACCAAACAAAATAGGGTTCACCAACTCAACACATGTGAAGCTGTGAGAGTTCAGTTATTTTTATCTTTTCGATTTTATTGTGAATTCAATCAAAATTATAACACGTCCTTATCATCTAGCCCTAGAGGAGAGTGAGTAATGCTAGAAAAGTAGCACGTACTTATTCAACCTCATTTATATCATGTGATCTGCACTTTTTGAGATCCTCGATATCGGGCCTGAGGGGCAACCCAGCCAAAGAAGAAGAGAGGAAGTTGATAGGCAAAACTACTACTTCCCTAAAAAATGAGGTACTCGGACGCAAGACGATGAGACAGACATACCCATGAGGGCATGGCCTATGCTCAATACTTCAGACCAAGTTGGATGCTCTACAACACAAGGTGAGAGCACCGTCGTCAACAAGGCCTTGCTCACCTACGTACGATAGAAGTGCAATACTTCGTCGGTCCTAGGTGATAGTCGAGGCAGCCACAGATTAGGTTTTTGGCTCTATTCCTTAAGGGCATGCCTCACTCTGTCTGGAGTGTACCTATATATGATGTGGGCTTCGTGAACCCTAAACAATGATGTACGTTACAAATTTTAATTAGGGTCAAAGTTTATTTAGTTGTCCCCTTGTTTTAATTTTTGTCTTCACTTTTTTGAGTATTTGTCAAGAATAAGCGCCTAATAATTTTTTTGGATTTTCTTTTAAACCTAAGTGATCAAAATCAGTGGAAGATGGTGTCAAAGCAATGCAAGGTGACACTAGGATGGAAATCCCACCCTTGTGTCAAAATGATGCATGATCAGATAAAGGACTTACAGTACTTCCCAGCTCTCTCCATGTGGGATGCAAGACAAAAATTTAAACCTAATCTATATGATATGCAAGATGGTGAAATCGCCCTAAGCAAGAATTGTTATTATCATGAAGCACAAATTGAGGTTGAGATAGATCCAAACATAAACTATAGGAGCATGCAAATATTAGGTTTTGGGCCCAGTTTACTTGATCAAGCAACCTAAAAAATATGATGGGCTCAATCACAGGAAACAAATGAAAATAAAGGTGAAAAGCACAAGTCGCGAGAAACAAATGAAAATAAAGGAGAAAATAACGAGAACAAAAATGGAGAAGGTGAAGAAAATCTTGAAAAATCTGGTGATCCTCCAAGAGAACAATCACTTGGTAAAATAGGCCCAAGAGTTTTAGTGTCCACCTGTATTATTACAAATTAATAATGAGAAATAAAATTCTTATCTCTCTCACAAAAATAAAAGAAAGATTCTATGTACTATCTGCTCCGTCTCTCTCTCCTACTCTCTTCAATTAGCTCAAAGAAAGAAGATCCAATCTCCCCACAGCTCGGGTGCACTGGCTCCCTAAGAAGTCACCTTCAACATGTGGTCCCTCACAATAAATTCAACAGAGATTAGAATAGATAAATAATATATGAATAAATGAAAAATAAAGCAGAAAATAATGAATGAAAAATGAACACAAAATCTATCTTAAGCATTGCTCCTCGACAACAGCACCATTTGATGAACACCAAGATTGTATAGGGATCTAAACATCCGATCTTGGAGGGTCTGCAATGCCTGACTAGTCGAGTCTAGCAATCATTGTATCGACCGCTCTCTCAGCTCTCGGATTTCAACAATCTAATGCATCAACTATTAACCCACAATAATGATCAGTCAATAAATAAGGTGAGATAAAATTTATCATACCCTACAAAATAGTATGCACAGTACGCAAGTGTAGGGGTCGAACCACAAAGAAGCAACAGGGATAGCCACAAAAAATTGATAATATGAAAGAAAATCAACAAATGTTTTTTTTATTTTATAGGGTTTTTCTAATTCTGGTGGGTTTTTCATATTTTTTATTTTTGTGGATTTTTAATTTATAATTTTTTTTAATTTTGTGATTTTTTATTTTCTTTTTTTGTTTTTCTAATTTTTTTCTTCCTTTTTTATATATAAAGACGTAATAAATTTATATAGATATATGTGAGAAGAGATATAAGTAAAATATATACTATATAGATAAATATAAATAAGAAATAAGAAAATATAAATAGGAATAGTCCTTTTATTTTTTAGGTTTTTTAAAAAATTTATAAAAATTTATAAATATTAATAATAATTGCAAGTAATATATAGTGATAATGTATAAGCTATATATGAGGTACTATATTTATAAAATATAACTATATAGTCAAAAATCACAAAATAAAATATTTTTGGGTTTTTAAGAGTTCTCTCTATTTTTGGCAATTTTCTTACACTTTTTGCATTTTTTTATATTTTTAGTTGATTAAAAATGCCAAAACAGTGACTTATAATTATAGGTCGGATTGTTTTGGAATTTAAAAATAGATGAATATTTCAAAAATTTACAAAACTATTTTTTTATATATATAATATAGATAAAATTCAGAAACAAAAACTAATATTTTTCGACTTTTAATATTTTTAATGATTTTTATAAAGTTTTGGGGGTTCTTAATTTTTAGTGTTTTCCTTTGTGATTTTTGGTCTAGAGTTGCAAGATACAATAATAAAGGTACTCTAATATTTTTAAAATTTCTAAAGTGATTTTATAATTTTTATGTGTTTTTAAATGGAAATAGGAGAAAATACACTATTTTTGAATTTTAAAAACAATAAAATACTCTTAATTGTCTCAAGAAAATATATATGATTTAAAATACTCCAAGCATTTAAAATAATTTTCCTAAGATTTTTAGATGCAAAATTCTACTTTTAATAATGCAAATACATGAAATAAACATTAATTGTTCTAGCAAGGACCTATTTGCAATTAAAATAAAACTTTGATGCATTCCATATTACTTTACCAAAGTGTAAGGGCATACACGCAAAAATCTCCAAATATTTAGCAATAAACGTGTTAGTAGAGGTACTAGTGCTATATCCAAAAAGTTATAGGACCTACTTGTAATTTTTCCTAAAAATATAACATTGAAATAAAAAATCATGGGACTAAATAATAACACAATCCCACAGGGGTCCTTGTAAGATGTCTTGCTCGCTCACGTGTATGTGCACGTGAGATGACGTGGACAGGACCTGGATGCAAATAAAATAAAGTTGAGGGTTGGAATGCAATTATTACAAAATCATTTGAACTGCATAAGAAAGTTTGTGGACTAAAAATAAAGTGCAAAAATTGGGGGTATGGGATGCAAATTTACCCCCTAAGGTGTTGTTTAACAGTCGTAGCTTCTTTATTTGGACAAGCATCGCGCTCTGGACGGTCAATGATGATTTATGGATGGACATCTGAGATTAAATCCAGTCAATCGATCGGACGACTGATGGCGCCCTCATCCAACAGCGGTCGGAGTTCTTGGAGGTGGATCTTGATTGGACTGTTGGGAGCACCCTGGAAGAACAATGAAGAAATCTTGCCCGCCGAGCTTCGATCAGCTGCTGAGAGAATCCGACCACCGAGGCGACTCCCAAGTGGCGCAAAACGATGCTGAAGGTCTTCTATGCCGGTTAGGAGGCTTAAAATGATCCGGGACCCATCATTGGGGTCTTGGATAACCTAGGAGTTTGAATCTCTTGGATAGCCTTTGACTTCGAAAAAATTGACCCAGAAGGGGTCTTCAAGCGCTCAGATCTGCAGGGTTAGCTTGAAATCGAAGAGACCAAGGTTTGGGTTTGATTTGGGGCCAAAATATTATGGAATGGATCGAGGTGATGCTCTCCGATGAGGGGTGGCGGAGGAGAGTGGATCTCCTAATCTAGGGTTAATTAGGGGGGTTGAAGCGGCTCGGAGCATAGAGAAGACGGAGGGGAATGAAGTGTAGGTGGAGTGGGAGTTTAGAACAAAGCAGAAACAGTGGAAAACGGTGGCCGGGGTAGTAGCTCCGGTGAAGTACGATCTTGGATTACACACAATACTAGATGAAACTAATAGATATAAAAACCTAAACTACAGTACTGCTAGTGCTAAGAATGGAGAAGGCAAGAAAAAATGGAGCTCACATGCTTGCACAAGGAGCTCAGTAGTTATGTTGGGAGGTTTCCAGTGAGGGCTTAGATCGCCTCTCTTGCTCCTCTCGCGCACTGCAAATTGACAAGGAACTTGTTGTCAGCAAGCTCTACAAGTTTGGCTAAGGATTTGAGGGTTCAAGGGCTGAAGAAGGATCAAAATTTGAAATGGGGCTCGGCAAAAGTATTTGTACAGGGTGCTTTTTTCCAAGGCTCTTGCTTGATGCATTGATCCATCGATCGAGGAGTTATCGACGTGTGAAAGAATGAATTCCATGGTATAGAAGTCAAGGAGAGCTCGAGTCGAAAGGATGCAGAAATCAGAGTGGGGAAATTGAGGAAGACGGAGGCATAGCGTCTGACAGTCGTAGACCTAGGGAGGCAGGAGAGTTGACCGAGGTCAACTAGGACTGGTCTCCCATTAGTCCACGTAGGATGCTAAATGACAAAAAAGGAAATTAATCCTTTACTAAATCAATTTAAAATAATAAATTATTTTATTAATGTTTTATCAAAACATAAAAAATTATTATTTTATGTAGTATTTTATTATGATTATTATTTATTTTAACAGTCAATTTATTAGTTGTTAGTTTTTACATGTACAAGTATAGGTATATTTACCTATATATTATGTATTTTATTTTTATTTTATATTTTATATTTTATTATTTTAAATAAATAATTTTATATTTATAAATTAATTAAATACACATTTACATATTTGTTTTTTATTTTTCTGAAGTTATTTATTTATTTAAATAAATAGGTTCATTTAATATAGGTATATAATAGGTATCCCTTACCTATATATTAAAGTATATTATTTATTTTATTTTATTTATGACAGTGTTATTTCTAGTTTTATTACGTACATGTATTTTCAATAATATTTACAAATTCATAAAAATATAAGAATGTGAAAATGTAAGGAATAAATATATTGATTATTTTATAGAGGTATATTGCACAATGAGGGCCCAAAACTAACTTTTGCATCTTAACTCCAAATTGAATGAAACTACCTTCATTAAATAGATAATTTAATTTTATGAACAATAAAGGTGAGTTTATGAATTTTTAGTTTGTATGGAGAAGATACGGGTTTGTAAAGTTTTCTTTGCGGCTTTTTATTCTTTGTCTCGGGCACATTGTGCATTATTTTTTAGTGAAATAAATTTTGTATTTTTATTTATATTTTTATATATAACTTTCATGTTCAAAGTTTATTGATTTGAGGTATAAAAATAAGAAAATAAAATGGGTCCCAAAATGTATTTATTAAGGAATTAAAATTAGGGTTTTAGTGCATTTATTAGCCCTTATCTCCCCTGCTTTATTCCTTGTCAAGCGAGTCAACATGATGACTAGATCTTAGGGTTTAGTATCATTCAATATCTTTGGTATTTCATTTATTTTTCATTTTTTTAATTTATTCTTTTATTTTAGAATTAAACCCATGATTTTATACAATATTTACAGTACAAAAGATGAGTGTTATTTGTCTAATTTAATGATATATGCATGCATTTAAGTATGAATTTAAGGCCAAAATGAAATAATAAATGTGATGAAATGGAGATTCATTACCACCAAAAGTTTATAAACACTAGATGTGGTACTAAGCTTCCACCCAAAACTCACATTGTTTCAATTTTGGGAATTCCCAACTTCCCTCTAATATCAATTCGATTTCCTTCTTGAAACTAGTTTGTTTCCAATATAATTGCAAAGGTTTACCCTTTTAAACCCTAATTATATTAGCTTAAATACAACAATATCACATGAATTCGTCAATTTGAAAAAAGAATCAAATAGAGTCAAAAGACATCTTTCCGTTGCCACACTTTGCTTTCAGTAAAGGTACCTTCCGGTTTGAACCTCTACCTGAGTTTACTACTTTCACCTTAATAGGAATGAAGTGAACTACGTCTTGAACTTCAGACCTTAGTGTTGAAGTATACATTAGAAATAATAGAGTGGTGTTCTTGGTACAATCTTTAGAGTTGGCGCTCTTAAAGACCATGCACCCTTATCCTGTTTCAAGAGTTTATTCAGGAAAGGCCCTCTTCCTTTAACTGTGGCCCACAGTAACAATCACATAGGTGTCATTCTGCAAGGATGCACTGCTGACATCCTGCCCAAAAGCTTGAACACATTCAGACCCTACGCTCTTCCTAAACTTGCATCTTAAATGGCACTCAAGCTTCCAAGGATAAGACACTCATGCATAAGCATTAAAATAAGAGTACTAATCAATTCTCCAAATAGCTTGTTATTATTAAATTGAACCTACTTTGTGGGATCTCTACTCTGATAGATTGGGTTGCTACTATAGAGGAACTCCCAACAGGTCTCAGCCCCATCCCAAGCCTAGACACTAGGACTAAAGATCTATCAAGTCCCTTAGTCAACGGATATGTCGTGTTGTCTTTGGATCCAACAAAATTCATAGCCAGCACTCCTTGAGACACCAAATCCCTTAACGTCTTAAGTCTGATTTGTATGTGTCTCCTTATTTTCTGAATGAACTTTGAACTCTTGATCTTGGAAATTCTGATCATGTTGTTACAACTTACCGAGATTGTAGGAACTGGCTAACCTGCCATGGGTATTTCAGAAAGAAGTTCCCTTAGCCATCCAGCCTCAATTTTAGTAGTGTACAAAGTACATAGCTCGGCCTCAAAGGTAGACCGATTTAGAATGGTCTGCTTTACAAACCTCCAGGAGATCGCACTACCTCCAAGGGTAAAAGCATACCTAGTAACGCCATTACTCCAATATTACTCTATTTTCCCTATCCAACTTGCATCACTATATCCTTCTAATACATATGGATGCCTACCATAATGCAAATTAAGGAAAAAAGTTCCCTTTAAGTACTTCAGTACTTGATCTAGAGCCTCCCAGTGAATACGGTCATGACAGCTAGTATATCTACTTAGATTTGCAACCTAGAATGAAATATCAAGTTTCGTGTAATTTGCAAGATACATTTAGCTTCCTATCACTTGTGAATACCTTATCTGAGCTACAGGTACTCCACTCTTGTTATTAAATAGTATTTTGGATGAATCAAAAGGAGTGCTTACAGCTATGCAATCTTGATATCCAAATCTCTCAAGTACCTTCTCAACATAATGAGATTCAGAAACTACAATCCCATCAACTGGCCTTATCAGTTTGAGACCCAAGATCACATTAGCAACACCCATGTCCTTCATCTCAAACTTGATACTTAAGAATGCTTTAGTCTCATTAATAGTCCTTGCATCTGATCCAAACAACAGTATGTCAACACCATACATGCACAAGATAATACACTCATCACTTTTTACCTTGGAATAAATACATTTGTTGGATTAATGAACCTGAAAGCCACATGAAAAAATATTTTTCTCAAGTTCTCCATGCCACTACTTTGGTGTTTATGTCAATCCATAAAGGGATTTAACAATCTTGCAAACTTTTCTCTCATTCCCAGAGTCACAAGCCCATCAAGTTGATCCATATAGATCTCCTCCTTAAGATCATCCATGCAAGAAGGTGGTCTTTATATCCATATGGTGGATAGAGAGAACATATACATAAGCCAATTCTATGAGCATCCTGATTGTGATCATCCTAGTCACAGGGGAATATGTATCAACATAATCGATACATTACTTTTTCCTAAAGCCCTTAGCAACTAATCCGGCTTTATACTTTTCAACAGATTTGTCAGGACTAAGATTTCTCTTAAACACCCATTTGCACCCAATGGTAGAGCACCCTTTGGGTAAATCAACTAGTTCCCAAGTTCTATTATCCATAATGGAATCCATCTCAGATTTGGCGTCTTCCTTCCATTATTTTGCCTTAGATAAAGTCATGACTTTCTTGTAACTTGATGGATCACCCTCGATCTAGTAGACGACAAAGTCACTACCCAGATCCTTGGCTATCCTTGGTCGTTTACTCCTCCTTGGATCAATTTCTTCTAAAAGTTCATTGGGTTCAGGTTGAGTCTCAACCCCCACATTTGTGATCCTTTCTGCTTGATCTGGAATAGATCATGATGTGAAGGCAACATCATTAGTCAAATTTTGAGGAATCCTAGTCTTCATAGGGAAGACATTCTCAAATAAGGTAGCATCATGGAGTTCAAAAATAGTGTTGACATCTATGCCTGGTATCTCAGACCAAACTACTAGGAACCTTTATGCATAACTATTTCCCAAGTAACCTAAGAAGACTACATCAATAGTTTTAGGACTTATCTTAGTTCTCTTGTGTTCTGGAACTAATACCTTAGAGAGACAGCCCCACACTTTGAGATACCTTAAGTGTGGCTTCCTATTTCATCAAAATTCAAAAGGACACTTTTCCATATGCCTTGGAGGGACCCTATTCAGAATATGGCAAAGGCTTCTCCCCGCATATAGGTTGGAAATCTAGAACTCTATAGGAAAGCATTGATCATGTTAGTTAAGGTTCTATTTTTCCATTCTACTATACCATTTGATTGCGGGGAATATGGCGCGGTAACTTCATAAACTATACCAAACAACTTGCATTGGTCATCAAACAAGTTAGAAGTATATTCATCTCATGTATCTGACCTAAGACGTTTAAGCACTTTTCTTGTTTGTATCTCATCCTCATTCTTAAAAAAATCTCTAAGGCTTCACATTGGTATTCATTAGATGCATGATGAATCCCTAATTCTCACTCTTTACTCTTTTATTTCAGCTCTTTTTCTTGGCAAAACATAATGTAGATACCTGTAAATATAATAACTTAGCAATCTGCATGCATTCGTTAATATTGCATAATTAAGCATGTTTTGGCTAAATAAAAGAATAAAGGAAAAGAAAAAGGAATGATGTATTTAGAATAAATACAGAGTGACCCAAATCCCAAGAGAAGGTCGAGTCTTGACCTGATCGCAAAATAAAATAAGTAGAGAGAGATAGGGTCCACTTTATGTTGTGTATATTACATAAACTTGTACATATTGTTTATATAATTATTTTAGGCAAAAAAAATTAAATTATTATTTTTATACCCTTGTAAATAATTCTAGAAACAATATAAAAATAAAACAAAAATCAGAAAAATAAAATAAAAATAAAATCTTTCATTCCTTGTACAAAATACACTTGTATATATTACATTTATTATTAATTACATACCTTTAACTTATTTTTAAAAATAAAATAAAAAGTATTTTACACTCCTAAGTTATGTTGTAAACAAATAAAATACTAAATAAGGGTATTTATGTAAAAATAATAAAATAAAAATACTTGTGCATAATACATAGGTATATTATACATGTATATAATATTATATATTGTATATACATTAATTTATTTTTCATAAAAATAATTAAAAATCACAGAAAATAATGTGAAAAAAAATAAACATTTTTTATTTTATACACTTTTTATTTTAAATTTATTTGATATTTTTATTGAAAATTTTAATTATTTTGTATATTCTGATTTTCTGATTGGTCCAGGAGGTTTCGTCGACCTCTATCAACCCTCCCTTCTAGCTGGGTCAGACCCGATTCGCGTTTGTCGGACCTTCTTCTCCATATTTCCCCGCTTGACTCAGGTCGCCTCGTGCCCTGATTTTTTGCCCGAGTCTCCTCCTAGGATCCGTGACCCTCACGGATCCCTAGGAAGGCGTGGATCTTCCTAGGGTTGCGTGCACTTGCTCGATCTTTCCAGGCCCCTGGAGCATCCTATATAATCTTCTCGTCCGCCTCCAAGAGTTGTAGCTCAGTGTTCACCCCCATTTCAACCCTTGGTCACCTCCAGTTGAGTGGCAGTTGTCTGGAGCGCCCTTTGGAGCTCGGTTTGATGTCGCAGCGACGCAACTCAAGCTTCGTGGCCGGAACTCTGTCGCGATCAGCCTCCCCGTCCACCGCAACATTGTTGAGGCCATTACCCCGACGTCCACCTTCACCTGAAGTTACTGAGCTCATTGGTAGCTTCAGGTACCCATCTTATCCTTTGTGTTCCCTTGTTCGATTCCATCTTGTCATTTTGCTCTGTCACACACAATTTAGATCGACCAACTAGACGGAGCTCCAACATCCATACCCATCCGCATAGATCGACTCTTCGATTCATGCTCCACCTCCCTACGCAACCTGGCCACCCTAAACCTTGCTCACCAGAGCAAGATTAGGCCTAGTCTCCCTCCCTCGTGTTCACCAGAGACCCTATGCTCGTTCACCATCGCTTCCTTCAGTCCCTTATGAAATAAACCATTGTCGGAGCTATGCCCCCGAGCGATGTTCCCTTCGCAGGTACCGGTTCGCACGGAGGCATCCATATGGACCCTCGATTGCTCGGGCGGAGCTACTCCCAACTCGTGCCGCCCTTACACCCATCTGACCGTCATTGACCTCATCAGAACCCTTCTTTGGATGCGGAGTACATCCACGAGTACTGAGCCCTCTGGTAGCTTCATCAGGGTCGTGGATCGCCGTCCACGCTAAGCCGAAGCTCGTCGGGAGGAGGTTCTGACAGTTACCTCGCTAGTCATATGATCAAGAGACAACTCCCAGATCTAATCTCGATCGTACATGAACGCTTCATTCATTACAGTCTGATCAGACCCTGGGAAGGATCTGCACCGCCCACCCGCGCCACCTTTGTCAGCCGTCAGATCCGTACAGTAGCAGTGGATGTCAAACGCATGTCCCCGACCACGTCAGAGCCGTCAGATCTTTTCCAGAGGACGATCAGAGCTGCCAGACCCTCCACGCGCCACGCACGTGCCCAAGGGGTAAATTTCCTTTTAGCCGATGCTTATTTCTACATTTAGCGTTAGTCCATTAAATAAATGTTGTAGTTGAGATGCTATACAGTTTGGACCCTGAGTTTTTGGATATTTGAATTTTAGTCCCTCTCAATGTATAGAAAGTGTCGTCCCACATGAGCTTTTGGGTTATTTGCACTCTATACCATGCACTTTTTATATATTATGAATTGAATGGCATGTTTTCAATATTTGTATTTATACCCATGTGAATCGGGATCACGTGTACGTGTGTGCTTGCTTGGACTTTTTGCAACTTCAGCCCTATACCTTTTGTCTGTGTTGATGTTGGGTCCAGTGTTTTATTTTAACTGCACTTAGGTCTATGTAAACTATACCTAATTACATCTTGTATTTTGGACTTAATAAATAGCATTTTAATTTAAAAAATCACCAAAAAATTACCTCTAACTCCTGTTGGTGTGTAATATTTAGTGTAATTTTATTCAATTAATTTGTTTACATATATTATTTTTAAAAAATCAAAAACCTATAAAAAGTTGTCCTGTCTATCTTTCAAAATCCATAAAAATTTGAAAATTGTCTTAAAATTTCCAAAAAAAATTATTAATGCCTTTTTGTGTGTTTTAGTTACAATAGTAATTTCATTTACAAATTCCCTATAAAAACCCTAAAAATTGCAAAACACCTAAAAATTATAAAAATCATATAAAATTCAAGAAAATCCAAAATCTCTCATTTCAGTTCTTGTTTGTAGATCTCTCTTTGTATTTTGTCATAAAAATGCTATCTAGGATTTAGGGTATTTTAATTATTTTTAACTTGCAATTCAATCCTGGTTGTGCACTATTTACATTTTTAATCACTTTTTTATTTTTATAAAATTACAAAAAATCATAAAATCTCTAGAAAATTACCAAAAACACTTTAAAACCTTAAAACCCCAAAAATATTTTTATCTTAATTTTCTTAGTATTTTTAGCCTTAACTAAAAATACAAAGAGATTGTGGTGTTGCCTTGTTTTCTTATTTGTTGATTGTGTTTCCTCATTGAAAACCTAAAAAAATGCAAAATTAAAAACCACTAAAAATATGTTAGTTTATTCTCGAGATTCGACTATTTCATAGGTTTTCTCGTGCTCCTTGTGTTCGACCCTGGTTGCTATACCAGGTAAAATAAGTAGCGAACCACTTACATATGCTTGATTGTTTGATCTTATCTTCAGGGGTTATTTTTTCTTTTTGATTACGCTTAGTGACTCAGGTCATAACGACCCTTGATATTACTTAACCCAAGTTGCCTGGTGTGTCATTAGAATGGCACCGTTGTCGAGGAGCATGGCTTAGTAGTCCTTTTTTCTTTTACTTCTCTTTTATTATTTCACTGCTTCTATTTGATGTAAATGCTTTCTGACACA
Source organism: Ottelia alismoides (assembly GCA_037367405.1). Lineage (NCBI taxonomy): Eukaryota > Viridiplantae > Streptophyta > Magnoliopsida > Alismatales > Hydrocharitaceae > Ottelia > Ottelia alismoides. Next base: position 607,352 of record JAZKJV010010199.1, on the reverse strand, counting down.
TCTCCGTTTCACTTTTTTGTGCGAGGAACTGCCCGAGGATGCTTCAGCTTTCTGTTGGAGGATACCATACCTGAGGAGGTGTAGGGGAGAGGAGAGAGTAGTTATTAGCTTACAGATTAGGTTTATTTTCTACAGAACATTGATTATTGTAATATTTGTGGACTTGGACTCTCTTTGGACTTAAACTCATCGGAGTTTTTTCGTCGAGTACCAGTGTACTCGGGGGACCTCACCGGATTTTTTGCAGTTTTGTTTTCATTTCCTTTTATTTTCTTTTGATTCACGAAGTTTTAGCCCTTAGATTTAGGACTTGTGGTGATTGTGACGTAATTAGCTAATGCCCCACACCTAATTGCTCATTATGTTCATATAGAATGTAATTGGACCTAGCTAATAATCAATAAGAAAAAGTTAAATTAATTGATTGAGAGGCCACACATCGCTAGAGGTCGTATACAGCACTGGCAGGATCTGTTGTGGTGGACACCGATCGACATCTGAGACCGGACTTAGTCCTCTCTCTCTGATTAGTTAGCTATTTGTTCTTCATGATCAGTAAAAGTTGCTCGTCTAAGGCTGATTTCTTTGTTGCGTCATTTAGTTTGTTTACTTTCTGTCTTTAATTTATGCACGAATCACCCTGCATGTAGAGTGTTGGAGTCAGGTACGCATTTCTATCTTTGCATGCATCATAGTGTTTGATCGTGCATCGGCTTTTTCGACTTCCTCCCCCTATTTTATTGGACTCAAAATAGCCAAGGAAATCAAAAAAATTGTTAGGCACTATTTTATTTTAAAAAATATATAAAAAGTGAAAATAAAATAAAATTGGAACTGCTAATGCAAACTCGACCCTAAAATACACCTCATTTAAAAATCTTTGTTTTGGTGAGAGTCACCCCCTCATTGGTTGATTTATCTGCAGTGAGAGAGTAACCCGCACACTAGGCTAGAGCCATACCTGAACTCCTTTCAATCTACTGGTCTTGCGATTGGTTGTTCTCTAGTGAGGATTTCACCGGGTAGCCGGTAATCGGTCAGGGACTTCCTTAGCAGATTGAGCAGATCAGGTAGCCGGTAAACGGTCTGTACCCATACTGGATGGGAAAAACTAACTGTGGAATTGGTCTAGTCTCCTGGGAGCATCGGGTTCCCAACAGCTCGCTTAATCGCTCTGATATATTGATTGATCACCTAAATAAAATTGACAAGATTAACAACCAATCTTTCACGGTCATCAGCTCAAGTGTTGAGTAGGTGAATTGGGGGTTTAATTTCTGATCATGTTTGCATTCCAGATCTCATCATCATAAATCCCCACATGACGATGATGGGAAGGAGGTCCCTTAGGCTGCCTTTGACAGTACCACTTTCGAGCACTCCACTTCATTGATCTAAGGCAGTTTCAGAGAGCCCGACTAGCTCTCTGAACCTGAGTTCGCTACCACCCTGTTCCCCCTCGACCACCCTTATTCCAGTCTTGAGGTGCCAGAGTAGAGGCCAGCACATTTATACATTCATTTGACAGCACCTGAGTTAGGGTCTTTTGCCTTTGAAGAGACCCAAGAGATGGCCAGCAGTGAGGGACGCACTGATGAGAAGCTGTAGGGATCAGCGTACGTACTTGACCAGGCAGCCATCAACAACACACTCTTAGCCTCCCTAGAGACGATGTAGCGCCAAATTAGAGACCAGGGAGCATTCATGATAGAGGTGCGACGAGAGCTGACGGAGATGAGAGCTGCCAGAGGAGAGCCGCAGAGACCAGCCAGTGGAGAGATACCAGCAGCTGGAGGAGGAGAAGGACGTCAAGATGATGAGCCCGAGCCGAGGACACCACGCTTAGACAGTTGCACAACCCTAGTGCAACTCTCACCCACCGATGGATTCAGCTTCCTGAGATCCTGGGCGATTTCAAGCTTCGCCCCCAAACTATTCAACTTCTGCCCAAGTTCCATGGGCTAGCCACCGAGAAGCCGCACCTCCATCTCCAAGAGTTTGAGATGATTTGCAGTACTATCCACAAAAGACTCGTGGATGAGGACACGATCAAGATGATCGCCTTCCCATTCTCCTTAGTTGATAGAGCAGCTTACTGGCTGAAGCATTTGGGGAGGTATGTCACCACCTCGGAGCAGCTCTGGACCAAGTACTTGAACAAGTACTATCCACTCGGCCAGACCAATGTGGCGCGAGCCATGATCAACAATTTCACCATGATCCCGAACGAGTAGTTTCACGAGGCTTGGGATCGACTTAGAGTGCTCATAGATTGGTGTCCATATCACGAGATATCCAAGACCAACTTAGTCCAGAGCTTCTTTTTTGGGCTAACACTGGAGCTGCAGGGGCTTGTTAACGTCTCATGTAGAGGGTCCTATTTCGCCAAGGATGAGGACCAAGTCTGGGCCATCTACGAGGAGATGGCAGAAAACTACACGGTGATGTCCCAAACTAGGGTCTACACTCAGGGGAAGCCCCTCCCACAGGATGTGTCCTATCATAGGATAGCACGGGTCGATGCAGGTCCATCTACTTTGTCAGTAGTAGCAGCACATGCGGAGTCATCAGCCACTGACATGGGAATCATCAGCGAGAAGCTAGACCGCATCGAGATCATTGAGAAGAAGCAGTGCCAGGGCCTTAAGTAGATTGACCAGTTGGCACAGACACTGAGTGACCTGAAGACTCAAATCATGTGTCTCCAGGAGGCACAGACAGCTCAACAACTCGTCTCAGGTCACGGGTTGATCCCAGCAGCAGCAATTCCACCCAGCCCTCTGCCACATATCGTCAGGTTCACCACAACTAGGTAGAGTGGGTCCAGTAGCCGCAGCACTACTCTCAACCACCACCATCACATGATACTCAGATGGTGGTCTATCATTCGGATCAGCCCCTGGCAATTCTTCCCCTCCACCTTTCGAGAAGGAGCCGTTGATGGAAGTCAATGGGATTTGGTACGACCGATACCAGTAGCAGGACGGGATCCGTCCCAGAGGTCTCCAGCTCATGGCGGACAGAGCTGCCAGCAACAGCAGACCCATCACTCCCAGTAGCAGCAGCACCACCAGCAAGGTCCTTGTCCCTCATACTAGGGACAGCAGTCGAGGCAGCAGCAGTAGCCTCACCAGCAGTACTCCCAGCCTCCTCCTCACTATCAGCAGATTCAGCCTCATTTCCGGCGAGGCAACCGTCCAGTTCTCATGGACACGTCTATGAGAACCCAACCCTTAACATCCTCACGCCTACTTTCATATCAGCAGGTATCCTTCCGGCGAGAGATGGGCGAGTTCTGGCAGGAGATGAGGGTGATCAACAAGTGTAAGGTCATCATACCTGCTCAGATCGAACCAAACCCGAACAATCTGAAGAGGAAGTCTGAGTAGGTATAGTACACAGAGACTACCACTCTTAGTGATACTTTGGTGATAGATCTTCGTATATGTTTGATACTGACTTTGTGATACTTAGGAGCAGTAGGATGCCAGCCGGCAGCGCCTCGTCTGAGCGATGACCACATGGAGATTCTTGAGCGCCAGACAAGGAGGATAGCGGTGATGATGTCACGCATGATGATGATAATGGTGGTGCTAAAGCCACCAAGGATGTATATCTAGCCGACGGTATTGAGGTCGTCGTGATGCCAGATGCAGTCGGTGGTACTGAGGCCACCATTTTACCAGTTGTTGAGACAGAGCGCGGTGTTGATGATGTGAAGACAGATGTCGTGGGTGGTATTGATGCCATCGTTTCTACTTCTGTAGTGTTGCCATCTGTTGTATTTCAGGACAGTATTAGAAAAAACCAAAAAATGGAAAAAGAGAAAAGACTAAAAATATGAATAAAGGAAAGGTTTATCCATCTTCTTCGAGTCCATACGTGTTGTATGATGATGATTGTGGATTCTATTCCTTCACACACACAGGAACCTCTTCCTGACCCTCATCTCTTTGAAGAGGGTCCAGCCATCCTCTTCCCTCAAGCACTCTGCTTAGCGAAGGGGAATAAACCAGAAAACCCCAAAAAGAGACATCAGTTAGAGTTCAGCTAGCAGATGGTAGATAGATTCCAGATTCAGCTGACTCTATAGGAGGCACTAGAGCACATCCCTCTCTTCCAGAAGAATTTGAGAGAGAAGACCACCATCCGCAGGAAGAGAAGGAACCACAATGCAGAGACCCATGTATTGACCCATGCCACCTGCTTTGCTATTCACAACCGATTGCCAGTCAAGAGACTCGATGTAGGAGCTCCTTATGTCAAATGTCACATCCATGAGCAGCGGTTCGATCGTGCTCTATTAGACAACGGCTCTTCCATTAACCTTCTTTTGGCAGCCCTACTCGACCGATTTGAGTTCGGCCCTCTTCGATAGAGCAGGACAGTCCTTCAATTTGCTGATAGATCTATCAAGAGGCCGAAGAGGTTATTAAAGGGTGTGGTCATCACAATTCAGGGCCTGAAATTCCCCGTTTGTATTGGACATGGAGATCCCTGACTCTGTGACAGATACCCACATCATACTAGGATGCCCATTCTTGGCCACAATCAAAGCTGTATCCGACCATGATAGTGGGAAGGTATATTTTCGTGTGGAGGGAGAAAGTGTACAAATAGAGACGATCGAGGAGACCAGAGCGAGAGATTCGACCTACTCCGAGCAATCGAGCGATAAAGAGAAGATGACAGAGCGAGACGTCCACCAGGAGTGTGACTTTGTGATGACTAATGATAAAGCCGTATGATAAGACCCGACAGCATGAGCCCTTAGCACGCCTTCAGATACAGAGGATTTACAAATTATGGCATATGAGAGTTTGTAGCGCACACCCTTGGCATCAGACACATTAGAGGTTGACAGTTGTGGGACGAATGGTGAAGCAGATTGTGTTTCATGTTCTGCTGATTTAGATCCCTCGGACTCAGACATTGATTGGGATGATTTTAATGACTATTTGCCTTGTCTGATTCCTTCAGAGCCGACAGCTAGGGCGGAGAGTAAGCCAGCATAAATTACAGACACACCAGTAGGGTTGTCTTCATCAGATGTTCACACACATCGAGAGTTCTCCCATACAGACCTGGTAGCATTCACTCAGATATTTCAGAATCCAGATTTGCCAGCTCCCAGTTGTCCTGAGCTAAAGCCTTTGCCACAGTCGATGAAGTACAGATTCCTCGCGGGTGATCCAGAGATGTTCCCACTTATTATCTCAATAGATTTGACTAGAGATCAAGAATCTCATTTGATGGAGGTTCTTGAAAGAAACCGCAAGGCTATTGGATGGAGGATAGCTAATCTCCAGGGGATAAGTCTGGCCATGTGCTCCCACCATATTTATCTCGAAGAGGACGCTAAGCCAACGCGTGAGTTCCAGTGACGGCTAAACCCAAATCTTCAAGATGTGGTCATGAAGGAGATATCAAAATGGTGGAGCATCGATTTTATCTACCCCATCTCTGACTCCAAGTGGGTTAGTCCATTACATGTGGTACCCAAGAAGACGGGTATCACCACAATTGTGAGCGAGTCTGGAGGGGAGATAATTACCCGGGTACCCACTTCTTGGAGGGTCTGTGTGAACTACAGATGATTGAATCAGGACACCAAGAAGGATCATTTCCCATTGCCATTTTTATTGATCAGATCATCGAGAGGCTAGCTGAGAAGAGTCATTATTGTTTTCTTGACGGGTACTCTGGTTATAACCAGATGGCCATAGCGTCTGAAGATCAGGAGAAAATGATATTCACCTGTCCGTTTGGGACATATGCTTTCGGACGGATGCCCTTTGGTTTATTTAATACCCCAGTTACATTCCAAAGGTGCATGTTTTCCATTTTCTCGGACATGATGGGTGACTGTTTAGAGGTCTTCATGGATGGCTTTTCAGTCTACGACGATGGGTCCAATGCTTATCTTGACTGCCTAGACCGTGTACTTTAGCGATGTATCGAGGTCCATCTCATATTATCTTGGGAGAAGAGTCACTTCATGGTGACTCAAGGGATGGTGCTTGGCCATATCATCTCCAACAGGGGCATGGAGGTTGATCCGACCAAGGTGGATATCATCAAGAAACTCAATCCATCGTCCAACTTGCGGTAGTTGCGGTCTTTTCTGGGGCATGTCGATTTCTACTGACGAATCATTCAGGATTTCAGTCGTAGTGCATGCTTACTGATCTGCTGGCGAAAGACACTGAGTTCATTGTAGATGATAAGTGTCTAGCACCACTTAAGACTCTCAAGGGATTAGTTGTCGAGGCTCCCATCCTCCAGCCACCCGATTGGTCTCTTTCATTCGAGATCATGACGGATGCTTCTGATTTTGCTGTAGGGGTTGTGCTAGGACAGAGGAGAGATGGATTGTCTTTGCCATTCACTATGCTAGCCGGATTTAGATGCCGCTCAGCGTAATTACACTGTTACAGAGAAGGAGATGCTAGCAGTAGTCTTTGCTTTGGACAACTTCATATCCTATATTATTGGATCCCAAATGACAATTTTTACAGATCACACTGCCATCTGATACCTAATAGCAAAGAAGGATGCCAAAGCTAGATTGACCAGATGGATCCTTCTACTCCAGGAGTTTGACATTGAGATTAAGGATAAGCCTGGAGTCAAGAATGTGGTGGCGGATCACCTCTCCTTATTAGAGAACTTTGAGGATTTAGACCAGATTGCACCTATTACAGAGACCTTCCCAGACGAGGTGATCCTTGCTATCACCTTGCTGCCATGGTACGCTGACATTGTGAACTATCTTGTTGCTAAGAAAGTCCCACAAGGTTGGCTCATACAGCAACTTGAGACCTTCCTCGTGAAGGCCAAGTCGTACCATTAGGAGGACCCCATCCTTTATCATGAAGGAGGGGATAGCGTCTGGCACCGGTGCATTCCTTGGGAGGAGCACCATAGCGTCCTCACATACTGCCACAAGCTTGAGGAAGGAGGACATCATTCTGGGAGGAGGACAGCACATAAAGTGCTCCAATCTGGCCTATGGTGGCCTACTCTCTTCAAGGATTCTAATGAATTCATGAAGAGGTGTACTAATTGTCAGAAGATGGGCACATGTGGACTGCGTGATATGATGCTGATGCAACCCATTCACTTCTATGAGGTTTTTGACGCATAAGGCATCGATTTCATGGGTCCATTCCCTAAGAGTCAGGGATTTGAGTACATTCTGCTTGTTATGGATTATGTGAGTCATTGGGTTGAGGCCATCCCCGCCTGAACCGTAGATGCTAGGACTATTTGCATATTTTTTAGGAAAAGTATCATTTCACGGTTTGGAGTTCCTAGAGTGTTGATATCAGATGGGGGGACTCACTTTAGCA